>CAOLHI010002217.1:0-306878 GCA_948474755.1 Ctenosaura bakeri
AGAAATGGCCAAAGTCTCTACTGAGCCACTGACTGGCCTTGGGTTAGTCTCAGCTTGGCCTACCTCATGAGTTTCTTGTGAAGTTAAAATGGTTACATCAGGAGCAGGTAGAAGACAAGTTTGAAAACAGCTTGGACACACAAAACAACAACAAACTTGCCTTTCCATCACATACCCTCCAACATTGCTCATATAGAAACAGGGACACATGTGGCCAAGCAACATCAGAGTGAGGTCATAATGACAAAAGTTATTACTGAGGAAGAACACACAAGTTAAAAAAGACTGCAGTAGTTTCCTTTTGCCCAAGGCTGCTGGGAAGAGCAAGATTTCAACCTTTCCACACACCCCCACCTGCTGAGTTAGTTGAATGTGAAAGATTTTTGCACTTTGAACTCAGTTTGCCGCAGCTGAAGTCAAGAAAAAGGGGGAAGGTGGGAGGAAGAGGGAGAAACTGGAACATTTGAAAGCAGCTAAAAAGTTGGGGCTTTTCTGCACTACACTGTTATAGTGCTATTATTCCACTTTCAACATCCTGTGGAATCCTGGGGTTTGCAGTTTAGGGAGGGGCATTTAGAATTCTCAGTCAAAGAACTCTTTGGCCTCAAGAAACTACAAACCCCAGAATTCCACAGGAGTTGAAAGTGGAATAATAACACTGTAACAGTCTAGTGCAGAAACAGCCTAGACCACAAAGGATTAACTGGGACTTTCTCTAGCAAACTGGAATGGTTAGAGGGTATGCCTCCAGGTAGGTCAGGGTGGGAATACAGGTAGGTCAGGCCTCCAGGCAGGTCAGGCTTTCCTCTCCACAACAACTTTGCAAGATATATCAAGTTGAGACAGTGTGACTGGTCTGAGGTCAGCCACTGAGGTTCATGGTTCATTTGGGAACAGATACAGGATCTTTTTAAGTCTCAGTGCAGCACCAACTATGTCACCAAACTAGCTCTTGCTTGCTTTAATCTCAGTGGGGGGGAAATGGGGTAAAAATGTCATGAAGAAATATTATTAAGCAAAATCATCAAACACAGGTAGCACTTCTAGATGCATAGCTGTAGTACAGCACAGTGCTATAACATGTCTATTTGAAATAAGGTCTTTTAAATTTAATGGGCCACTTCCTGGTAAAGTGTGTACAGGACTCCCACCTAAGACTTTGCAGTCCTATATGCTGACATGGAAGTAAGGTCCTCTGAACTCAATGGGTCTTGCTTCAGAGTAGACTTGTAGTCTATTAAAAAAAACAAAACTAAATACAGTAAACAAACAGAGACCTGTAATATGTGAAAGATTTAACAGATTGTTGTGGTCCCCAGATTTCATTGCCTAGAGTTCACTTCAAATGTGAATTATTCTTGGATTCCGCACTCGGCCATGGAAACCCACTAGGTGACCTTGGGTGTGTCACACACTCTCAGCCCCAGAAAGCCCCATGATAGGGTCGCCTTAGGATCACCATAAGTATGAAACAACTTGACTAGACACAACAATAGTATGTCTGCTGAGATTGGCACTTTGACCAGATGGACTTATTCATGCATACACTGCCATAAATCTGTTCCAATTGGAGGTCCCACAAGGGTCTTTTCTATAATGAGGATTAATACTGCCATTTAAAGTAACAAAATTAACTTCTGTTCAGGTGTACCCCAGTTAATGAAGCAGATGTGTTGGTAGGCATTGCTTCTTTAACAGCAACTTTGATACCAGAGGTAGAAATAATATGGACAGAACAGGAATAGGTTCCTACACTACCAAAAAAAAAGGAGCAATTCAATGTGTTTCAGGAAACTTATTCAAAGCTAACATTAAAGTGAAATGGAACAACCAGGTCAGGTACACCTTGCATAAGGGAACAAAAACCTTTTGAATCTTCTAGAGACCACTTGAAAGATTCTTCCAAAATGCATGCAGGAATTATTTTTTTTCTTTCAACAGCATCCACTTTTCTTATGATTTCCATTTTATACAGTGGCCTCTCCACTTTCACAAGGGCTGAGAGTGCAGGATCCTCACAAAAGTGGGAAAACTGCAAATAATTCCCCCCCATGCCCCCTCTCCCATGCCCAGGGAAAAGGAAAGGGATTGCGGGGGAAGGCACGTACGCACCTTTCTTCTCCACACACCGTGCTCCCCCTTCCCATTTGCCTTTTGCCCGGGCATGGAGAAAGAAGGCACACACCGCTGGACAAAGGGCAAAGGAATAGGAAGAGGTGAGTGGGGGAGTCAGGCATATGCCTTTCAAATAATCAAAGTTGTGAAGGTCAAACCCATGAATGTGGAGGGAAGACTGTAGAGCTATGTTTTAAAAATATGGTAGGAGAGCTAGCAAGGCTGGCGAATCTACTTTCCTCTTTTCTTTCTGTTTTCCTCTTCACACATGCTCAGTAAGTGATTCAGGAGACAGCTGTTTACCTTGCTTATTGTAAATAAGCAGACGCAGCTACAATAGGAACATCTAGAGTACAATCCCATTTTTCCTGGGTCAAACTTTATTGCATTGTTTACTGCAGATACACTGCTGCACCCCAACACTGAAAGTCTGTCTTCCCCCAGCCCTCCTTCACCATCCTACCAATGCCAATGCTGCAAGAAAACCCCCAGCTACACAGAAGACAGGAAAGGGAGAGCCTGGGCTGGCTTCCCATAAAATGATTTCACAAAAGGAGTTTCTTTGTCAGAGACTTTGTTTATCAAGGTATGTCAGTACTATAAGCATTTTAAGTAATAACATAACCTCTTAGATTGCTCAAAGTATTTATTGGTAGCATCTTGCTTGAAGCAAGGATAATTTCTGCTGTTAAGCAAGAATCCTCAGCTCTTCCATCAAAAGATGAATAGCGGAAAGTGCTGGGCAGAGTCCAGGCTTGTATGTTAGCTAGCTTATTAAAAATAATTTTGGAGAAGTCTGAAAAGCAAAATTACTTCTCAAAATATTAGCACTCTTTCCCCATATTTTGAAATAGAATAAAACTCTAAGAACAAGAAAGAAAAATTAAGTATCGTACAAACTGAAGCAAGACCCAGCAGGGTGCAGCAATTTGAGTCCTGGAGTAGGACTCTGGGTTTGGATCCTCACTCAGCCATGGAAACCCACTGGCTGACACTGGGCAGGTCATACTCTCTCAGCCCAAGGGGAAGGCAATTACAAACCTCCTCAGGGGAAATTGTACCAAGAGAACCCTAAGTCAGAGTCAAACACATAACATAAACTGAAGCAGACTTCCTCAAACTGTTCTACAGAAGTGTTCTATTAAAATTCCCATCATTTCTATACAGCATAACCAATAGCAGTGGTTGATTGAGGACAATGGGAATTGCCACCTAACACCTCTGGAGATCACCAGGTTGGGGGTGCTGGAACAAAAATGTTTGTTCACAGTTTAATATTGTATTTCTTATTTGTTCTTCTTGTTATGTGCCTTCAATTCAACTCTGATACATGGTAATCTTAACCATAGGGTTTTCTTGGTAAGATTTGTTCAGAGGTTTGCCGCTGTCTTCCTCAGAATATGAGAAGGTATTCCCCGGTGGTCTTCCTTCCAAGCGCTAACCCAATGTGAACGTACTTGATGTGCTTGGTTTTCCTTTTCCAACCACATCATTGTATTGTAAAGCAATGCTTCCTAGTCTATTCGATGGTGGGGACCGGATATTTCTTTCCTAGAAACTCTGCCGGGACTAACAGCTGATGGCTCATGGACCACCACTTTTGAGTAGCCCTGATATAAACACCAACCTTCCTTAACCTGACATCCCCTGGTTGAGTTACAGCTTCCTCCATCCTTTCATGACTGTTAATAGTGGCTGGATGGGCCTAAATAACCTAAAGGCACCAGATCCTGTCTGATCTTGGAAACTAAGCAGGGTTAACCTTGGTTAATACTTGGATGGGAGACCACCAACAGATACCAGGTGCTGTAGGGCATATTTCAGAGTAAGGGACTGGCAAAACCACCTCTGAGTATCTCTTGTCTGTAAAACTCTATGGAATTCATGGGGTCAACTACTTGAAGGTACGTACACACACATACACAACAGCTGATGGAAGGGGCAGTTTAAGCACATGGAAGCTGTCATTTGGGAAAAACCAATGTACAAGGAGTTTTTGTATAAACAGTATTTCTAATAAAATGCACATTTTAAGTAAGAAGCCATTGATAACTATTTTGCTTCTGAAATAATAGAAGAGATAGCTCTTAGTGAAATAAGCTCTGTTGTAAGGCAGGGAAGGTCACCAGCATATGTCCTCATAAAGCTCTGGAAGATTTGCAGTAGACATGGATTTTTCATTCACAAAATGATTCTCTTCTTGCACTAAGTTACAATGCTAAAAATGAGGAAAGGAGTGGACTTTTATCATGAAGGAATTTGAACTCTGTTTTCTGATGACCTCGGATACTCAAAGTCCAAGGCTAGAGCTATTTTTTTTATTTTGTAAACAATATACAAACTTTTAAAGGGTATGTTGATTCTGACATTTGGGGGATCCCTGATAATGATTTATGTACTAGGAAATACCATGTCTGAAAAACCTCCCAGTAGCTTTAAACTGTTACAGGCATACCTCAGTTAACAAATTAGAAGTGTTCCTGGGTACATTAAAAAAAGGAACAATTTACCCTGTGGCTTGTTCATACTATCAAAATAACACTGTGCACATTTCATGAGTTGTTTGGGCTATATGCAGGCCAGTGTTTTTAATTTAAATAAGAAAAGAATAACAGCAGGAGATTATTTTTTAGGGCTTTAATTTTAAACAGTCCCAAAAATATTACAAAAGCTGTGGTTTCCCCCTCCCATCTTCTTCTCACATTTGAATTAATCCATTGAAACTTTTTTAAGTAGGCTCAATATTCTATGTCTTTCAAGATGTGACCAACTGCTACAGTGCACTTCAAAGAACTTGACTCAAGCTTATGTTTTCCAAAATAAAGGATTCTGAGACAGTCGTCTTTGGAAGTTCTCATACCTGAAAGAAAAGGAAGAATATATATAAAAAATCATGACAAACGTTTGACATGAATCATTTGTAAACTTCCAGCTACACTGCTGGGTTTGTGAGAGAAATACCAAATTAAGGGCACAATTTTTCTATTCTGTGCACAGAGGATCCAACTTCCACAGAGGCTTATCTGTCCCTCAAAATATCCGTGCTGAGTGCCAAGCAATTCCCCCAGCCATGTCACATAGTATGAGCCTCTCCTGTAAATTAGACACAGCTTTCCAACACTCTGGCCTTTTCCACAGTGCTGCAACAATGGCTGTTCCCATAGATAACAAGGCTCCTAGTTATTGCATCTAGTTCGTTGACTCATCAGTTTCCCATGCATCAAGGACAGGAACTTGGACTGTCCAGATTTTTTGGACATCATCTCCTATCAGCTCCAGCCAGCAGAATCAGTAGAAAAGGACTTTAAAAGCTGTAGTCTAATAGTGTTCCCTACCTGTAGTGTAGCTGGTTTATTATTTCCCAAACTGTAACTTCATAACAATCCATTAGCATGAATAGGCACTTTTGTGCAATATTTACTTACTTTGGTATTTACAACATTACTTCTTCCCCTTAAATACACCCAAGGCAATGTTGAAACCCATTAAAAAGTCACAGAATCAAAAATCCAAGTATTAACTATCACAATACAACATTTCAGCTTAGAAGTAACAAAGAAGACAACAAGCCAGAGATTCTTCCCCACTACTTCTCAAAGCCCCTGTAATGAGAGATTTCCTTCTCTGATGCTGCCAGTGCTGCCATCACTCAAAAAAGCAGGATTCTGCACAATCCCTCCAGGAGTGTCAAACTCAATTTCATCTTGGGCTGCATCAGCGTTATGGTTCCCCTCAAAGGGCCAACTGTAACTGTAAGACTATATAAATGTGTCTACTCTTTCACCACATTAAGTAACTGCCTCTGCATTCAATTATTACTGGTTTTTAAACTGCCTTCCCTCTGCATCAACTTTTCTTTTCTTGGACGTTTTGGGGCTATTTGATTGTAGTTTGTCCCTGTACCTCTGTAAAAGCACATAGAATTGGTCAGTATATCCAAAGTGTGCCATTTTCTGCTCCTCAGACCCTCTCTGTACCTCTTTCAGCTCCCCCATGTGAGGGCCACATGAAATGGCCTGGCGGCCTGGATTCAGCCTGCAGACTTTGTGTTTGAAACATGTGCCGTAGCCAAACCTCCCTGAGGAACAGATACCAGTGCTTCCCTGCATTGTAACAGCTGCCAAGACAAGGCACTTCTTATGTACAATGGATCAGATAAGTCACCCTCTGGAATATTTCACTGGTATCTGGCTTTTCCTCCTAGGAGCTCAAAATGGCATACACGACTGCCCTCTCCTCAAGCCCATGTTATCCTCACAAGAAGCTAGTGAGATAGATTAGGCTGAAAGCGGGTGATGGCACAAGGTTTCCCAAAGTGTTTGATGACTGAATGGGGATATAAGCATTCCTAATTCAGCACTCTAACCACTATAAAATACCAGCCCTAAGTATGTTAAGAACATACTGGCAATTAAGTTTGTTGCCTGACTTTAAAATTCTCAATCCAAGGGTAATGGGAAATTAATGTAATTAGAAAAAAAAAACACCTAAGGCACTGGGATTAATCAAATATACAACAAAAAGGAATTGATCTCTGAGCTATAAAAATCGTAATTGTGACTTTTAGTCCATTTACCTGATAAATATGTAAAAATCTGTATATGAAAATAGACAATAATGCAATTTATCAAGATGATGTGGTGGGAGATTCAGATCTCTTAGCTTTCATTCTTTGTGTGTGTGTGTCAGTAGATAAGAATACATACTAACTCTACTGAGAGAAAACATATTGTAAAAGGCATTTCCCTCTTCTTTCACAGAGCAAAGATAATCTCTCTTAATATTATCTGCAGTTTTTCTAATTAATTCTTCTAAAAAAAATACAAAATATTTTATATCATTGTATTAAAAGTAAAATAACAAGTAAATTTAGGACAGCTGGAGAGACAAGAGCTGGATAGCCCTTCAAAGTTGTTGGGGGCAGTGTGCCCACGTGGTTCTACACAATCTTTAAAGGACAACTTTTATGATTCAGCTGCTATACCAGAAATCTCTTCCACAAAGATATCAGCCCAGAAAAATCTTTATTACATGTTCATCCACCCACCCACCTTGAGTTTATGTACTACTCTAAATATACCTCCCCCACTGTTCCAAACTTTGTAAATTTTCTTAGGCCTGCTCACCTGGAGACAGGTCAGGCTTGCCACAGGTAAGCAGGCAAGTGGCTGTCTACAAGACATGCACAAGACTGCACTGCTAGTTGGATGCAAGCCAGGTTTATTCCACTAATACTGTGTTTACCAAGGAGTTATTACGGGTAGTTACAATTCTAGTATTGCAGCTACAGGTGAAATTCAGTTCTCCTAAGACCCTGTAGAACTGCCCAAAAGTTTTTGTCCCCTTACCATTTCAGAACTACATTTGCAGGAATGAAAGCTTCAGATGGGTTGGGTGTCATTTGGGCTTGAGTGACAACAAAGGATGAAGCGAAGTTATAAAAATTGTCCAGCATCTTTTGAGTAAACTGAAATAGACAATATAAATTAATGAATGCTCTTATATATACAAGTATGAATTAAACAAAAGCACATAAACATCCCACAAGACCCCCCCACCATCTGATTACAGGCAATTCCACTTTTGCACAGCAGCACTGTGTGACACACTCCCACCATTCAAAAAGAACTCCTAACCCTACAGAGTGAATTTTCAGAAGTTACAGTAGTCTTGAGGAGGACGGTGGAGAAGGGGAAAGGGAAGACCAGTTGCACAAGCCTCCTTCTTCTTGCACAACCACTGGAAACAACCTTCAAAATACTAGAACAATGGTGGATATCTCTAGTTCCTACACAACAGTGTTTACAAGCTCAGCTGAGCCCTTTGAATGCTAAATCATGACCAGTTTCAGCAAATGCTTCAGATGAGGAGGAGACTGCTTCCAGACATGTCAGCAGGAAGGCAAACTGGGGCAAATACAAGCAGTTGTGAAAGCTGTGGGAAAAGAAAGTGGCAAAGAAAAATTCCACCAACATTAGGGTTAAACTGCTTCTAAACTAGAAAGCAGTCCCTCTCAAAGTGAGGTTTTATAGTATATTTTGTCACTGAACATTGTTTATAAGTTTACAAGCCACTTTCAGGAACATTAGTTATGAAGCAGGTGATGTATGTATCAGAGCGATGGACAGGACAATTCCATACTTCAAATGCTTTTTGTCCCTTGTCAGCCTGCATACACAGTTGTTGACCACAGTATTGTAACATTCCTGCAAACCACCACATCAAAAGGGTGAGAGAGAAGGCAGCTTTTTAATGCTGGTGTTCGAATTACAGGTTCATTTGGCAGGTAAATAATATATGTCTATAAACGGTGTGAAGCTGGAAAGTCCCCATGCGCTGCTGGGATGTATATTCCCGCCTGTTATGAATTTTAGCTGTTAATTCATCTTCGCTGCCACCACCCACTGAATTCTGGACACTTGGACAATACAGTGGGACTCTGTCCAACCATGTACATCCCTAAGCTTAAGGATCTTCCTTTTCCCCCCATCTACCTAGCTTGGCGTGGGAAGGAGAGAAACAGGGTCTTTTACAGAAAGTATTTATTAAAGGTATGCAAATAAACAAGGCAAATTACCACACATGGGAAGCTCCCTCCTCCCAGGCACACTTAGTTACAAGTAGTTACAAAAGAACAGATATAAAAGCACAGATACATTCTTTAGATCAGCCAGCCTCCAAAATAACAGAAAAGTCCCTAACGCGACTAGATAACTATTTCTAATTACTCACAGTTGTTCCTAGGCTTAGATGTTCTAAAAGGAAGGGGCCAGGAGGCGAGGCCTATGGCCTGCAGCCTGCTACTAGCAGTTCCTTTGTTGTTTCTTTGTTATCCCTTTGTTATCTCTCTCCACATGGCCTCGCAAGAAGTTTTATAACTTCTCCTTGGAAGCATCTGGAAGCATCCTGAAGATGCTCACCTCTTTCCTTTTTGATTGGTCAGTTCTCACCCTATGACCTGTGATGCTGACCCACATGACCTATGATGTAATCTAATCCCAACACCTCATTAACCCTTGGTTTACTTGAAAAGGGAAGTGTCCCCCTTTTAGCTAAGTCTAGATAATGGGAAGCTCCATTATCACAAACGGTTTAACCTTATTGCCTCTGGGATCACATAGTAATAGAAAAGCTCATTCAGCTAATCAATAGATAAGCAAAGCTAGAAAGGTTTTTACACTACTTAGTATCCTTTCCTGGACTTATACTGTTATAGAGATGTACAATTTCTGGAAATTTTGAAGTTGCATGGGAAAAAGCTTTTTTTCCTATTATTTTTGAAAAAATATAACATTTAGGATTTTTTTAAAATCAATATTAGCTCCCTTTACAGACTGAAAGTTATGTTGTTGCTTTAAAAACATAAAATGCATTACGCACAACTTGGCCTGTCATCTAAGTATACATTTGATACATGTGACGTACAGGTTTTTCAGAAAGTAATTACAAATTGGAGTTTCCTTTTCATATTTTAGTTTTTGTGACAGTTGGAGCAACAAGGTCCTGAACCGTAAGCAAATTGAAACTGTACAGAACCTCTACAAGTTTATGTGGAGCTAAACAAAAGGCCCAATAAAACTGGGAAAACCATCAACATTACTCAAACAAAGAAAATTATTGTCTCTTCCAGTCCTTCAGAGTGCCAAGCAGATATAGCTCCTATAAGAACTGAGAAGAGGAAACTGAAGACCAGGAACTGCAATGTGAGATACTGTATATGATTTTACATAAAAGCTCACCTGCAACATAACTTTTAGATGTAATGTATATATATATTTATTTATTGCGGCAAATAGCCAGCAAATTAGAGCAGAATTAAAACAATACAATTGGAACAATAATTGATTACGTTAAAATTTTCTACAAACATCAGACATAAAAAGTAACAAGACAGCCTTAACATTTGAACTTAAAATGGAGATTAAAAAACATATTTTCTAAATTTATAAAACTTTGAAATTTTATATGTGTATGCGTATGTGTGTGCATGCATACATTTATTTTTTAGTCCAACATAGCAAATAATTAATCTAAAAAGTGAAATACAATAATAAGATACAATACAATAATAAGAACCCTGGAAGACACAATTTTTTTAAAAAAATACTAAATTACAAGGTAGAAATTTTAAAACCTGAATATAAAATATTTTACATTTCGAATATGAATATGAAATATATGAATTAAATTTGTATGATAAGAACAGAGCATAGTATCGTGATCTCATTTGTGCTAAGGTAACATCCTATGCCGACAGGTAATAGCTGCCGAGCAAAAGGTCGCTACCTTAGTTGTAATTTCAGGGGACTGGTCTGCCAAAAGGTAATTGATATAAAATGCGTCTGATCTCCCTGGTATACCTTGTAAAATTGGAGCAATAAAGCGGCATCGAAGATCTCGATAAAAAGAACAATACAGTAAAACATGTCCCACCGTTTCTATCTTCTCCTCCTCACAAGGGCAGAAACGATCACAGTATGGTACGTTGTTATATCTACCCCTCAATAATGCAGATGGAAGCACATTAAACTTTGCCTGGGAAAAAGCTCTCCTATATTTAGGGATTAATAAATTTTTCAAGTAAGCAGCAGGGCGGAGGGCCTGCCCTCTATCTTTAAAAACTGGGTAGATGGAGGCTGCGCTTACATAATCTTGCAACTCAATATCCTGAATACGCTGGCACATAGTTTCTTTTGCTTTCACATAACCCATGGCAAGAATAGCACCTTGTGAAAATCCTAACCTTGAGACTTTCTCTCCAACTGTTTTTTTCCACCTTGAGTAGAAAGAGTCGGTTAGTGTCAGAGGAGCCAGACCTTTGGGCATAAATAACAATTTTAATAGTCTGGTTTCTCTCCAGCCCGTAAAATTTGTTTGCCTTTAATTAAGGGTCTTTTGTGGAGATGTAATGTATAAGGAGTAAGTTTATGAAAATTTGAACATTGTATTCTTCACTCTAAAAGAGAACATTCCATAACACATTTTTTTCAATTTTTCCAGAAAAAGCGTTTTTTAAAAATGACGATTTTCTTCTCTATGCTGACTGCACACCACTGATTCACACTCCCCTTGAGAAATATAAGTCTGTTGACTAGCTGAAATGGCTTTTAAGTTCCTTCAGGTGTTTACTGCATTATTATTTATTATGATCACTAGAGACTTTAAAAAAAAAGACAGACTGAGTCTTGCAGATATAAAAGATGCAAAAGAAAAAAAGAGAACACAATATAAAATATAATATAAAACAATGCCCTTTCCTGCAAAAACAAATTATAAGATAATCAGCCTCAGACTGATGTTTTTAAATTAGCCCCAAAATTCCAACAAATGCCTGGGAGTTCATTTAGTGCCCAAAGGATTGTTTTATATGTAAAGCAAAAGATGGGCAAAGCAGAAGCATATCTGTGGTCTCCAGGGGCCGAAACGAAAATTTGCAAAAATTTTCAAAATAATTTTTTAGTTTTTTTTATTTAATTATTTATTTGTATCCCGCCTCTCCATATGGATCGAGGCGGCGAACAACTTACAAATAACATGTATTTCGAAACATTTCTATACATGCCCCCAACAAGCTGGGTACTCATTTTACCGACCTGCGAAAGGATGGAAGGCTGAGTCAACCTTGGAGCCGGGCAGGATCGAACTCGCAACCTTGTGGCTTGCAGTACTGGCATTTAACCACTGCGCCACCAGGGCTTGAGAATGTTTAAGCTTGAGAATGTTCCAAAATTCCCTCTTGGGGATCAAAAAGGCGCAGAAACATGTCTCCATGTACCAAAGAGGGTGTTGGGGACCAAAAATTTTTGTTTTGTTTTGGAGGAGCACTCCAGAAGACCTTTGCGGGCTAATGGGCCCCCTAGTCTTCCACAGTTGCCCACCCCTGAGGCAGAGGGTGTTTTGATGGCAGGGAGGGAGGGTGAAAGTACCACTCACTTGGGGATTCTCCCACCCCTTTCATTTTGCCTCAGTGAGAACTCCCTGATGAGGCAAAATGCATAGAAAAAGAAGGGGGAAAGGAGTGCTTGTGTGAGGATTCCCCCACCCCCTTCCTTCCATTTTGCCTCAGTAGGGAGAACTCCCCACTTCCCCTTCCCTACTGAAGCAAAATAGAAGGTGGGGGAAGCTTTGTGTGAGTGCTTTTTTCACTCTCCCACTTTCCTATGCCTTTTGCCTCAGTGGGGAATTCTGGGCAAAAGAGAAGGGAAGGGGTGGGGTGGGAGAATCCTCGCATGAGTGCTCCTTTCACCCCCTCCCTTTCCTATGCATTTTGTCTTGGTAGGGTACTAAATTTTTTCCCCTGAAAAATACCTCTTAGAAAATGGGGTGTGTCTTATACGCTGGTGTGTCTAATATGCCAGCAAACACAGTAACTGAACCTGTAACATACACATGACAGTTTCCAAGATGAGTAACTGGAAGAAAAGCTCCCAATCCTTTCCTCTTCTCTGCCGCTACCACATTCTTCCTCTACCCCAGAGTTTCTTTGGAATTGTTAACAGGGAATTTCCCAAATAACATGGGATAGCCATTCTAATCGCAAGAGAGTTTTGCTGTCTCCAGAAGCTCCCATATTGTGTCCCAGGGGACATGAAACTATCTGATGTGGAGTCCCAGTATTTTTTTTTCCAGTGTGCCAAGGACCAGTACCATACTTGTATGCATTGTCTACAATTTCCTGGAAACTTACTTTCCTAGAAACTTGCTAGAGACTCTCAAGCAATGGCTCAGGGTCTGGCACTAGTCCATGGACTACCACTCTGAACAGAACTGCTCTGTCCCACAATATCAGGGAAAAGACTCTTCTGGACACAGTTGAACGAGCATTGCCCTAATGAGTGAACAGTTCATTTGTGCATCAGTTATCCACACTGGATGATATCCAGGAGTACTTCATGGCCTAGTAACAATAAGGTTGCTCTGGCAGTGATAACTGGAATCAAAACGGATTCCCAATTACCTCTGTGAATGAATTAACTGATGATACAGCGGCACTTGCTACAGGAGTTTGCTGAGCCAAGAGTTCCAGCAGCTCCACAGAAATCCCGATCTGGGCTACAGAAGGCATTTGGGGGATGTTCATGGCTCCAAATGGGTGTTGGCTGCCCTTCCCTAAAAGAAAGAGAAAAGTGGTCTTAATGCATTAACTCTTGTCTCCACAGGAACTTAAGTTCTGAACAAGTCTCAAATTTACACAAATCTTCCTGAACAATAGTGGCACCCTATTCTCTTAGCAGCATGAAACACAGAACACAAGCTCTACAATAATGACATTTTTAAAATGTTTCAAAATCACAGTCTCTAGCAATCACTCATGGCAGTTATGGGGAAACTGTTCCCCATGCAGTTCACATGGCCCTTCAAGATTGGATTCTGTGGCCCTCAAAGCTCCCCCAGAGACCTCCAAGGCCCCTATACCTCCTCCCACTGTTTTAAATGTTTTGGCCAAAACACTGGCTGAAAAAAACACTAAAAAATATTGTAGTTTACACCTCCTTTCCCCTGACTAACTCTCATTTCTCCCACACCTTGGAAATGGTAAAACTTTCAGAAGTGACAAGTGAACATTAACCCTGGTCATGCCGGGAATACCAGTGAAACCTATGGAGAGGAAACAACTCCCACCCACTCCGTAGTTGCCCACCTCTGGATTTGAAGAATGTAGATGACAAAACAAACTAAACCAACTATAAGGAAAAAAGATGCATTAAGATACAAGATGTGCAACATTCTTGCTTCTGATGACTGCTTGATGGGAATTCAACTGACCCAGAGTGTCAGTATAGATTATATTGCTTTCTAATTTCTGTTCTTCTACCATAACAGGGAGTACCAGAAAACATATGGTGACAGCTGCTAGGAGGACCCAACACAAAGAGTAATTCCTGGTTTGCTCTTTTCAATGTCAGATCCCAGGACATTAAAATCTCTCTAACACAGCCCGGAGGAGGGGAAAACTTATAAATAGGAGGGGGTGGCTAGTTAAGGCCATTTTGGATTATGCTATGGAGTTATGGAAATGCCATGCAAGGCCTAGTTCAGATCCATCCCAGCTAAAGCACTTAACCAGAGAGAGAAGGAAGAACAGGGCTGAAGGGTCAGCAACCTTGGTCCAGCCTGTTGACACAGGTCCACAGAAGTTGAGACACAGACAACATACTTTAAAGTTCCCTTTTCCCCCAGCTTGAGTTGTCCTTATATGGAGGGCACCACCTTTGTGGGCACTGTTGTCTTGCAGCCAGCCACAGGGGGTGGTATTCCTCTGTACAGAGAGACCATACTAAGAGTGGCTGAAGGTCACAGGCTTCGCACCTCTACTTCTATAAGCCTCAACTGCTGGTTTCCAGGTGTGGGTCAAGATCTTTCAACAAGGTAACTGGACTACAACTCCCATAATTCACCAGCTGCCAAAGTCCCTTTTGGTGATCAACCAAACAGCTGTACACACCAGAGGAGGTTATAGGAACCTTTGCTCGCTTGCTCTCTTGCACAGTTAACTGCAATTAAGGGCTTTGTTGTTGGCTCCATAGGAAGCAACACAAAGATCGAATTAAACTGTTGGTCACCAATGGCAAATCTTTAAAATAATATATTCCCAGGTTCAAGTAGTTGGGCTCACTTCTCTTACCAGTTTTTAGGCCAGAAATTTTGAAGATAGCACTTGGTTTTTCATTTGTCACAAAACCCAGAAGCTGCCACACGGCTACTCCATTCTCATCTGGATAGCAGAAGTAAACAGACCCACCCATGCCCTCTGGAAAGGGCATGGTCCCCAGCATGAAGACTACAACATGGTTGATGCTTTCATAATCGGGTATGTCAAACACAAACTTATCTTCTGCTACCTGCTGAGCAACTGTCTGTACCTACAAAATAAAAACATGTGGTCAAATGAATGTGGGCTATCAACACACCCAAAAGCTCACCACTAACTTGCAGCAGAAACAAAATTATCTCAAGGAGGAAAGAAAAGGAAAGAAAAACAGATATACAAACACAGCGGCATGGATGAAGGGATATGCAGCCCCTGCACTGTCCAACTTAAGTCTGTAGTGACAGAAAAGTATACTCCCTTTATTTTCTCTACAGTTAAACATGGTAAAGATAAGATGTGGTCACTAACCACGTGAATGGTACTGTTCTAAACAGCTTAACCAACTTAAATAAGAAATATATTTTACACAGGGCTAACGTATATTTAAAGAATGGCAATTGATTAATCACCTATATTTAAGCCACTTCATCAAATTTTCTCAATTGCAAATTTTAGTCATACTAAAAAAAAAGCATCATAGCAAACATGATCTCATAAGCGGCATCCACTGTTTTCTGTTAAACAGAACAGTAGGACTCTTTATAGTATGGTGCTTGTTAGCTGTGGATTTTTAACAATACTTATATTAAATATGTTTTACTATTGCTTCATTTATTCATGTATTTTTATCCCAAAGGGAAAGTCGCATAAAGTGGCCTATATAACAAAGTCATCTATGTTTTAAAGTCATCTGTGTTTTAACAAGTCATCTATGTTTTAAAACAATAAAAATGACGCTCGAACAATTTCATAAAGGCAGTTAAAAATAAGACACAGCGTTAACAAAAAGTTGAATTAACTGATACCAGCCATAACTTAACACAGTAAATATCGGACGTAGAATTTTAATCGAAAGGAAAAGAGAACACAAGTTTTCAAACGCCATATAAAAAGGGAACTCTGTGTGTGTGTGTGTGTGTGTGTGTGTGTGTGTGTATAATGAGTTCAAATGATGCAAGGTCATTACTGAAAAGACCCTGATTCTAGTGTGTGCCATTTTAACACAACTTGATGGCAGGCCTACAAGAGATGGAAAATTCTGCTGTCCAATTCATTGGGGGGCATCTTCCCCCAAAGATCAAAAACTTTTAATACATGAACCAATCTAGTTTTATATAATTAGTTTTACATGTGTTGTATAGAATCATCCCTGCCCTACCTTGGAGGGAAGATGAAAATTTTGCCAATGTTGCTGCATAAGTAATAGTTGTACCAGGCAAGACACAACATGGTATGTTGCTTACTACAGCTTTCTCCATGACCCAACCCTGTCTTTTATAAACCATATAGACACTATCTAAACTATATATGCACCATTTTTGTTATGCCAGTTCATCTTTTGAAAATATTCTAATGCAAGCTTATATAAATGCAAGATCTGAACTCTCAATTTGTTAATGAGACAAGAGATTTGCAGGGTGGGACTGCAAAGAAAAGACAGTATCATTCACAGTATCAACAGAAGTCAAAGCCAACTGATAGCAAGTAACAACAGCAGGTGTTTCCACACATGAATATTTCTGAAAGTAACCCCCACTTGTACAGTTTTTCAAAAAGGAGAAAAGAGTGGACAAACTCCACGATGTTCCTTCAGTATAGGAAGGCTAAAAAACATCTGGCCCTCTGTATGTTCTTGAATTGCCAACTTGCCTCATCACTGGCCAGGCTGATAGGGGCCAATGGGAATGGGACCCCACAAATTATAAGGCTGATACAGGTATTTACATGCATAATTGCAAGTCAGATTGAGGGACATGCATGCAAAAAAAATATTAAAAAATCAATGCTGTCGCCTCTCCACGTACATAACGCACCCTTATCTTTAAGCATATTAAAACGAGCCTTGTCCATAAATAGGTTTTTAACAAATCACAAACAAAGATTTCCACAGAAGAATGGAGAGAAACAATCAGGTCCTCAAGGAGGCAGAAAAACCTGATAGACAAAACACTTTCCCCTCCTCATAAAGGCTTGGTATCAAGTGAAGCAATTCAAAAGGCACAGCCCTTTCCCACCAGAACTATGCAGTGATGGGTCATGGATTTTACCTGTGGTATTTCTACCCGGCTCCCATCCGCTGAAGGCAGAAAAACCTTCCACACGGGGAAGCAGCAGCCATATCACTTCAACTTCCAGCTTTGCCCCTGGAGAGTCTCCCAAACTTCCAAGTCATTTCCACCCTACACTGTTATAGTGCTATTATTCCACTTTCAACCTCCTATGGAATCCTGGGGTCTGCCATTTAGGGAGGGGCAATTAGAATTCTCAGCCAGAGAGCTCTTTGGCCTCAGTGAACTACAAACTCCAGAACTCCACTGGATGTTGAAAGTGGAATAATAGCGTTATAACAGTGCAGTGCGGAAATGGTCCCTGTTTGGCTCAAGGGTGCGCTGCATGTGGCTCCCCAGCTCTTGCTGAACTGCATCTCCCATCAGCCAAAGAGGACGGCAAGGATGGGAGCTGTAGTCCAACCACCTCTGGAAGGCTACGCATTGCCCCTCCCTGATGGAGCTATTTGGGCTAATGAAGGGGCTATTTGGGCTAATGATTCTCGCCATGAAGTCACATTTTTTCGTGTACTTTCCAAATATCCCCTCACAACTTGGCCACTTTCTGTGGAGACCTAACGGTCGCCCCCAGACCCCCACTCTGGAGTCACTTGGAGAGGGAGATCTCCTCCTCACTAGGCTCAGGCTTACAAGTCGCCATGGAAACGAACACCTCCCTGCAAGGCTCGCCCTGGAAACCCCTAAGTGCCTTGTCGTTTCCATGGTGACCCCCTCTATTCCCCCCCCCGTCGCTTCCATAGAGACCCACGGCCGAGGAGCCCGCCCACTCCCGCCTCCGCTGCTGCCCGCGCGGGCGCCACTCACCAGCCTCCCCGCAACCAAACAGCCAAACATGGCGGCGTCGGCGACACCTCGGTCCGGCTCCCACCGAGGTGAGCCTTTCTAGAGCCCTACAAGCCACTCAGCCGAGCTGCCCAGCGCCCCTCGGAGACGCCCCCCACGTCCCCGCCTCCCCGAGGAAGTACATCCGGGGCAAGCGGAAGCGAAGGCGTCCCAGAGACCTGACGAAGCAGACCTCAGTCTAAATGGCTTATGCTGCCTTTTTCTCTCAGTTATTCTCAAAGGTGCTGTAAGATTCCCCTTTGCGTGCTGAGCAAGACTGATACAGCTATGCCTTTGACTAGGTATGGCTCGTGTCAAGAATAGAACTACGTATCCCAGGGTGCACCGCGCAGAGACGGAAGCCAAGCGGCGTAATGGGGATGCCGAGGGTTCTCTTGGGATATGTAGTCTTTGGCTTTTATCCAAATTGCCTCAGGAGTTCCTTTAGCCAGGAGGTTGTCCTGTTTAAAACTGAACTGGGAAACCGCGAAGGAAAGAATACAAGGTGTTGCAAGACATTAACTGGCAAAACCACCCCTGAGTATTCCTGGCCTGAGGAAACCCTTAGAAATTCACGGGGTCTCCATAAATCGACAGGAGGATTGAAGGCAGATGGATGGATAGACACACATAGGCACACACAGAGCGTAAAACAGAGGGACTCTTGGGCCTTTCCACACTACACTGTTACAACACTGTTATTCCACTTTTTTTTAATATCATTTTATTGAAGTTTCACAATTAAAACAAACATTTATTATTGTTATTTCACATGAATTATTTCTTGAATCTTCCAAACTGATCTAGACTTCATTTCCAAAATCTCTTAACATTGTTATATCATTGTACTGCATTTTTCAGCCATTTTACACGTTGGTACATAGCATTTCCATTGTCCATATTCCTGCTTCATGATATCTACCGTAATCATCACAATGAGATTTTTCCACGTATTACCATGAATTATAGACTTCTATCAAAGGTCACCCAGCAATCACCTACAATTTGCCATTCTTTCTGAATTTCATCATCTGGTTTCCCTTTCCATCTTTGAGAGACTATGGCCATTTCCGCACTAGCCTGTTATAGCGCGATGATTCCACTTTCAACATCCTCTGGAATCCTGGGGTTTGCAGTTTCGGGAGGGGCCGGCCAGCCCCTCCCGAAACTGCAAACCCCAGGATTCCAGAGGATGTTGCAAGTGGAATCATCGCGCTATAACAGGCTAGTGCGGAAATGGCCTATGTCGGCCTTTTTATTTTCAATAAAGGTGCCCCACCATTGTTCTATTGTAGGTATTTGCTGTGTTTTCCATACCTTAGCGTATTCAATACGTGCAGTTGTTATCATGTATAATAATATTCTCCAATATTTCTTTATATTCACGCCGTCTACTGAATCTGTCATATTTAACAAATACAATTCAGGAATCATAGGAAATTGTAGCTTCATTGTTTCACAAATTCTGTTATGTATCTCCATCCAATATTTCTTGACCTTTGGGCATGTCCACCACATATGATATATCGTACCCACCTCTTTTAAACATTTCCAACAAAGCCCAGTACCTGAATTGTAAATCTTTTGTAATTCTATTATTCCACTTTCAACATCCTGTGGAAATTCTGGGGTTTGTAGTTTATTGAGGCCAAAGGGCTCTCTGGCTGGGAATTCTAAATGCCCCTCCCTAAACTGCAGACCCCAGAATTCCATGGGATGTTGAAAGTGGAATAATAGCACTATAACAGTGTAATGGGGAAAGTCCCTTAGCATTGCCAGATTTTCAAAATCGTGGTAAGGGAGCCTTGAAATTTATGACATGTATATTTGATGATCAGGAAGCTTTAACAGGTTTGTTCTCTACCTAAATATCAATGCAAGTATCGATTTTAGTTAACTCAGCCAAGAGCTTCTCTGTAAGATTATTATCCACATTCATAAATTCTAGGATGCATACATTTCTTTTTTATTTTTATTTATTTGTATCCCGCCTCTCCATATGGATCGAGGCGGCGAACAACTTACAAATAGCATGTATTTCGAACATATCTATACATGCCCCCAACAAGCTGGGTACTCATTTTACCGACCTGCGAAAGGATGGAAGGCTGAGTCAACCTTGGAGCTGGGCAGGATCGAACTTTCTGCCTTTTTGAAGGGCCTACACTCCAAAATATGGGATTTTTTAGTATCTTCTTCAGTCTGTGTGTAAAAGGAAAAGCTTTCCGACTCTCTAATAGGGGACATCCCTTATAATAAGGGATACCTGCCAATCTTATGAGGGACAAGCTTTCCAGCTGTCAAATAATAGGCATCCCCTATAATCGGATACTGAGCAATGCTAGTGACTCTCACTATTCTGATGTTTAAGCTCAGATTGATTCTACAATGCAGAGTACAACCCAAAATCCATGGGTGGCTGGTACTATATCTTTATTAGATTAACTTGTAGTATAGTTTGTGTTTTAGCTGTGCATTCTTGCATGGGGGTTGGACTAATCATTCAATGATTCTAGAATTCCACAATAGTGTGCAAGTTTTCAAGTACTTCAAAATTCCTCATCAGCCCACATAGGAGCCAAGACTGGGAACAGAAGTCCAAAATTTGAGCTTGATGCTTTTTAAACATGTTGTTCTTCTTGTTGTATGCCTTCAAGTGATTTCTAACTTATGGAAACCCTGAGGCAACCCTATCACAGGATTTTCTTGGCAGAATTTGTTCAGAGGGGTGTTGCCCTTGCATTCCTCTGAGGCTGAGAGAATGTGACTTGCCTAAGATTATCCAATGGGTTTCCATGGCCAAGAGAGGATTTGAACCCTGGTCCCCCAGTGTCCTAGTTCAACACTCAGGCCATAACACCACAGTGGCTGTCTTTTAAACATCTAGCCAGATTTTCCTTCTTCACTGTACTTTTTTTTAAAACCACCTAAATCTTGCACACTATTGTGGAATTATGTTTGGTCCTAACAAAGATATTGTACAGCTGTGGCTTTTGTACAGCCTTGGCTTTTGTTTTGTTCTTACAATAAAAATGCAGATGCTTCATCCCGTTCCACCCCAACCTCCAATTCCTCTGGGAAAATGCAGTTTAGCCGATATGGTTTAAAGAACTGCAAAATAATAGTGCACTAGAAAAGGAGTTTTGTTTTGTTGTTGGATAGGTCCTGCTATGTACACAAGCTTTAGGGTTTCACAGAATTCTTCTTCAGGCACAGGAAAAGGCAGTGATACAAAGCTCTAAAGTAATTACCATGTTTGCCCAGTTAGCATTTCTGCATACTGATGACACTCAGCTGTACTTAATGTCAGGATCAGATGGGGCTGAGTAGATTCTAGTCTAGTGCCTGAATGATGTAATTAGCTAAATGAGGTTCAGAAACCCCAGCTAGCATAGCCTCTGATAGGGGTTTGTGGGAGCTGAAGCACCAAACTTCTAGAAGATCAGGTGTTGAAACCCATGGTGCTAGATGAAGAGTTTTATTGCAGATTAAATTTTGGACTGTAGAATTTATTGCAGATCAAGCCTGGGATTGTTTTCTATTTACCTGCCTATACATGCTGTTGATTTTCTGTAAACCATCCCATTGCCTTTTTTTTTAAAGTGTCTTTAACCATTTAAATGTATTACTATAAATACATAAATACATTACTATGAATACATTATTTCTAGAGCAAAACTGGCTTCAAGGCTAGATCCTAAATAAATTACCTATGCCAAAGTGTCTTATACCAAAAGAGCAGCTAATACATCAAATTGTGGTTCCACTTTGTATCTTTTAGTCCTTACAAAATAATGCAAGTGGTATGTGCATCCATCTTAAAGAGAAATAATTTAAGCTCATAACATAACAGTGGAGGAAGCCATTCTTGTAGTCCTGCCACCCTCAGAGGCACGCTTGGTGAGGATATAAGGGACGGCCTTCTTGGTGGCAGTTCTTAGGCTTTGGAATTATTTTTCAAGAGTAGCAGACCTGGGTTGGCTCGCTCCCTCTTGTCTACCGGATGTCAACATTCCTCTCACACAGACAGGCTTTTGGCAGTTAACTGGTTTCCCAAGGACAGGGCTTTAAAACAGATAGCTGTTGTTCTTAACTTTTAACAATTATTTTAACTAATGCACTTTTAAAACTGGTTTTAATTCAACTGTGTTTTAAAATAACTTGTGTTTTTATCCTCTTCATCATCATCATCGTGGCTTCCCCCAAAACCAAAACTCAAGGCAGCTTATTAATTAAAATGACTGCAATATAAATAAAACATACTAAGTCAACAGAATTAAACTATTAACCATATTGAAACTGCTGTATTTAAAAAATACACTTTTTTAAAAAAAGTTTAAAACAGTAAAACTTAAAACAGTACCACACTCAGTCCTCTCCAAGCTATCTGATGTAGGCAACTGGCAATTGTATTTTTCTAGTGTGCCACAACCAGTACCGTGTATGTGCCAATTGCCTACAATTGTGTCTTCCTCCCTCCTGCAAACTCATAGTGGACTGGCAGCCAATAGCTCAGGGACTGGTAATGATCCATGGACCACCTCTTTGAGTAGTACCACACTTATGCCCCTTAATAGAAACTACACCACATTTTTAGCCCATAAACATATTCCAGCCAGGAGATTCAAATTCAGCAACAAGAAAGCAAATTGAGCTACAGAGCCAGTATTAAACTCATATAAACTGTTCACACTTACATAATTTCATTGTACATAAATTAGATTGCTTTTACTAGTGAAGGGTGGACAAGTTACAGAGAAAACTGGAACTTTGTCCCAGATGTTGCATATAAATTAAGTTGCCCTCCTTGCTGCTGATGCTTTTAAGTCTGAACTGCTATGGTATTTCTAAGCGTGTCTTCACAGACTAAGCACTAGATACAATCACAATCAAAGCCAACATTCTCAGGCAGTATAATCCCGCAACAAGTAATACTTTTTTCCTTCATCCACAGAACCACAACATGCCTGCACCCTTGTCCAGGGATATTGAAATTATGAAATATAATTGAAATGTGTGTCTGAAATATATGTGCCAAGTTAAAAAAAACCACTTGCAAATATATACACAGTGTAAGGAAACATTACAGAGAGTAAGCAGCAAATATAGACAACCAAATGTACAAAAATATTTTTATTAAAAAGCAGGTGTTTTTGGACATTACAATAATACCAAAATGAAGTACAAACACTGCTAAATTTGACTGTTTACAGAAGCAAGGGAGGACTACTCTCAAAGCAGTTACAATGCTACCAAGTTAACTATCTTGGCACAACATGCGGCATCATCATTCTCAGTGGCAAGTTGCTTATCGGAGCCTGTCCCAGCGCCAGATACTGGCATCATCACACACAGCTATAAGGATACTACTGTCCCTGCTAAAGCTGGTTTGTCGAATGGCAGCAGCACACTTTGGATGCGTAAGAGTTGTACACCTGCATATATAAAAAAACATTCAGTGTTACATTCATGTTTTTCCCCTCATGTGAATAACAGTATTATTACTGCAAGAGTGGGGAACTAATCCAACACAGAAGATAGCAATCACAGTCCACAATATCTCCCTCACACTATTTTTTTTTAAAATTCCATGAATGTAGGAGCTCACTCTCCCCCAATCTCATTTTCCTTTTGGTTAATTTCTAAAAACAGTCAAGATCTAAAGAAAGATGTTACAGTTGTGTCTGCACCACTTCAGGCTAAAGGCAGAAACTCATGTTGACTGAATGCACCTGCATACTAACAAAAGAAAAGAGGGATCCACATGGGAAACTAGTATGAGAAAGGAAAATATATTATAGTGCAGACGTCTTCTTGATATGCTTGCTTTCCATATTTAGATCATGAGAAAACAGGATATGAAATGTATAGAAGTCAGCTCACATATATCAGTCATACAGGGGTAGCAGAAAGTTAGCATAAAGGGTGGATATATGCCATAGAAGAGCAAAGGTGAAAAATTTATTTGTGTAGAAGGTGAAACAAGTGACATACACAGATGCATTAAATAGATGGGGGAAAAGGGAAAGAAGCAGAAACAAGGAGTAGTATCTACTCCAGATACCAGAACACAAGCAAATGGGTACAAATTACAAGAAAAAGAGATTCCACCTAAACACTAGCGGGTTTTTCCCCCTCTTTCTCTGTCTGTAAGAGCTGTTTGACAGTGGAACAGACTGCCTTGGTGGACTCTCTATCTCTGGAGGTCTTTTAGCAGGCCATCTTTCAGGAACACTAACTGTGTCTTCTTGGGCAGCAGGGGGTTTGACTAGGTGACACCTATGATCCCTTCCAACTCTAAGATTGTATGATTCTAAGCAATAAATGGCCAATACATACATATTTAAGGGTGAACATACAAAGCAGAGAAAAGATGTCAAGTAGAATTATTCCCATTGAGATTCAAAAACTGCTAGTAGACTGTTCTAGTCTGCTCTAGCATGTCTGGTTTCTTTTCCTGTTGTAAACATTCTAATATGCCACAATACCTATGCCTAATCCCAATAGTTAATCCCCACTAGCAGAAACCCACTAAATCAACAGCTTAAATTCTTGAAAAATTCCCAGGTGGATTAGAGGGAGAGTTACCACATGATGATTTCAGCTGTCAAAAATGAGTATATGTTATTCTCCTCAAGGTATTGTGAAATTAAAAGGACAACTGTACATAAATTGATTTGTTAGAGGAAGTAGATTTTGTTAGCGTGCAGTCCAGTCCATACCATTACCTTAGAGTCTGAACGTTGTGTGTGTGTGTGTCTTCAAGTCACTTCAAATCCCCATGGATTTCATAAGGTTTTCTTAGGCAAAAATATCCAGCAATAGCAATAGCATGTGTATTTCTATACCACTTATCAGCTAAGTGCTCTCTAAGCGGTTTACAATGTGTTAGCTAATTGCCCCCAACAAGCTGGGTACTCATTTTACCAACCTGCAGAAGGCTGAGTCAACCTGGAGTCCAGCAGGATTGAACTCACAACTTTACGGCTGCAGTACCGGCATTTAACCACTGCACCACTCAGGGGGTTTCTAGTTCCTTCCTCTGAAATACAGCCCAAAGCACTTGGTATTCATTGGTAGAGTCCCATCCAAGTATTAAGCATTGCTGACCCGCTTAGCTTCCAAGATCAGATAGGATCTGCTGTCTTTAGGGCTCCAAAAGGCTTATGTATTTTATATTTGCTTATTGCAATTTCCCAAATTAAAGTACAGAGAGAGAAATTTAACTCTTTTTTCCATAGTGCTTACAAGCAAGAACCAAACACTCACTTGGCTTTATGAGGATCTTCTACTTCTAAATCCCAAACATAGAGTTTGCCAACTTGATTGCCCAATGCCAGCATCTGGGAAAAGAACAAAAGATACATGAAGTCAGTGTGTTATGGTCTAAGACAATGAGATGGAGAGCATTTGAATGTGATTCTTTAGTATCAGACACCACCAAAGCACGGAGAAAAGGTTTACTGATTTGGATAACAACTTCCAACCAGCTTTCCCTAACTGAACACCTCCTGATATGACATGGACTGTACAAATAATAAGGACAGAAGTTCACTGCCGAACATTTTCCAAACACATCAGACTGAACGAGTGTCACTATCAAGTTTCCTGAGTTTCTGCACTTGCACATGTCTCTTATCTTCTCACATCACTCTTCACATTGAACAAATAGATACACAATTATACAGGGAACATCCACTAAATCAGGATGGAAGACTCATGGCCTTCCATATGTTAACTGACTGAAACTCTCATCGGTGCCAGCCAGTATGGTCAACAGCTAGGGATTATGTGAGTTAACATCCATCAATATTATAAACTCTTCACACCTACATTAAACCATGATTAACCTCTACACACCCCACGCTGCATCTCTGCTGCTCTCAACTCCATACATGTAACTGGGTTGTTATTATATACTATTGCCCCAACTTAATTTGTACCCTATTTTGGTACTTACCTTTTGCCAGAAATCCATTGAAAACCTCATATACCAAATATCACACTGACTGTAATCAAACCGCCCTAGAATTGTCACATTAGACTCGCTGGGCTTAATTTTATCTATGTCGTCTTCCATTTTGCCAGGCTTCCAGCATACAATGGCATTTTCACAGGACTGTGGAAGGAATGAAAAAAGTTCCAATATAAGCCACAGAACACTCCCACTTTTTCAACTTCACACTTTAAGAATGTGCCTCATTCAATACATCTAATCACTTTATTATAGGAGGTAAAATTATAATTAAAGACACAGGAAGATGCTATTCCATTGAATTTTGTAATTTTCTTATTCTATCAATTAAAGAACTTTAAGTCTTCGTAAAATAAAAGCATAAATCTGTGAACATACTAATTTTTACAACAAAAAGTAGCACACCTTGGAAAGTATCAGGTCTCCAAGCCATCTCACACAGTCTACATAATTCCTATGTATGTCTCTGGTAGAGAAGTCAGGAAAGTGGATTTTTTGAGAAACAAATGGCCTGCAGAAGAAAAGAGTGAACACAACCAATCAGCAATAGGGTTGGTTGGATCAGCAAAGCTTGAGAAGATGGACAAATCCACTGCTTTGGAATGCAATGACAGTCAACAGTACAGAAGCATAATCAAGAGAAACTGGCACAGTTCAGACATAACCTTTTAAAAAATTTTAAATTTATTTTAAGTCACCTTGCATCCCATCCTGGGAGAAAAGTGGGATATAAATTCAATAAATTAGTAAATGACAATCTATGGCTTCTCGTTCCCGAAGTGGCATATCTACCATTCCCCACAGCTCTGCCCAGTTTCAGTAAATATAGGTTCTTTTTTCAGTTGAAGGGGAAAAAAGACTTGGTCTCCTGTGACATCTAAACCAGAATCCTGTGGCTTAAGAACTCCCCCAGGAAACAAAATCTGCATCAGATCTTTTGGAGACTTTTATAGCAATAGAACGCCTTAGGTCTTTCATGCTTGCAAAGCATCATTAAAAAAAAACCCTAGTAAGATCCACTGATAACACTGTAAAGCTTGTCTTGTATAAACAGAGAAAGTGGAATGTCAGTATTTATGCTACAACCCCATGCCCATTATATTGAGCATAAACCGGTCTGAACTAAGTGTATTTCTAAGCGAACACCTACATGAAAACAAAGGACAATTTAGAAGCCATCCTATTTCTTGATCTAGACATTTACCAATTTTTGATAGTACTGACAACATTTCAGTGAAGGCCTTGAGAATGTACTGGAGTGGACAAAACACATCCAGCTCAGGACTGCCCTTACCTGTTAGTTTTGTTGGGATTGTATTCATAAGATTCCTTGATGGCATTTATCATTCTCTTTGAATTGATTCGCCAGAGTTTCAGGGAGTGATCCATGCCACAAGACATGATTTTCTCACCAAGCAGATCATAATCCTACATGCACAAAATATAAGAGCTTTTTAGGGTTTGCTCCCAACATTAAAATTAAATCAAAGCAGAAACCACTACCACAGGTTGCAAAATGTGCTTCCAGACCAAGGACTCCTAAGATTAACAACCAGAAGTCATTATGTAGCTAGTCCACCTTTAACAGAAGATAATCAAAATAATCTGGACGTCTCATAAAAGTATGTGAATGGAACAGGATAATTATTGTATAATTATCCCATTCCATTCACATACTTTTATGAGAAGTCCAGATTATTACGCCTCATCTGGAAGCACTCAAACCAATTACCCTGTAGAGTTGGCCCTCTATATCTACAGATTCCGTATCCATGGATTCAACCAACCATGGCTTGAAAATATTTAGTAAAAAACAGTCCACAAAGGCAAACTCTGATTCTGCTATTTTGTATAAGGGACACCATTTTAC
Organism: Ctenosaura bakeri; assembly: GCA_948474755.1. NCBI lineage: Eukaryota > Metazoa > Chordata > Lepidosauria > Squamata > Iguanidae > Ctenosaura > Ctenosaura bakeri. Next base: position 27,663 of record CAOLHI010002217.1, read on the forward strand.
TATACCATTGTACATGATGGGACTTGAGCACCCATAAATTTTGGTATCTGTGGGGGATCTTGGAACCAATCCTTAACAGATAATAAGGGCCAACTGAATTACTAAGCATATATATACACTGAAATCCGTAGAGCTCATCTTGCTTCCATATTTCAGTCCAACAAGCAATTCTCAATTTGCTGGTCAATAAAAGTAGTGAAAAGGGAAGAAACGGGGAAGCAACGCTTAGAACTTACTGCACTTAAAACTTCATCTCTGTGTCCTTCAACGCCTCCAAATATTGCCACCAAAGTGTCTGTCTGAATGTTCCATAATCTTAGTGCATGATCTAGTAAAACATAAATTGACAAATTATATCATGGCAACAGTACATCTTGCAATTAAATATTAACAACCATCTAACAGAAAATTCCATATGGACTGGTTCATCCTACAAACTGTCTACAGAAAATATTGGGGACAGCAGCAACTTCAGTAGTGGCTGAGAAACTAGTTTCATACAATAGTTTGTCTGTACTTGCCAATTCTCAGTTCTCAATTTAAGCTTCATATGTATCCTTATCCAAGAATGAGGAACGAACCACTACCTTTAAACAAAGCTTCACTCCTGATACTGTATTTTATGAGAAAGGATGGAGTCCAAATGCAGAACCCTGATGAACATTTCCTTGTCTTTGGCATTGGAGTGCTCATATAAAAGGATTGGGTAACATCTCCTCCCTTAGCAATGGTATGCAAAACAGACCACTAGTGTAACATGATGTAAGATGTTACATTCAGAAAACCATCATTAATTTAAATTCCTTTCACCTGACTCTCAAGGAAACTCGCAGATTATCAGAGCCCTAAGTGTGACTTCAATTTATATACAAACACATTTGGAGCAAAGGTTTCTGTTTAGAGTTATGGTCTTTTTATTTTTAGCCTAATTTGTTCTCATCCAGAGTTATGCTTTTTACACACTGAAAGAGCAAAAATTATCTTCCAAAGATAAATGTATATACACGCTAATCTATTTACCATCAGTACATGTGGTACCTTACAGAACTGTATAGGCAGCAGAAACAGCTCTGTAGAAATTTAGTCTTAAGTGCCAAGCTATAACTTAGCAACATGGAAACAAATTCTGGTAAGATTCACACTTTACTCTGATGCAGTTGCTAGAAGAATGGAAACACTGGCTTCCAGTGTTTAAACTAACCAGAACTTCTGAGCATATCCAAGCAGAATCTGGTCAGATTAAATTAGATATAGGTAACTTGGTATCTCCCCAGATGTTCTAGACTATAACTCTCATGACCTTGAATTATTTGCCATGCTGGTTGAGGGTCATATGGGGAGCTGTAGCCCAGAACACCAGGAAGATGCCCAGTTGCCTAGCACTAGTTTAGCCTATGATTTGTTCACAGGAGACAGAAACTAGTTTAACTACAATATGTCCTTATCAGACATAACAAGCCATAGTTGAAAAACAGAAAATGCTTTGGAGCTCTGCCTCATGACTGTGCCAAAGGAGAAAAGAATGATTATAGGCCCAACATTTGCCATGGGTGATCTAGTAATGTTGAACTATATTTCAACATGATGTGTTATGTCCAAATTCATTCATATACTAGTAAGAGAATAGATAATGGAAGAAAGTACATGGGCAAATACTATTACGCATTCCCAGTGCTATTTTGCCAACATGTTTTGACAAAATATGTGACAAATGACTACTTTATGTAACATTTAGCATCAGCCTGGCCATTTTTTATGCCACCCTACTTCCCTCTCTTTCTCTCTGGTAGTTTTCATTTTAACAGAAGTAACTCATTAACAGAGCATTGCTCATACCTTTGCTTACAGACAAAAGAAGATTTGGATCCCTGGGGTGAAACTTCAGCTCATTGATTGCATTGCCATGGCCCACGTAGTGCTACAACAGAGTTCAAAGATCAGGTTACTACCTCCACCTCATCTCAGTATTTTGCATCTAAAGTTAGAGATTTTTTCCCTCTCAATCATCTTTACTAAAGTTAGAGAAATGGTTTTGAGCACAGTATTTACCACTTCCATCAACTCACCTTTATGCACTGCATTGTAATAGGATTAATTATCCTAATAATGCCTCTAGATCCAGCAACAGCCAGAAGGGGATGGCTTGTGTTGCTATCATAGGTCCACGCACAAGTATAAAAGTTTTCATCTGCCTGAACAGTTGAGTTAAGATCTGTTCATACAGCTGTGTAATTGTCTATTGTCCATCAAATATTGTAAAATAACACGTCCATTTGAAAAATACACTATCTAAAAAATATGAGTTTTTTTTAACGAAAAAGCATAGTTTACTCCTTTATTATTTTGCTGCATGACTTTGCATTTGGCACAAAAATGAGTAGAAGGCAATGGGCAATTAGACTGAACCTGTTGAATGATCAGTCACTGAAAATACAAGTACAAATCCCATAACTTTGGGGCAGGAATGTGAATAAAACAAATAAACTGAAGATTTGGAGATAGGGGTGATAATCTAGAGAGAGTATAAAGTGATGAAAACTACAGATTCATGAATACACATTTAAATGTTTAATTCACAACTTTTTTAAATAGCCTTGATAAGGTACTTACTCTTGACCCTGACTACTAAAGTATTTTCACTAAGGCATTTAGAATATTAAACAAATGTCATTGAGATTAGGATGGCTTAAATAGTGATGTTGTTACAATTGATTATTTATAATCTCTTATCACTACACAAAGAGCTTTTCCGTTAACTTTATGTAGTGGGCCATTCTTACTGACGGCCTTGAGAGAGTAAGACTTGCTCAAGACTTAGTAGTTTATGCATGGAAAACAACAGTGATGCCATTAACCTCTTGGGAACCGGGTGGTCACAGTTTCACTGAGTGGCAGACAGAGAGGCAGATGCTGCTCCCTTCTGTGGATATAACAAAGGAAGGGAAACGGGATGGAGAACCTAATCAGTAGGGAAAGGAAATGGACAGACCACTAGACCTGGAGAGACCACTGAGCAGGGAGTTCCCAGATACAATGTGGCAGATCCAAGTTTATTTGGTGAAGTTCCTTGTTAAGAACCTCTTCCAGTGGGGTCCTGTGACACAGAGAAATCCCTAAGAAAACGAGGAGCTGTATTAGATCAGTCCCAAGGCCTATCTAGTTTAGCATTCTGTTCCCAAAGAATACAACCATACGCTTATTGCAAGTGTGGGCAACTTCTGGGGGTCTGAAAGCCACATTGGAACCCTAGGAAGCCTTGGAGGGCTATGCTCACTGCCCCATCATTAAAAAGTCAAATTTTTACCCCAAAGCACCCTCTTGCCCTTCCCCGCACCATTTTAGGCTTGGGGAGGTCATTTTTACAGCAGGAAGTGACCTGTAAGGCAACTTCTGGGTCACTTCTTATTAAAAGGGACCCTCCTGAACATTAAATGGCTCAGGAGGACGAAAAGTAGAAAAAATGCCCCCCACAGCCCCTAGAGAGCACACTGGGAGAAAAAAAATGGAAAGGGGATGGGGGAGATATGGGTGCCAAATACAACTGCACTCTATCTCTGGTATATGGGAACTCCACAAGGAGAACATGAATGTAATATCACTCTCCTGTTCATATTCCCTAGCAACTGGTACTGATACTGGCAAAAATACATATCCATATGACTAGTAGCCATGGACAGCCTTATCTGCCATGATTTGCTTCATCCCCTTCTAAAACTGTCTTAGGTTGTGGAGAGCCAGCTTGACTTAATGGTTTGAGGGACTACAACCCTGAAGTTGGAAACGACTTGAAGGCACACAACAACAAGTTGTGGTCATCATTACATCTTGGGATAGTGAATGTCAATTAAAAGCAGTAAGTACTGTCTTTTATTTGTCCAGAATCTCCCTCTAACTTTGTTGGGCCATCTTGGGTTCTGTAATGAAAGGAGAAAAATCTCTCTATCCATTTTCTCCATACATTACTAATGGCATATCACTGTTGTCCTGTGTCTTCCCCAATCTCCATCTATTTGGCTTTTTTAAAAGCTAAAGAGCTTCAAATATTGTTAGGTTTTACTTACAGAGATGTTGCTTCTACACTTTAGGTTTGCCCTTTTCTGGATGTTTTCTAGCTCTACAATATCCTTCAGTGCAATGACCAGAACCAGTGTTCACAGTACTACAAGTGTGGTCACATCATAGATTTGTATAAGGACATGATGATCCTGGTAGTTTTATTTTAATAGCTTTTCTAATTATGCCAAACATTGAATTTGCCTTCCTTCCCTTTTATTTTTTATAGCAGCTAGATACTGAATTAATATTTTCTAGTCATGAAGTCTCTCTGAGAACAGTCCCAGAAACACACTAAAGGATACATCGGCATCCACATAGGACTGTAATAACCGTATTTCTCCTTGGGAGTGGCATTCATACAGAGTAACCTGGAAGTGGACAAAAAAGACAAGGCATTAAGATAGGCAAATTCTTAACAAACATGGTTAAATATTAACCCACATTTCCCAAGTTACATTTCCCTCCTGTTCTACAATAGGCAGAAAATAAAAATAGCATGACTTATGTGCATTCACAGTATATTATCAGGGCAGTAACTTGCTCCAACTGCCCACCTTCTATGATTCTGGTTTTATTGTCGCTGTATGTCTTCACAGAATCGCAGAGTTGGAATGAGCCCTATGGGCCATCAGGTCAATGCGGGATCACCAGCTAGAGCTTCCCCAGCAGACAGTTGTTCAGCCTCTTTCTGAAGACATCCAGAGACTCTCACCACCTCTCTAGGCAATTTGTTCTATGGATAACTGCTCTGTCAAGAAATCCTTTCAAATGTTCAGTTGAAATCTACCACCCTCCTGTAATTTACAACCATTAAACCAAGTTCTACCCTCTGAGGCAGCAGAGAACAAGCCTGCCCGCTCCTCCTTGTGGCACCCTTTGAGGTGTTTAAAGAGTGTTATCATGTCACTCCTTGATCTTCTCGTCACCAAGCTGAACACACCCAGCTCCTTGAAGCTTTCCTCATAGGCTTTGTTCTGCATACCTCTAATCATCCTCGTTGCCCTTCTCTAAACTTACTCCAACTTGGCTAGATCCTTCTTAAAATGAGGCACCCATAACTGAATATAGTACTCTAAATGAGGCCTGGTCAATGCAGAATGTAGGGGGACTATTACCTCCCTCAGCTTGGAAACTATGCTTCTAATAATGCAGGCTAAGATAGCATTTTCCTTCTTTGCTGCAGCATCACACTGCTGGTTCATGTTCAACAATAATTCCCACGTCTTTTTTTCATGTAGTACTGCTGACCCAAGTATTCTGCCCCCATGCCATTTTATACTTATGCATTTGGGTTTTGTGGCATAAGTGTAGAATTGTGCATTTCTCTTTGTTGAATTTCATTTCATTAATTTAATTCCAATTTTCTAGTTGATCAAAGTCCTCTTGAATTCTGTTCCTATCTTCCTATGTGTTAGTTATCTCCCCAGTGTTGTCTCATCTGAAAATTTGACAAGGATTCCCTCCACCCCATCATAAAATATGCAAATCATTCAAATTATTTCTGGTTATGGTGATCCTAAAGCAAACCTATCACAGGGCATTCTTGACAAGATTTGATCAGAGGGGCTTGCCACTGCCTTCCTCTAAGGCTGAGAGAGTGTGACTTTCCCAAGGTCATCCAATGAGTTCCCATGGCCAAGTGAAGATTTGAACTCTGGGTTCCTGGAGTCATAGTCCATTACTTAAACCAATATACTGTGCTGAATTCACAATATATTATGAGGCTAGTAATCTGCTCAAACTGTCCTCGTCCATTTCTACCTTTATGCTCTGTTAGTCTGGCTTTACTACTGAGCTCCTATTCAGGGAGCAGCCATACCCACAGGAGAGAGTTACAGAACCTTTGTAATCACGAAGAAGTTGCACTGCTTGAATAGCTTCAAAAACAGGATCAGGCAGGGTATTTTCCAAAAACAGCCAAAGAAAAATTTGCTACAGCTGCACATCCAATGTAGAAATGCACAAGCACACATATGTATGCACCTGCACACAAACATGGTCACAAGATGTCTTAGTAATTCCCAATCTTGGGGCTCCAAATGTTAGTGGATTACAAATCCCAGAAACCTTGCATTGATTGTGCCGGCTGGTGGTTCTGTAGTTTGGTCCAACAGCATAATAATAATAATAATAATAATAATAATAATAATAATAATAATAATATTATTATTATTTATTTTTATCCCACCTCTCCCAGTGGATCGAGGCGGCATTACAGAAATATATAAATACATTAAAACATTAAAATGTACCCCATCCTCCCCACCCACCAACCCTTCTATCCCCCTAAAACACATTAATTGTTAAAAATAAATTAAAAACAAAATTAAAAACAAAAGGACAATTGATGAGAGGCGGTGGAACAGCATCCAGAGGACCAACATTTGAGAAACAGAAGCAAATTAGGAAGGAATGACAAGATCAACTCAACGATAGCACTCACCCTGTTGCTGCCAACAGTGGCAAATACCAGGGGATCACCTTCTTTGCTGTGCCAGTTAAACTGTACCCCAAACAACGGCTGACCATGATCTTCCTAAATAGAAGAGACATAACTGAGAGTCACATCACAAAACCTGTACATTTTTCTCCTTTCTAATTTTTATTTGTTATTTTCAAAACTCTGAGAATAATAAACACATCAATTCCTACCATCCAATCCCCCAAATTAAAAATAATACAGCAATTTGCAAAGTTGTTTGTTCTTGCTGTTGTGCCTTCAAATCATTTCCAACTTATGGCGACCCTAAGGCAAACCTATCACAGGGTTTTCTGGGGCTGAGAGTGTGTGATGTACCCAAGGTCAGCCAGTGGATTTCCATGGCCAAGCAGGGAACTGAACTCTTGTCTCCAGGGTCATAGTCCAACATTTAAACCATTACACCATGCTGGTTCTCTAATTTATGAACCATAGCCTTGTATATACAGTTTTGGATTATCTGTAAATTATTTAAATAAATATTTATTATAACTATGAGCTGTTCCATTTCTATACTATATTAAGAACTTCTATCCCTGAAATCCATTTGATTAAGTGGGGAATCATCTTTGACATTCAGTTCTTAAAACAGATTTAACACAGGTACCAAGATCCTACTAAGCTATGTTACTTTATTTCTCCTCTAACTACAAGATGGTTAATTTTTCTGCAATGGCAACAGACCATATTCTGTCAAGGAGTCAGTAAAATGGAAGTGTGCTTGAGCATTTTTCCAAGTTCTGGTAATTTCTGCACTCATAGCTCCTACTAAGATTTCCAGTAGCTTTTTCAAACACAACTTCTAATTTTTCCTCAGTAAATAAGAAAAGCAATAAAGATTATTGTGAAATTATTTGTCTTGTTATCTTATTTAGTTATTCACTTATGTCATGCCAAAAAGCCTCACCTTCAGGCAAAAAGACCCATCTATATTCTAGCGTTTCCTTTAGGCCACATTTCCTCCAACACATATCGCTATATGATATGATATATGATATATCACAGTAGAGATAAGTCATTATTAATTTTATGTAATTTTGGTGGGGCAGAAACGCCACCAATGAATTGGCTTTAATACCATTTCTTCAGACCCAGTTGATATACACTCACATGGCTGCAAGGACCAAATCCTTGCCAATGACTCTTTTGTAAACTGATACTTATGTTTGTTTCCAAATTCATCTTAGCTCCCATGTAGTTACCAACCTCCTTTTATCCAGGCTAGGTGGGAACTGCAAACCAACAACATCTGAAGGGCTGCAGTTTTCTCAACCTTGGCTGTGGGCTATAGTGAATTGAACAGCCTCAACGATATGGCTCAATTTAAGGCAGCTCTTTATGTTCAAGCCTCCATCTTCCCTAAATATAAAAGCTCGTGACTACTAGCTCCATCACAGCCATCTTGAACAATAAGATGGCTGGCCCTGAAGGAAAATACCACACTATATAGGGCACAGTTTAATCCAAAAATCAGTTCTTATTACAACCAATGGCAGCCAAGTTGTTGCTGGACTATAACTTTCAACAGTCCTAGACAGCACAGTTAGGGATGTTGAGAGTTTCAGCCTAACATCTGGAGAGACACAGATATTCACCCCGCTCACAGCTTAAGAACACTATTCCTTTACCACTGTTAATGACTGTCCACTGCTGCATCTGATACAGTATACTTAGTGTAGGACAGTTTATGGTACAAACGTATTTCTCCCAGTTAGTTTCAAAGGTGCCACAAGACTCTTTTGTAGATTATTAATAATGTTAGTGATAAACAATTTTAATTCTTATTGCAACCTTTTTAGCCAAAAGCAGACTCCATGAGATGTATAAATTGTTAGATACCTTTAGACTGTTCACACATTTGAAGGAATATTTGCATTTCTTTGACTTCCATTTGCCTTTCCCCCAGCTTTTCCTTCCTGGAACGTTGGGAGTGTTTGTGGGAGTGTCAGGACGTTCTGTATTAGTACCACTCTCTATGCTAACAGCATCATCCTGAAAATAAAGAACAGGATGGTTTTCAAAACAAGAAATCAAGAGTGAGATTTACAGCAGCAGGAGAAACTTGCTGAAGTATAGAAATATCCTCCACCTACTCAAGAATGGTGGGAAACAGGAAACTCGTTCAAGCACTGAACAGACATTTCACATTACTATACTAAGGCCAATTACAAGTCCTCCATTTCATAACTGTGAAACTTGCAGACAAAAACTGAGAACTCTGTGGCAAAACCTAAGATGTCTGTGGCAGCATAAATTTCCATTCAGTAGTTTCCTGCAAATTAAGAGATTTGTAAAAGATCATAGGGACAAAAAACCCAAAAATGTGTAGATTACAGGTAGTGTCCAACTGATGTGCTTCCACTAGTGGAAGGCATCCATCAATAAAATGCAGAGGGGAGCATTTTTTATATTCCACTTCTCTCTTCCGGTCCTATATAAAACTCCCACACTGTTTTAAAAGGTCCTCAAAAACATGAAATTGGACTAGAAATGACCCAAGTCAGAAACTTAGTTGTCTCACTTAGCTCAGCAAAATGTGAAATAGCAAAAGAATCACACCCCTCTGTATTCTGCTGATAGAGAAACACCTGGCAGCCACCATGGGATATTTCCACACAGAGCAGAACTATTCTGAGCCAACCACCAGCTGTGATACTTTTTATAAAGAAACTATATTTCTCGCATTAGGCATTTGTGCAGTCTTTCTCATGTACCAGGGATCAAGACTGAAGTCTGTCACATCTATTCTGCTATGATCCTGTCGTCTTTGTTTTCTGCAAAGAAATGGGATTCGCACTATTACTACCTCCTAGGTTGGTCTTAGTATGTAAAATGTCTTTCCTTTTCTAGTCTAGCTTTGTCCCTGGTATGCTGGGAGTCTATACAAGCTTTCTCCACTTATCTGATAGGTTAGAGACTGGAGCACTGTCAGAAAACAGAATTGGTTGAAAAGTGGAACCCATGTACTGCACTGTAGGGAGCATAAAGGATTTATGGAGGCTCACATGGGACCAACCGTGCATGAGCGTCTGGCAAAAATTTCTCTGCCAACTTAGCACTGTTTTCCCTGCCTCAGTTTGTGTTGAAAGCAGCATGCATGCACAAGTGGTTCCAAGCAAACCTCTATATGCAAGAACTGATGAAAGAACAGAACCCCCATTGAATTAATGGCATTTGTCCTTAATTTGGAAGCATCAAAAGAGCCAGTCAAGCAACAGGGAATCAAAAGGTGGGGGCTTCCTGCATGAAGACAACTGACCAGGATACAAAAAAGAAGGCAGACACAGAAGACTAAGTATCACAGGAAAGGGGCTGGTCTAGCCTTCCATCAACCCATGCTAGCTGTGTATGCAGAAGTATGTGCAAGCATACTCAAAATGGCTAACCTAGAATCTAAATATCAGGAGCGAGGATCCAAGCCTAGACACAAAGAGGTAAACATACACATAGCTTCTTCACCAGCACCTCTCTGAACATACTTAGATCTTGTTTGACTTTGGAAGCTAAGCAGGCTCAGGGCTGGTCAGTATTTGGAAGGAAGACACCCCCAGGGACCTTTGAGCACTGCACTGTGGAGGGACTGTTACTCAGTTCTGTTCACCATATGGTCCAAGGTCCAATCCCTGGCATATTTCCACTCAGGGTTAACAAAACACTGGCCTGAAAACCTAGAGAGTTTCTGTTTGTCACAGTGGACAATGGGCCAATGGTCTGACATTTTATAAGGTAGCTTCCTAGGGCTAATCAGAAGCCTGCATAGGCTTGTCAAACCTCATGGCCTAGCCTTGAGTCTCCAGTTTCCAGAGGTAATCTTCAGGCCTGAAGCCGCAAAGTCTCCAGTTTTGGTGGGCTCAGCTCCAGGCAAGTAGATCTACAGCTTGCCACAACATGCAAGGCCTAACTAATTTGCTGTTACAACTTGCAAAGACTCTCCAAAGATCTATGTATTGACCTAGTTAGCTTCTTTCTTCCCTGCTAGTCTTTGCGGTGCCAGGGCTCTCCCTCTATTCTGCTCTGTCTACAACTTCTGGCTAGAACCAAGTAGGCTAGATTTAAATCTTCCTTACCTGGTGTCCCTAAGAAAGCAAGAAGGAATAATCTCCTCATTCCACCTTGGTCTACGAACAGCCGCTTTAGCAAAGTTTCGTGCCTTAATTTCCAAGCAGGAAAATATTTCCCAGCTGTAGAGCGGTTTGAATGACCATCTGTGAGCAACTGTGGTTGGTACCTAATGCATGACGGTTAACGACATCACGAGGGGCTGTCCCCAGCCGTTTCCCTCCTACACTGTTACAGTGCTATTATTCCACTTTCAACATCCCATGGAATCCTGGGGTCTGCAATTTAGGGAGGGGCAATTAGAATTCTCAGCCAGAGAGCTGCGCCTCTTCCTGGACTTGGAACACCTAAAAACAGTGGTACATGCGCTGGTAACTTCACGGCTTGACTTCTGTAATGCGCTCTACATAGGGCTACCCATGTGCTTAGTCCAGAAACTTCAATTAATTCAGAATATGGCAGCCAGGTTGGTCACCGGAAGATCTAAAACTGACCACATAACACCTATTCTGAAGTCTTTACACTGGCTGCCTATTAGTTTCCGGGCACAGTACAAGGTGTTGGTTCTTACCTTTAAGGCCCTTCATGGCTTGGGGCCAGCCTACCTGCGGGATTGCCTTCTCCCATATAGTCCGCCCCGCACACTAAGGTCCTCTGGGAGGAATTTACTGCAGCCAATCAGAACTAGGTTGGCTGCGGTTACCCAGAGGACCTTCTCTTCTGTCGCTCCTAAGTTGTGGAATGGCCTGCTGGAGGAGACCCGGCACATTACCAGTCTTGACTGCTTTAAAAAGGCAGTCAAGACTGTCCTCTTCTGACAGGCCTTCCCAGATTAGTGTTCCACCGCCTCTCACCATTTGTCTCTTTGTTTTAATTTTGTTTTTAATTTGTTTTAATAACTAATGTGTTTTAGGGGGATAGAAGGGTTGGTGGGTGGGGAGGATGGGGTACATTTTAATGTTTTAATGTATTTATATATTTTTTGTAATGCCGCCTCGATCCACTGGGAGAGGCGGGATAAAAATAAATATTATTATTATTATTTGGCCTCAGTAAACTACAAAGCCCAGAATTCCACAGGACGTTGAAAGTGGAATAATAGCACTACAACAGTGCAGTGTGGAAATGGCCCCCAAGCCTGTCTTTGTCCTGGAACATCCAGAGCCCAGGATGATCCTGAATGGCAAACCTAAACCTGAAGGATTATAAATCCAGCCTTCTCCCTGACCAGTTCACTTTCTACATACAGGGGCCTGTTTTCTCCCCAGCATTCATTCCACCAGGGTGATCCCAGATACGGGCCATTTCCGCACTAGACTGTTATAGCGCTATTATTCCACTTTCAACATCCTACGGAATCCTGGGGTTTGCCTTTGGCCCCTCTCTCAACTGCAAACCCCAGGGTTCCATAGGATGTTGAAAGCGGAATAATAGCGCTATAACAGTCTAGTGCGGAAGTCTGGCGAGAAAAAGGCGGCTCCAGGCAAACCAGAGAAATGAAAGACACCCCACAGGCACACTTGGAACAACCTCCCCCCGCAACCCTTAGCTGGGCTTTTCTGCAGCCCCCTCCCCAAAAAGGGAGAGCCGCCCCGTTGCTAGGAGACCGAGTAGGCCCCAAGCCTAAAACTCCCCCTCCATTTTCCCCCATTTAAGGAAAGCGAAGGGCGCCGTCTCTTATTATCTCCCCGGTTCCTGGGAGGCCCGCTCACATTTTCGTCCCCGGAGAGGTCGCCGGGGTTGCTGTTCTCGTCGCTGCTCAGCTTCTGCTTCTTGGCCGGCATCTCGGCTCCGGTTCCCGCCGACCCCGAGGCTGCTTCTGCCGCCTCGCCGCTGCCTCCCCCGCCCCTTCCTCCGCCTCCCCGCCGCCGCTCAGACATTTTCCCCGCCTTCCCTGGGCGCGGCCGTAAAGCGCGGAAGAGGGAGGAAAAAGACGGCAGGAAAGCGCGCCTACCCAATCTTACAGATCTCCTCAGTTTAGCCACACCGCCGTAAAGTGAGCCCGGCTCAACCCCTTAGCTGTCGTAAAATCGAAGCCACACTGCTGAAAAGCGACTGCTAATATTGGCGCGAAAGGAGTGGAAAGGAGGATTTTTGCAAGGTTTTGAGGATGTTAGAGGGCGTGCGTGGCTAAGAATTGAGGCTGTTGCCTGCCCTTCAAGGTCGCAGCCTCTGTGCATGGCACTGAAGTTTGAATGCTTGCAGTTGCAATGCACAGGCACTCCAAAGAAGACTAGAGCCATTTCTGCACTGCACTGTTATAGCGCTATTATTCCGCTTTCAACATCTTGTGGAATTCTGGGCTTTGTAGTTTACTGAGGCCAAAGAGCTCTCTGGCTGAGAATTCTAGATGCCCCTCCCTAAACTGCAAACCCCAGGATTCCATCAGATGCTGAAAGTGGAATAATAGCTCTATAACAGTCTAGTGCGGAAATGGCCTAGGACTTGCAAGGGCCATTATGAAGAAGCTAAATGAGAGCCTCAAGTGTAAAGTCGGGGTCGCCCATGTGGTGTGGTTGGGAAAGCTGAACGGTGAAGGAAGTTAACAGAAAGAAAATGCATTAGAAATGCCATGCTATAGGAGAGATCTATGGATCCCGTGGACCGTTTCCGCAGGACACTCTTCTAGCGCGATGATTCCACTTTCAACCTCCTATGGAATCCTGGGGTTTGCAGTTCCGGGAGGGGCCGACTGGCCCCTCCCGGAACTGCAAACCCCAGGATTCCATAGGAGGTTGAAAGTGGAATCATCGCGCTAGAAGAGTGTCCTGCGGAAATGGCCGTGGACTGTTAAAAGGACAAATGAATGGGTTCTGGAGCAAATCAAGGCTGAACCCTCACTAAAAACCAAAGGGCTAAACTGAAGCTGCCATGCTTTGGACATATCGTGAGACAACATGACTTGTTGGGAAAGGTAATACTTGGAAAAGTGGAAGGCAGTAGGAAAAGAGGACGACTGTACTACATATTGGTAGATTTGAAGAACCCACAGTCCTCAGTTTGCAAAAACTTAGCAGGTCTGTTATTAACAGAATGACTTGGAGGTCTCTCATCTATAGTGTCTCCGTAGCAAGCGACCAAGAACAAATTGAATTAAACAGAATTTTGAGGATCATTTCCCTATCTAGCTGTTGCATTCAGTGCTGATTACTTGCATTAAGGATTATTTACCTATTATTTACTGTTGATGATGACGATGATGCTTTTTTCATAAATATCATGGCTTTCTCTCAACAATGAGACTTGAGATGGCTAACAGCATTTTTTTATAAAAAAAAGATGCAGATTAAAACTATACAAAAGTTTCAATAAAAGTATAAATAGAATTTTTTAAAAAACAATGGATAAAGTTAATAAACATTAAAAACATTGCAGTTCACTGAAAGACGGCATGTGTAATTTGTACTTTCACGTGGTTTCCACTTACGGCAACCCTAAGGTGATCCTACTGTTACTCTGTATGTTGGGGGTCCCGGGAGGGGCGCCCAAATTACCAAATAAAAACACAAGATGGGGGAAATTAGACTCGAGCACTCTCTCAAGCTAAAGGAGAGGCAGGGTAACTCAGCTGGGATCTTTTAACCCTATGTCTATGGCGTCAGGTCAGAAGAGTAGCCAGGCAAGTTTTAAACTAACAAAAATAGCAGTTTTATTAAAAGACAAACAACAAACAAGACAACACATACACACCACTAACTGGAAATAGAAATGGAGAGTTTTCGGGGGAGTGGGTAATACAACACCTTTTCACATAGTCCTGGAGAGAAGCGGAGGTTGAGGGGAAGAAACTCAGTGTGGTTTGCTGAGGGGACAACTTCGCTGGACAGAGCGGCAGCAAGGCCAGATGGAAGTCCAGGGTGATCCAAGCGTTCCAGCAAGTGATCCGAGGGGCACTCGAAATCAGGGAGTTTTTATAGGGTGGACTTTACCTACAGGCTATGCTATGCTCGGTGAGAACAAAGGAAATTTGTAGCTGGACAAAGGCGTTGGAAAAGGTCAGGTTTTACATGATGAGCTTAGCGCTGGATGACAATAGTATGGCCAGTATGCAAATGACTCAGCATAAAGGAATGGCTCGGCCCTTGGCTGGGCATATTTGTGTAAAGTCGTGCTGAGCAAGGTGGGTTTGCAAGAAGGAATGGTCCCTGAAGCATTGGAGAGGCATTAAGTTGCCTGCCTAAATGAGGTTTGGAATGTACAACCATTAACAGCCGTACCTATTACATGCTCGTCCAGTGGCCCTTGCAAACACATGGAGTAGGGTGGCAGAGAAAGGTCAAGCAAAGGCCAAATTATTTGATGTCAAGAGATATCTAGTGCTCTCACCAGACATAGCATAACTGCAGTAACACTACCACTGGGTTTTCTTGGCAAGATTTATTCAGAGGGTGGGTTGCCTTTGCCTTTCTCTGAGGGTGAGAAAGTGTGACTTGCCAAAGGTCACCCAGTGGATTTCCGTGACCACACTGCCTCCTTAAAGAGTG
Organism: Ctenosaura bakeri; assembly: GCA_948474755.1. NCBI lineage: Eukaryota > Metazoa > Chordata > Lepidosauria > Squamata > Iguanidae > Ctenosaura > Ctenosaura bakeri. The sequence goes on from CAOLHI010002217.1 coordinate 42,741, forward strand.
CACCAAACTTAAAAAACAGCACCATACTGTATTAAAAGCATGCCCCAGCCAGTTAACTGTGTTACTTTGTTACAGCAAAAGTGCTAAAAATCTGGCTCCTTAAAGGCTAACAAATTTTGTTTTTGCCAGGGTCGGGAATCATGCAGCCATCCAGATGTTGATGGGCTACAAATCACAGAGCCTTCGCCAGCATTGCCAAGGGTGATGAATGCTGGAAGACTTACAGTCCAACAATATCTGGATGGTCACATGATTCCCCTCAAAGCCCGAAAAGCTTGTAAAAACTCAAATTTGTAATTCATTTAAGGTGACAACATCCTGTTCTCTTTACAACTTGCCAAAAGTACTTAAAGGGCTGCCACATAAAAGATGGAGGTTTTTCTGCTGCTCCAAAGGGTAAGACCCAAACCATGGGTACAAACTTCAAAAAGACTATTTTGACCAGGCTCTAGGAAACACATCCTGGTGGTAACCACTCTACTCTGCTTTGGTTAGACCCCATCTTGAATACTGTGTCCAGTTCTGGGCACCCCAATTCAAGAGGGATATTGACAAGCTGGAGCAAGTCCAGAGGAGGGCGACCAAAATGGTGAGGGGCCTGGAAGCCATGCCCTATGAGGATAGACTTAGAGAGCTGGGTATGTTTAGTCTGCAGAAGAGGAGGTTAAGAGGGGACATGATAGCCATGTTTAAATATTTGAAGGGATGCCACGTAGAGGAGGGAGAGGGCTTGTTTTCTGCTGCTCCAGAGACCAGGACAAGGAGCAATGGATTCAAGCTGCAGGAAAGGAGATTCCACCTGAACCTCAGGAAGAACTTCCTGACAGTCAGGGCTGTCCGGCAGTGGAATCTGCTGCCTCGGAGTGTAGTGGAGTCTCCTTCCTTGGAGGTTTTTAAGCAGAGGCTTGATGGCCATCTGTTGGGATTGCCTTGAGGGTGTTCCTGCATGGCAGGGGGTTGGACTGGATGGCCCCTGTGGTCTCTTCCAACTCTACATTTCTATGATTCTATGATTCTATGTAAGACCTGTTCAGAGGTGGGGTACAAGAGTTTTTTCAATAGAGGATAGATGCCCATCTGTCAGAGATGCTTTTCTGCTGGAGGCTGAATAGATGACCCTTGAAAGGTATTATGTATTTTAACTTTGTTTTAATTCTTATTTGATTGTTTAATTTGTGTTTTATCTTTTGCATTCTGTGATTTTAACTTTTTTTTTTTAATTAGTGTAAATCACTCTGAGTTCCTACCAGGAAAAAAAAGCAAGGTATAAATAAAGATGATGGTGATGGTAATAATGATAATTAAAAAACAATATTTTCCCCCAGCTCTGCAAGACCTATTACCCAGCAGGTAATGGGCTGGAACTGAGCACATTTATATTGTAGTGGCTAATTCCAAAAGGTTGGAAAATCTGGGAGGTGGCATTATCAGATAACATTTTTCAGACTCAGCCTTACAGCTGTAATGCAGGGATGATAAAAATGCCCTTCTTTATAGGGTTGTTGTGAAAATGTTAGAGGTAACCTATGTCCTCTGAACACTCAAATGGGGGCTCTCTACAGTTTGATTTTAAACATAGTTACTCAGAAATTATGTCCTGTTAATTTCAGTCTAGTCCTGTATTCAAATCCCTGTTCAGTTACAAAAGCCAGTCATTATCTCTCAGCCTATTCGACCTCAGAGGATCAGTGTGAAGAGAAATACAGAGGGACCATATAAACTGCTTCAGGTTTCTTGGAGAAAAGACAAGTATAAATAATGGATTTTGGCACAAGTAGAATTTGTGTAGAATTAGACAATAAAAAGAAAAACAATTTCTTTAAATAAATCTTTTTATCTTGAAACAAGTAGAATTTGTGTAGAATTGGGCAATAAAACAGGGATTAACTGGTTTTCCCTGGCATGGAAATGTGGTGATGAGAGATACTTTGCCTGCTGATTTCAGCTTGTTACACAGCTATTAAAAACACTTCTTTCTGTTATAAAAAAATGCAAAACTTGCAGGTTATGACAATGCGGTTGAGGAACAATTCGCAGCAAGCAATAGCATTAAAAAAGACAATGGATCCCTTTCTGCTGCAGGTGTTAATTAACTCAGCAGTGCTAGAATGACAATGTTATTTGTTATCACCAGTTACTGCTGTTGTGAATAGCCATTTAATTGAATTGTCACAGGGTGTACTTTTTGTGGTGAATTGCCCTGTGATCCCACTGTTTAAAGTGTTTTCCCACTCAGCCTTATATGGATGAACAGCAGTCATTCCTTCAAAGTTACAGGCCAGATGGAGAGAAGAGAAGCAGAGCTACTGGATCATTTTTCCTCAGAGATCAAGTACCCTGTGTTCTTCCCAGACTATCCAGATAGCCTGCAGCTATTCCATCAGAGCATGTGAACCAATTTCCAGCCCAACTGGTTGTGTGAAAAGAACATCAAGGACTGTTGACTGGGCTTGTTTTGTTTTTTTTCTGCCTCCTTTACCATCTCCCTTTCTTTGGTTGCTGCTTTTTTAGAATTAGAAATAAACCTAAGGTTTATAGTTTGTGATATTCCTCATTTTTGAAGCTGTCCTGGGAGGCTGTTGAGTAAAGAGGCAGGATGAAGATAACTAAATAAAGTGTACATACATCTCCTATGGGATGTGGAATAAAATGTGGTGTTGGAGAAGAGTTCAGCAGAAACCATGGACTGCTGAAAAGACAAATGAATGGGTCCCAGACATGTATTTAAGTCATTTACTCCAAGTCTCAAGTCAAGTCTCAAGTCTCTACTTTCAAGTCTCAAGTCCTTGAAGATTCTTTCAAATCAAGTCTCAAGTCTGGGAACCAACTTTATACCCCAACCTATATTCCAGAATTTCTGGACAGAGTCCAATAAAGTCACTTTAAAATTTAAGCAGAGTCAGCCCTCCACATTTGCAATTTTGTTATCTGCAGCTTTGGAAATGGGGAATAGAATCCTTCTTACTTCCGATTTCTGAAGCTGGAGGATTTTTCAGAAGTGAGGAATAGGATCCCTCTTACTCCCCATTACTGAAGCTTCCAAAGCTTTAGAAGGAAGGATCCTTCTTCCTCTAGCCCATTGCCTAACACATTTGCTGTTCACCACTGACAAATGCACCCTGCACTCTGGGGACAAGTCTTGTCTTCTGCTCTTAGAAAAAGTTTTAGAAGGTTCTTCCAATATGCAGTGGCGACAGGCTGCTGAGCAGACCTCAAGCCTGCCTCAAGCCCATTGCCTAACCTGTTTGCTGTTCCCCTCTGAGAAATGCACCCACACTTTGGGCTTGAGACAGATTGTCATGTGGTCAGTAGGCAAAAAAGAGATGGAAGCATTGTTCAAAGGTTTCTGGATGAATGTGTTATGTTACTGAACCAAGGACAGCAAGTCAGTCAATAAAAATATCTTTGAGTCAAGTCAGTGCATCATTTATTGCCAAGTTAAGTCCAAGCTGAGTCACTGAAGCGACTTAAGTCTGACTTGAGTCTGAGTCAGTCGACTCAAGTCTACATCACTGATGGGTCCTGGGGCAAATCAAGCCTGAACTCTACCTAGAAGCCAGAGTGACTGAACTGAGACCGTTGTACTTTGGACACATCATGAGAAGACATGACTCATTAGACAAGACAACAATGCTCATAAAGATAGAAGGCAGTAGAAAAGGAGGAAGACCTCATTACATGTGAATAGACTCAATCAAGGAAGCCACGGCTTTGAGTTTGCAGGATCTGAGCAGGGCTGTTGATAGCCAGGGATCTTGGAGGTCTCTCATTTATAGGGTGGTCATAAGTCAAAGTGATTTGAAGGCAGTTAACAACAAATATCTCCTATGAGCCAGAGTGATGAAGTGGTTTGAGAGTTTGACTAGGACTTCAGGAAGCCCACTGGGTGACCTTGGGCAAGTGATGCTCTCTCACTCTTAGAGGAAAGCAATGGCAAACCTTGTCTGGATAATTCTTGCCAAGAAAACCCTAGAAAAGGGTCACTGTAAGTCAGGATCAACTTGAAGGCATATAGAGTGACTTCTCCACTGTTGCAAGGGTTCAGGGTGCAGAACCTTTGCAAAAATGGAAAAGCTGCAAATACCTCCCCCTGCCGTGATCCCGCTGCCATTCCCTTCCAGGGCTCCCCCCCATTCCCTAGCCCTTTGCATGCCAGGACCAGAGGCAAGGGAAATGGAGGGGAGTTTTGGAGTGGAGAAGGAGGGTGCACGTGTGCCTCCCCCTGACATATCCTTGCCTTTTATCCAGGCACTTGCCTTCCTTCTCCATGCCTGGCAAAATGCAAGGGAATGGGAAGAGGACAATGAGGGGGAAGGCATGTGTACAACTCATGAATAATCAAATTCATGAAGGTCAAACCTGCAGATGTGGAGGGAGGGGTGTAATAACTATAACAAGTATATCCTAAAACCCAGCATGACCCTGGCACTGTAATGACAGAATGATGGGACTTTTTTCTCTTTGTTTTTCCTTTGTAGACCTTGGAGGGAATGAAAAGCCACCTCCGAAGAGCTGGGAAGCCTCTGGAGCAGGTTTTTGTGGTTTTATGGAGGAGGGACTGCAGTGGAAAAGGGAGCTCACCCCTACCTCCTGCTTCTGCTGGATTCTGCTCTTCCATCAGGGGACATCCAGTACTGGGTCCTTGCACATAGATCTATACAGGCATGTCTGGTGCTTCACTTTAGAGCACCTTGCTAATATAGCCTTCTTCAATTATACTGGTTGATATTTGGAATCAATTATGAAAGTGTAGCATTTCTGTTATTTTTACTTTTGCATCTTTTTTCTAGGCCTAGCACTATGACACACTTAATATATAGTAATGTAAATATGTTTTTAGACTTTTATATACACTGATAACTTAAAAAAAAGGGATGTGTGATTCGCTTTAAGGTGATACTCACTTTATAGCAATAATCTGGAAGCTAACCCACCATATTATTTATTTATTATTTAGAGCATTTATACACTGTCCATCAACCAAAAAGGCTCCTAGAGCAGCTTAGCAAGGTATGCCTATATCTGTGGATACATTTAGTAGAGTAACAAAAAAGAAATGTCTGTCTGATTTTATGGCAAGATACTTCAGCTTCCACATTCTTCAGCTGCTCTGAAACTGTGCCCAGGATGATAGTTACAGAATCAGAAGACAGAGAATTCCCAAGTGGATGGATGATGTGTCATCTTCTAAACTGAGACCATGAGGTGTTAGAAACACTCAAATCTATAAATCCTGAAGTTCTCCCTGCTCCCATGTTCTTGTATCCAGTGGTATTTGTGTTGTAACCATCAGCAAATAATACCAGCTCTGATATTCTGAATCAAAATATCTAGCCACTGATTTTTCTAGTTTGCTGGTCAGGATTACAGACTTTTGATTCCTGATGCATAAATGTAAGTCAACTGTATTTTCTGTACAAGTTTTAGATGGCATGCTGAACATCTGCATTCAGATGACAAGAACTGGAGTGCAAGACCTGCAGATGATAATCTGATATACAGTGGTCCCTTCACTTTCTTGAAGGTTCAGGGTGCAGAAACCTTATAAAAATGGAAAAACTGTGAATAACTCCCCTTCCACCTGAGTGAGCACTCCCCTCCCTTTCGCTTCTGGGGCTCCCCCACTCCCATACCCTTGCCTTTTGCTTGGGTGCATGTGCCTTCCTTCTCCACACCCGGGCACAAGGCAAGGGAGTGGGAGGAGGCAGGTGCATGCATGTCTTCCCTTCTCCTCAAGCAGTGCTCCCACTCCCTTGCCTTTTGCCAGGGTGCAGAAAAGGAAGGGATGTGCTTGGGCAAAAGGCAAGGGAATGGGTGGGGGGAAGCCACGTATGTACTTTCCTTTTGTGTGTGGTCTCCCCGCTCTCCCATTCACTTGCCTATTGCCCAGGAGTGGAGAATGAAGGCACGCCCACCCTGACAAAAGACAAGGGAAGGGGGAGGAGGAGGAGGAGGAGGAGGAGGAGGGAGGGGAGGCACGCACATGCCTCGTGAGTAATCAAATTTGCAAAGGCCAGATCCCAGCTGTGGCACAGAAACCTACTAGTTTACCTTGGGCAAGTCACACACTCTCAGCCTGAGAGGAAGGCAAAAACAAACTCCCCCTGAACAAAACTTGCCAGGAAAACTCCTTGATAGGTTCACCATAGAGTTTCCATAAGTCAGAAGTGACTTGAATATACACATCAACACTGAAGCAAAAGTGAAGTCCACATTTTTTTACAGGCAGCTCATGGCTGACAGGAAGGAAACGAAGTTGAAAACGAAGGCCAGAAATATATGCCTTAAATAGGAATTAATGCTTTTCTTTTTCTCAAATGAGTAATTTTGGAAACGTCTGGAGAAATCTTTTTTTAAACTAAAATCATACTTCATGTTTCCTTTTTTCCCCACTCAAGGCACACTACAACGCCTACATACTATCATAATAGGATACATAAATGCTACTGGTAGAAAGCTGGTGATTTTGGCTTCAGAGTTTATTGTTGAATGGCTCTCTTCCAAACAATTTTAACAGAAGCAGGATATTCTGAGTTCTCAATCTATTTGGAAAGATATAAGAAGAAGCTGCCTTATACAGAACAGTCATAAATCTGCTGCTGTCTAGCAAGGCTGGTCTCTTTTTGACACATTGTTCAAATCTGGAAGCATGTAAGAGCTTTTCAGAATTTATGTGTTTTGATATCAGAATCCACCTTCTATATGCAGTGTATTAAATTTCATTAGCAAGCTAGTACACACCAATTAACCAACATGTATAAAAAGACTGAAGATCAGATACTGAAGTAGATGAAAAACAAAAGGATCAAAGCCTTTCTCGTCTGAGAAAATCGGGCAAAGAAATTGGGAACAGTGAGCAGCATTGCTATGCAGCTCTTGGCCTCTGTACATAGAAATGCAGGGGAGGGATCCAATGGGGGTTTGTACTCTATCCATTCCTGTGGTTTTGAAGTATTTGGATAATGCTGGAGCACTGCTGTTGTTAATAAACTAGAAGTGGTGGCACAGCAACTACAAAGAGACCTCTCTTAGTGTGTTTTCAGACAGAGGGTTTTTCCCAAGTTCTGGGCAATCTAGTTCAATGTGTCAGACACATGCAAACCATATGGTGGCAGTCTTGCATGATCCCTGTGCCAATCACTACTAGCAGATGATTATGGGAGGGGTATTATGCCAAATGGACAGGATGCTTTCTCTTGGGCAGATGGGGAACTGCTTGCTTGCTTGCTTAGCTTGGATGGCTGGTGGTTGCCAGCTACTGGGGATAGCCTGTTCGTTGCATGAGAGCTTATGGAAACTATTAGGCAGATGCAAGGAAGGCAATACAAGACAAAACCTGCTCATTTGTGCCTGACACTATGACCAGTCGTGTAGGGACAGGGGGCAATGGGGGCAGTTTGCCCCAGGCGGCAATGTTTTTGGGACATCTCAGCCCGCAGCCACACCTCGCGTGCCCTGGCCACACCCCCACGCACTGCGGCCACGCTCCCTCACACCATAGCCCCCCTCCCGCTCCCCCCTCCACACATGCCAAGCTCCACCACCAACTAGGACACAGGAGAATCAGCCCAACTTCTCTGTTGGTTCAGAGATCATGTGTTGTGCATTGTTTTGGGAAGTTTTTGCGTTCTCTAAGTGATGGTTGGTGGCTCCCATGTCAGTGCGAAGATGAATCTACTTTGGGTTGTAGTCTGGACTCTAAAGGAGCTATCCAAGGTACTGAATCTTACAGCCCAAGTTAGGTGTCAGTACTTTCCATCATCCAAACCTGAGAGCCCTTTAACTACTAATAAAGAAAACTATACCTTGTGCAGAATATTTCTGAACATAGTGTTTGTGCCAAGCTTAGAAAAGTTACTTTTTTGGTCTACAGCTCCCAGACTCCTACAGCCTGCATGGATATATTTGGGGAACAGGTGATAGACAATGCCAGTTTCCAGGCATCTGGCAATGGTCAGATACTGTGTCTAGTTCTGGGCACCACAGTTCAAGAGGGATATTGACAAGCTGGAATGTATCTAGAGAAGGGCAACTAAAATGGTGAAGGCTGGAAACTATGAAGTCCTGTGAGGAGCGGCTTAAGGTGCTGGCTATGTTTAGTCTGGAGAAAATGTTAAGAATTGACATGACAGCCTTGTTGAAATATTTGAAGTGGCATCATATGGAAAAAGGAGAAAGTTTGTTTTCTGCTGCTCTAGAGACTAGGACATGGAACAATGGCTTCAAATTACAGGAAATGAGATTCCACCTAAACATTAGGAAGAACTTCATGATGGTAAGAGCTGTTTAATATGGAATACGCTGCTTCAGAATGTGATAGAGTCTCTTTCTTTGGAAGGTTTCAAACAGAGGCTGGAACAGCTGCTCTTGGGAATGCTTTGATTATTTATTTTTGCATGGCAGGAGGTTGGACTTAATGGACTAAATAGATGGTCTCTTCCAATTTTATGATTCTGTGATTTTGGTAGGAGAGTCTTCCAAAAATGGCTCCAGATCCCCATGTTGTAAAATAAATGTTGGAGGGAACCTATCTGTTGCATACAAATAAGATCTTGTTTGACGTAATTAAAAACACAATGGTTGTGTTAGGGAGACTGAAAAAATTGAAATGAAGCCTGCCAGGAAATTCTTCAGTGAGTGGATGCTGTTTTAGGGATGGGTAAAAATTTTGTTTCAGTTTAATTTTGATCATCATGTTCCCAAACTGGAAACATTCCAGTATGGAAGAAAAGCCTGTGTCCCCAATACCATTATGTTTTTACAAGGACTTAGTTTAGGACTACAGCCTGCACTTCTGTGTATGGTTTGCTCTATTTCAAAGAGAAATAATAGTTTTAATACAGTTGTATGATCAGAAAAAAGAGTACATTTAAAGCTGGCTTCAGGAAGTTGGAAAAATTAAATTGGGTGGTGGATTTGGCTTCTGTTTCACTGTTACTTTCGGAATGGCAGTTTTCTTGCTTTCTCCACAGTTTGATGCTATTAAGACAGCATTCAGATGCAACCAGAAGATCCAGCCATTTAAATATCCCCAAAACTGGTCTACAGGTTATGTTTTAAACCTTGGGCTTTTTACCAAGTGGTACAAAGGTTTTAACATGTATTTTTCCTATAACAAATTATAGGTTGTGACACTTATTATTCTGTATGGTATTGTTCTCACCTAACACCGCTGTGATGAAGCAGCTTAATCTCTTTTTTTAATGAATTTAGCTCCCCAGCCCATTCACACTGAAGAATTATAGGGCTGTTATTCCATTTTAACTGCCATAGTTTCATCTCGTGCAATCCTGGGATTTGCAGTGTAAGAAGGGGCATTTAGAATTCTCAGCCAGAGCTCTCCAGGGCTTCACCAAACCACAAAACCCCAGGATTCCATAGGATGGAAACATCACAGTTAAAGTGGAATATAAGCACTATAATTCTGTAGTTCAAATGGGAATTGGCTATACTTTCCCTTCTGGCCAGTCTGACATGATAATGGCTGAAGTGGTATTTGACATCACAATGCCAGAGACCAGTGTGGTACAAGATGGCCTTGCATGGATGCTGTTCCTTAGACTTTGCAAATTGAAGAGCTTAATTGCTTCAGCGCCTACCACCACAAGAACTATTAGTAGCCATGATCTAAATTAAAGTACCCAGGTAGACACTAGTTAACATTAGCAGCCTTTGTATGCTGATATTCACATGTTTGTAGGCATCCTGTTTATTTGCAGTGCCACTCTTCCTGCATCACATTACCCTACAGCTATTTTTCTCTCTCTCTCTCTCACTTTCATTAGACCATGCATTTGATTATGCACAAGTAATCTGTAAGTAAAGCTACTTTATCTGCTTTACAAACAAGATTAAAGTTGCCTCTTTCTCATCCAGAGTTTGTGAGGGTGGGATGTAGGCATGGGACTGGTTATTGCTCAGCTTCTGCCTTGCCAGTTTGATTACTAAAGGAATCCACTGTCTCTTAACATTTCCCTACAAGGTTTCCTTCACAACACAAATGGTAGCAAAGATGGTCATTCATTAGGATCTTTCTTAACCTAAAAATGCAGGCATAGTTGTGTTGATGATTAAAGAAAATACAAAATATTCGTTAGGCCAATCAGAAGGCATAACAAATTACACTAGCTTTTGAAGTTCATAGGTTTCTTCATCAAGGATAGATGCTGATAAAAACAAAACAAAAACATGCGGAGGAAATAAAAATAACACTATTAGATTTTTCTATCCTGTATCCTTGGATAACTGCTACCAATCAGACTAGACAATACTGTTTAGGTAGACAAATAATCTGATTTGATGTAAGGCAGCTGCCTGCCTGCCGAATCATAAAATCATAAGAGTTGTAAGAGAAATTGTAAGCCATAGGCATGCAGGAATGAAGCGGTGGGACTGACTGAATAGCAGGGGGCTAACATCATCCACTGCCTCTATTTCTTGGGCTTCTATAGTCCCTTGGATTTTGCTGCAGTCTTCATAGCAAGTGGGAGAGGAATGGCTTGTCCCAGCATCAGTATATTGAGCAATTCCTATTGTAATGCAAAGCATTTGACAGCAGGTTTGCTTGAGTGGATAATCAAGATCCATTAGCTTTACAAAAGACTGGGTCCTGGCAGGATTAAACTATTAGAACTGGACTTGTTGGTCAACACAACTACTTGCATTTTTTGGTCTCACCTTGGATGCATAGTTATTGAGATTGTTCCAGTGAGTATCTGCATTTTGAATTTACTTTACCAGGTGTTGAGGGCACCAGATGAGAAGAAGCCCAAGCCCCAATCAGTTACTAGCAATCTCTAATGACTTCAACAGATGCTCCTGGGAAGAAGTTGATAGAGAGGGTATGTCTGCAGTGGATAATCTATACTGATTAAGGAGCAAAGACACCAATGGCTTAAAGAAACAAAGTAAAAGGCTTTATTATATGAACTCCATTCTAAGATAGGAAAGTTACTCAGGGTGCTATCCTAATCTAGCTGCATTCTTGTTAAGAACTGAGAAGTGGGGGGTGATGAAAACAGGCAGAGAAACATCCCTAAGAGTATCCGTTTACATTACAGAGGTGTCAGGATAGGTAGAGCCAAGAAGGGAGGACACTTCAGGTCACTCCAACTAACTAGCTCTATTACTACTGCCCACTGTGAGGCATTTTGGATTCTTCTTTGCTAAGTGTTGTTGCACTTCTAACAAAAATGAAGCCAAATTTCTGCCTTGCCAGATTTTACCACAAGAATCAGGAAGGTGTGACCCTCTAGAACAGAGCTTTCCAAACTTTTCATGTTGGCGACACACTTTTTGGACATGTGTAGTTTTGCGACACAGTAATTCAGTTTTACCAGCAAACCAGAGGTTAAAAAGCAGGAAAGGCTGCCTGCCAGACCCAAATCCTGGCTTGCTGCAAGGAAAGACCCCAGTGAGGGCAGCAGGAGCAGGAAAAGCAGCCCCCCACCTGATCCTGGCTCACTTCTGTTGCCCTCACCAAGGAAAGACCTTGGTGAGGGTGGAAGCAACAGGAGAGGCTAGGGTGGGGTGGGGTGGGGGTCTTTCTCAGCCCAGGGGGGCGACACACCTACACACTTCAGGCGACACACTAACATGTTGCAACACACCGTTTGGAAAGCCCTGCTGTAGAAGCTACTGAACTGCAACTCCCACCATCATTCCCCATTGGGTCTGCTGACTAGGGCTGATGGGAGCTACAATCCAACAACATAAGAAAAAGCTACGTATTCCCCACCACTGGCTCAGCTGTTTTTAAATACAAATGGTCATACTTCCACATTTGCGGGTTTCACTTTCACAGATTTGATTATGTGTGAATTTATCCAACCCCTGCCCCCCACCTCAGGTACTTCTTTTCCAGGGGAACCTTCCCTCTCAGCAGCTCCAGTCAGGCCACAGAGTCCTTTAAAAACTTGCCTCTGGTCCTCCTTCTCGTCCTCCACCAGCCGCAGCCTGGCCAGCTACGGATGGATTGCTGCTCAATTTCTTGGCACAGCAAGCCCTCTCTCGATGCCCCCAACACACCCAAGGAAGGAGATGAGCAAGAGAGGAAGTATAGGGCCACCGTGCCAACCCATCCCCTTTCCTCCTTCTTTCCCAGACCTGGTTTGGATCCTGGATGCCCATTCCCCCCAACTATGCCGCAGCACTTTTCACACACACACACACACATTCTGATATTTTCAATTTTTCTACTTTTGCAACGGTCCTGCACCTCTAACGCTAGTGAATGTGGAGAGCCAGCTGTACTTTCTCAGTGAAGGTGGGGATGACAAAGCTGAACAAACTTCAACAGAGGGAAAATTTAATATGATGCCACTTTTCAAAAAAAAATGTTGGAGGGACAGGAGAAGGTGCACTGGGTGGAACTTACCCTTTTTGCCAAACTGGCAAATGTACAGGAATTCATTGAGGGCGTGGATATGGTACTGTTATTCTACTGTACTCCTCACTAAGTAAAAACAGGAACCTGAGGTTATTAGAGAGGTTTGTTAGGTTTAGAACATTTTGCCCAGTGCTGGAATGTAGCTGCTTCTGTGGAAGGAAGCACAGCAGACATTCTATGTATGCCAGCAGGATTGCACAAAAGTACTGAGAAAGGGAAATGGGGAATAATTTATCCATCTAAAATGGATTTTAAAACACAGGAGATCTCAACTAACGAGTGATGAAGGTGTCATAGTATCTTTTACTAGTAACAGGAGACTTATTTGCATGCTATGCCAGCAACAGAGATAATGATTGATTTATCATATTTTCCTATTTCTATTTTTGACTCTTCCCTCTTCCTCCTCCTCACAATGCACAAACTCCACTCAGAGGTAGACTACAGCGTTTATTTGTGACAAGCAAGCAATACAGCACACTTCATGTGAAGTGGCTGAGAGTGAAGCATACATGGCGTTCCCAAGTTTTATAACTTTCCATACACATTTAGGCACGCAAAGCTGTGATTGGAGGGGAACACCATCAATTAAACATCACTCCACAACATTAGACAGTTCCCAGAGTCCCAGTTGTTTACCCCTTTTTCATCCTTGGAGCAGGAGCATGTTTCTTGTCACTCATCTCTGAGCATTTCCAGTTCTCACAACACCTTTTAGTTTTCTCTACCTCTACCAGATACATTGTAGAAATGGGCAATAAGCAATAAACCGTTTGATACATAGGAGTGCACAAGCCAATGTTAAATAGATATATTGTTGCAATCAACAGTTGGCATTTGATACTTTGTAGAGCTTTATTTAACTCTTAAACTGGCTACTCTACCTATTTTAATGAGCAGGAGATACTCTTTCTGTTATACTGCAGCAAGCCATCTAAGGATAGCTAATGTGGTATAATGGCTTGAGTGTTGTTGGACTAGGATTCTGAGACATTAGAATGCACATCGCCACTTGGCCATGGAAACCTACTGGGTGGCCTTTGGCAAGACACATTCTCTCAGCCCCAGAGGAAGGCAATGGCAAACCCACCCGCAGAACAAATCTTTTGAAGGAAGCCCCATGACACCTGTACCTTGGGGTTGCCATAAGCTGGAAATTACTGGAAGCCACACAACAATAGTCACCCAAACCCTTAACTCAGATCATGTTCATGGCACTTGATTATGTGAAACTGAAGTGGTTTAAAAGAAAGGGGGAAACCTGTCCAGTTCTAGCCATCATATCTCCAAAAAGGTAGTTGTCGTAAGCAACAAAAAGAACCAGGTTCTGGAGTAGCTCCCCAGTGAGAAAAGATGTAAATGTTTGGCACATTTTCGTTTAGGACCTGTGAGGTGTGCACGGTAGAAATGTATAAAACTACACATCTGACAGAGAAAATAGATGGGGAAATTTTATTGCTCTCCTCCCAATATACTAGAACCTTGGCAGTCTTCTGAAGCTGAATAGCATTATAGCTGTTGGAGTATAACAGTTAGAGCAAGGGTGGGCAATTGCAGTGGCGGGTCCTGAAGTCAATTTTCTGCTCAAGAATGGAAAAAGAAAGAAAAGAAAGAAAATGAGAGTAAAAAATCCAGTAAATGGCAAGAAGTCAACTTCTGGTTACAAAAGACAGAGTTGTTTGTTATGAAATAGTGCAGGAGAGCAAATTACCCCTCATGCAATCTTCTAAAAGAGGCAAAATCTCCCTCTCTCTCTTTTTGGTACAAAAAATATAGTCTATGGAAGTTAGGAAGTGTTGAAGACCATAAACACACATTTTGCAGGGTGGTGTGAAGCCCCAGGGCCATATTTTACCCACCTCTGGGTTAGAATGTTAGAGCTTGGGGAGGGGGCATCCAGGTTCAAATCTCTACTGAGTGATGAAACTCACTGACTGATTTTTGAGCCAGTTATTCTTTCCTAGTCTGACCTACCTCACATGGTTGTTCTGAAGATAAAGGAAGAGAACATCATGTGATTCTGCTACATGGATAGATCCGTTGCATGTCTGAAAGCTGCAGCAGATGACCATATAATGGCATTGTGAATTCAAAGCTATTTTTAAAACACAGAGACCTGCTGCTGTGACTCCAGCCAGGGGGTGATTATTATGATCATTCTGTGGGCCTTTTCGATGGTATAAGAAAGTGTTAATGAATCCTCTCTGCCCCACAGAAGGACGGCAGGATGAGGGTTGCATCGTCTCTCTCCCCTTCAGTTATGTACACCGACATTTCAAGTTCCAGGTTTTGTGGCTGTGGCTATTATTAACTTCTACCGTATATTGCCCCAGTCTTTTTTACGTCAAACTGTGAGAAAGCAATGACATTCTTCCTCCTCGCAGCAAAGAAAATCATGTGAACATATTTGCTATTCCCTTTGGGGTCGTTTTCTTTCTTCTTTCTTTCTTTCTTTCTTTCTTTCTTTCTTTCTTTCTTTCTTTCTTCCTTTCTTTCTACTTACGAAAGCTCAAGTAAAATGGACTTAGATTATACATATTTAAAAGAGCTTCTTGAAAAACTTAGCCCCAGTCTATTAGTCAAATTGTGAAGATACTAAATATAAGCAAAATGTACCAAGCCATGACTGCAAAAGAAGAGAAAGCTGCAGACATCTCCATTTCTCATTCTTCTAGCCAGTTTGTAACATCATGTCTGCACAACTTTCAACTGTACCAGAACATGGAAAAGAATTGTAGCTTGGTGGTCGAGCACATGTTTTGATAAGAATCAGGTTCATCTCTCACTTCTCCAAGTACCACCAGGAAAGTTTCCTGTAATCTGAAACCCCAGACAGCTTCTGCCAATCAGTGTAGACCAGTGTTTCCCAACTTTCCTTCACCTGCATACCCCTTGGCAGTTCATTTCTATAAATTGTTTCCATTCTGTCATGCTCCCATCCCAGGACCCAGACAGGACTTTCCCAACAACCACAACACAAAGACATGAAAGAGAAAATACTTACAGCAGTCAGCGTAGGTGGAAAAGGGATTGCCCAGGAGACTCAGAATGTTTATATAGTCAGGATGCATCAATTAGGCAAACAGCTGGGGGAGGCTGTTAGCCTATAGAAACAGGGAAACGAATAAGAAGACACTGTTGCAGACAACTGATCTTATCAATGGAAGCAACACATCTCATGTTCGGATCCCTTGTTCATGTTCCTAGAAATCTTGACCCTCACTTTTTGCACAGACTTCACTATTACACTGTCGCTCTGAATTTACTATGGACTCAGACTGCCGAACAATGACCAGTAACTGTCTAACAAACTGTTATAAACTTTTCCTGTGGCTGCTGATAAAAGACTCTAGTAGAGAGCTGTGGCTGCTGGCACAGGACACCCTCTCTGCCACCACATCCTTTTTTTGAGGGGAAGAAAAGCCCCACCAGAAAGCTTCTGTGAGCTCTAGGGAGACATCCCCACACCCGTGGAAAGAAAAGCAGGGTGTCAGGCTAGCTACCCTGCCCAGGCCTCTCCATTCCATTGTGCCCTGTTACCTACCGAGATGCTCTCTGTGATCTCAGGATCCAATTTGCTCCTGGTCAAAGGCATGGCGAGGAACAACTGGTGTTGCGCATCCCTCCCTCAGACAAATTCAGGGCGAAACTGGATGTCTCCACCAGGAGGGACACAAGGAAGTGGGAGAGAAGAGCGTGTGTACACAAGGTTCAAGAAGGCACCTGGAATGGGCAGGGCTAGGGGCTTAGCAACTCAAATAGAAGGCTGTGAGTGCACATATACATGTGAGAATGACTTTCTTTTCAAGTTTGTGGGCCAATGGCAGGCAGAAGTTCAGCTTGTGTGTCACTCTTTATCTCTATGTTTTCTCCCATCCAAGTTCCTGGACAGGAACGTCAACCCCATGAGCAATCAAGAACTGCATCAAGTTGTAACATCCTCTGAGAATGACTTATACTTTATACATTCTCTGCCATTATTCAGTTGTTGTTTTTTTCACATACTTCTAATATCCTTGGGGGAGATGTACCGCAGGTTGTGAACCACTGGTGTAGATAATACAAAGCCAGACAGAGAAATAATACAATGCAGTTTCTTTTGTTCTTGTGTTCCACCAAACATTATGGAATCTATGATGGCACCAGAGATTGTCATACTCAAGGCACTTAATCATAAGAGTCTGGGAGAGTTCCAAAAAGTTGCCATCAATTAGTAGAAATTATGTTAAGAAGAGCAAGGCTGGGGGTGGGGGAGGAGAAGGCAGCAAACTTTGCTAGAGCCTCCAGAAAAAAATGGTGGTAGTTAATATCTGAGAATTAGCATCTAGATGATTTTGGAAAGGGGCATGAAACCCAAGATAAAGAGCCTCAATCAAGTACTTTGCTCCAGACACTTTCCAGATGTGCACAAAGGCCACCCAGAACTCCAAGCTAAAAGCTCATCAGATCTTTGGACCAACAACAGAACATTTAAATTAAGCAAACTGTTTCTAAGTGCCTCTTTGTTTTCCATTTTGACAAATCAAAGCTTCTTCCACTCTCTGAGTTGAGCTTCCCACCTCTAACAAAATTGAAATCTCAGGAGAATTTTGAGGACACAGCCAATATCAGCACCATTCTAAGGCAGATGCTAAGATTTCTGGGTGGAAAACTTTGAATTAATTTTTATGAAATCATAAAATTGTGTAAGAAGCAAAAGAAGAAATTGTGTAAGAAAGAAAAAACTGTCTATAATCTAATGACAGCAGATCCTGTCTGATCTTGGAAACTAAGCAGGGTAAGCCCTGCTTAGGATAGGATGGATAGGAGACCACCAATGAATACCAGATGCTGTAGGCTATGTTTAGAAGAAGGAACTGGCTAAACCACCTCTGACTATTCCTTGCCTAAGAAGACTCTATGAAATTCATGGGGGTGCTTGAAAGCACATACACAAGGAGTAGAAACAGATCTTCAATCCTATCTACATTACTTTAAAGTAAACTAGACTGAACCCCTAGGAGATGTGAATGTCAGAAAATTCCAATATTATCTGTATTTACTTGCCCGTGGTTGCTAGTGTTGATCTCTATGCCCTAGTTAGTTGCAGGTTAGATTACTGTAATGCAGCAGTTTTTAACTTTTTTAAAAAAAACTAAGAGCCCCCTTTAAGTATCTTTTGTTGCCATGGACCAACAAGACTCAACTCGAGATTTAAAACCCTAAATGTGCCTTAAATATTTACTTAAAGTTGCTTATCAAGCATCTTCAAATTTGGAGAGAAGGGAGGAGTAAGTAAATGCACACACTCTTATTGTAATATTTTTATTGAAATGATACCATACACATTTTTCTTCCTTCTTTCCTCTTGTTTTAAGTGTCAAAGTTCATAACATTTCTTCAAGTGTTGCAGCCAAGCTGACAGGACCCCCTGTGAGGACAATGCAGCACTCCAGGGGTTCCTTGACCATAGGTTGAGAACCACCACTGTAATGTATTCTGTATAGAGTTTCCCTTAAAGACAATCTATAAATTTTAATTTGTACAGAATACTCTTGCCAGTTATGACTGGGCAATGGCAGAACAGACTGTGTCAGACTGATGTTGTGCCAACTTCATTGACTTCTGTTTTATTACCAGACACAGTTCAATGTTGGCTTTGGCCTTTACATTCTAACGCAACCTGGGACCAGATCAGAACATTGCAGGAACTATCAGGTCATCCCATATGAACCAACTGAGAATTTGTATTCAGTTTGCAGCCTACTTCCTTACTCATATACTAACAAAAGTGCAATTGCTGAGGTTAAGAGAAAGGACTTTTTCTTTTCTTTCTTTCTTTTTATTAAAAATATATTTTATTGATTAATTACACATATAACATAAATTACATATAGACACACTTAATTACACATATAAACATATACAAACAAAAAAATTAATACAAATACAAATACAGATACACAGAGAAAGAAAAAGAAATAGATCAACTAATTAAACACCCCATCTACCCTCCCACTCCCCACTTAACATTGCTGAAACTGGTATGCTTCTCTATCTGTAACTTCCTTCTAATTTCAACAAAGCGTGACAGCTAACCCCTAGAAATTAATTTCAGCGTCTATAAGAGTTGTCCACACCATCACTGTTTATACCTTATATCTGTGACTTAAATATAACTAATGTATAAATCAAATGTTCATACTCTGTGCTTAAATAAACCTAAGAAAATTCCTCCAATATCTACTTCTCTCAAAGGTCTCACTTTTCACCTACGTGCACCCTGAATTTCATTAAATTTTCTGAGTTTTTCAGCATTGGGCCTAACCCGTCCAGTCTCCTACAAAAAAGGGAAATAATATTTCAGGGTTATACAATGAAAGATATCGCCTTATTTCCCCACATGTCAACCCAGATTGGAAAAACTATTTTCCATCCGCGATGACTTCTCCTTTCCCCCTATTCTCCGAGGATTCCAAGACAATATCCACCTCTGCCATATCATATAATTTAAGCAACCAGTCTTCTAATCTTGGGGACTGGGACTCCTTCCATAGTTGAGCGTAACACAGCCTGGCCGCTGTGATCATAAAGAGGACTATTTTCTTTTTACATTTGTCAATTTGTAGATTTTTTATCATGTTTAATAAGTATAATTTCAGGGATAACGAAAATTTAATTTTTAATATTTCTTGAATTTTGTTATGCACACCTTCCCAGAACGTCTTAGCTACATCACATTCCCACCACATATGGAAGAATGTGCCCTTCCGGGCGCATTTCCAGCAAGCATCACTATGGTTCTTTTTAACCTTCGCCAGCTAAATGGGAGTTACATACCATCTGTGTAACATTTTACTATAGTTTTCCCTTAGACTAGCTGGTTTTACTACCTCCCAAGTGATTTTCCAGGAGCTTTCCCATTCTTCCATAGTGATTTCTTCCCCCAGATTTCTGGCCCATTTTATCATTGTTTGCTTAACAGTTTCCATCTCGGTTTCGAACGTCAATAAGATGTTATAAATAGCAATAACTCTATGGCCCTTTTCGCACGGGCTTTCTCTCGCGAAATAGCCCCGTGAGCCTCGCGGGAGTGGGAGCGTCACTCTGCACGACGCACTCCCACTTCCACAGCGCTCACGGGGCTGCAGCGGCGCGATTGCGTTTTTTTTATTTTCGCTTCGAAGCGAAAATCACCCGCGCTCGTGCAATGCTCCCGGCGCCCATGCGCACTTACCTGCTGTGCAGAGGATCGGGGAGGCGGCTAGGTCGCGCTTCCTTCCCTCCGCGGTGCCTACAGCTCCCACAGGCCCCTGCAGAAGGAAGGGGCGGGGCACTAGCGCGACGGATGCACCAGCAGGAAGCACCTGCGGAAGGAACGAGGGGGAAGCGGCAGCCTCCCGGAGGAGGCTTCTCGCGCGAGCTGCCCTCCCCCTCGCATGAGAAGCCTCAATGAGAAAAGGGCCTATGTTTGACCCCTGATTTTAGTACTGCGTCGAATTCTCATTCTCTTATTTCGAAATCCTCTAAGTCCCTATCTTTTTTGAGAAAGGACTTTTTCAATGGTGGCACCTAAACTATGGAACAGCTCCTAAACTATGGAATAGTCTCCTTTTGAGGCTGGACTATGGGCAATGGTCTCAGAGAGTGCATGGACCAAGGAGAAAGTCAGAACCAAACTTGGAGGCACAGCTAAAGAAGCACATCAAAAGTCAAATCTAATGACAATTAAAGACACAGGTATGTACTAGAAACTGTGAAGACCTCTCCTCAAGCTAAGTTCCAGCTCAACAAGAAGCTTTTTTATATTGTTTCCTATCCAGGAGGATCCAGTGGGAAGGTTGGGTGGGTTCCTGAGACTATTTCATGGAGGCATGCTGTTTATAATTAAGTTGTTGACATCATAAGACAGCTGCACCTGAACCCAGCAGTCCTTACACCACCCAAGAGAGGTTTGTGTGAATTCTATCTCTAAATTTATTCAGGAATGTTTTGGTGAACACTGGTTTGATACGTGGAAAGAATTCAATATGTTCTTGTGCTATCACAGCATCTTTATGTGAAGCAGGAATGGGCAACTGTGCACAGAGTGGAGGCCATTTTTGTCACCCTGTTCCCACCTGGTGAGCCGCATCATGCATTTTGGCACACTGGAAGTGATGTGATATCACTTCTGGCTGCCCATTTGACCAATTTTTGAGATTTCTTTTGTGGGAATGTTCGAGGGACTTTGGAAAGTCACTATGGTTTGGGCACATTTTGGGAGGGTTGGGGCAAAATGTTGCCTGACAATCAGCCCCAATTTTTAAAAATTTTGGGTGATGATACACATTTGGTGGAGGACATTTTCAAGATTGTGTCCCTTCCCGCACCAGGCAATTAGAACGAGGCAGTGTGTCCTCTCATGGAGGTTGTCTGCACCTTGGAGTGGACTAGGAGCAGACTACTTACCAGAGATCCACACCTCAGTCCACTCCAAAACGACCCCAAGTGGTCCTCCAATGTGTTTTCTAAAGACCACAAGAAACAGGTCTTTATTTTCCTGGAACACATCATTGCATTCCTGCTCCCTTGTGCAGATTCGCAGGCTCACACCAATGTGAGCCTGCGATCTGCGGAGGGCGGGCTTTAGGTGTGGCGAGCTTCAGCGATTGGTCGGGACCCACGACCAACTGGAAGTTGCCATTTTGGAAGCCGGAAGCCACCATTTTGGAAGCCGGAGCAGTGCGGATCTACAGACCTCGCACTGCTCCGATTCGCCCTGGACCAAGGAGGAGCCCTGCAGAAGGGCTTCAGGCACAGTCCGCGTTGCTTCAGACCCCAGAAGAAGCAGTAGGTAATGGCACAGAGTGATTCCCTCACCTCGTGCGGAAAGGGCCTAAAATTCAATTAAAGCTAGGACTGTTTCTGTTGGGAAAGATGGATGACTAGATAAATAAGAAATTGGGAAGAATTATATGACAACAGCAGCAGGAATATTATATGTGCAGAAGTGGAAAGATCCCATAATACCCTATCAAGATGACTGGATGATGAAGTTGCTGGACATGGCAGAGATGGACAAATTGATGATCTTAATGAGAGAAGAAGAATTCTTTCGAGGGATTTAAGATTCAATGGGAGAAGGTTATAATATTTTAAGAGGAATTGAGGGAAGACATGTAACAACAGGTTTTGATTCATGTGGCTGAAATTATTATAGTAGAATGTTATTTTGATTCTATTAGAATTCTACATTTACTATAAGTAGAATGGCCCTTCTACTTTTGCAAGGGCTCAGGACCCAGAAGCCTCACAAAAATGAAAAAACCATGAAAACTCTGCCCTGCATCAGTGAGTGATTCCCCTCTCATCCCCTTGCCTATTGTCTGGGCATATGTGCCTTCCTCCTCTGCACCCAGGCCCAAGGGAAGTGAATGGAATGGGGAGCCCCGCACGCGGAAAAAAAACAGCACGTACCTTCTCCCACCTTCTCCCTTTCTCATTCCCTTGCCTTTTACTCAGGTGCACTTGTCTTCTTTCTATGTGAGTGGGAAAAAGGCAAGCAAATGGGAAGGGGAAGCTCCACAAGCGGGGAAGGCATATGTGTGCCTTCCCCCACTCCCCCTCCCATTCCCTGGCCTTTTGCCTGGATGTGTGTGCCTTCCTTCCATGCCCAGGCAAAAAGCAAAAAGCACACACATCCAGGCAAAAGGCCAGGGAATGGGAGGGGGAGAATGCGGGGGAGGCTTGCATGTGCCTTCCCTCTCTGCATGCAGGACTCGACCCCATTCCTTTACCTTTTGCCCTAGCATGGAGAAGGAAGACACATCCACCTGGACAAAAAGCAAAGGAATGGGAGGAAGAGAAGGAGGGATGGCAAGCAAGCACTTGTGAATAATCAAGCCCATATAAATGTAGTTTAAATCTAATATATAAAAGTCAAAGTTTGTTTGTCCATGTCAGGCAAAGATCTCATATGACTGGCTGCCTAAGAAGATTCTATGAAATCCTGAGGTTTGCAGTTTAGGGAGGAGCATTTAGAATTCTCAGCCGGAGAGCTCTTGTGCCTGGCCAGTTGCTATGGAGATGAGGCCTAGCAACAAAGAGAAGGGTAGTGTATTCCCTCAGGAACCCAACCTCTGTATGTTAATAACTCTGAATACAGATTGATTGGGGAATATGGGGAAAAGTTACAGATGCTGGCCAAGACAGATTTTTGGAATCAGAGACACAAGATCTCAAATCTTTCTAACAAGTATTACCTATGAGAAAATAAAATCCTGGGCAATACCAGGTATATAAACTAGTCTTATATATTTATAAAATTAATTAGTTAATATGATCATTTAGGTGTGAATATTTTGTTGGTGTTTCAACTAGTTGCTGTTCTCTGAGGAGTTAGAAGTCAAGCATGTAACTTTATTATCCCTGTTGTAGTTAGAGTGTTAGGCCATTTCCGCACGACACTCTTATAGCGCGATCATTCCACTTTCAACCTCCTATGGAATCCTGGGGTTTGCAGTTCCAGGAGGGGCCGGCCAGCCCCTCCCGGAACTACAAACCCCAGGATTCCATAGGAGGTTGAACATGGAAACATCGCGCTATAAGAGTGTCGTGCGGAAATGTTCTTAGTTTAGTTAGTTGCTGGTTGTTCAGTTTAGTTAGTAGATACTTTGTTGTTTGGGTGTGTGTGTTTCCTTATATGTTTTACATTAGTCAAAAGTATTTTCAGTACAACTCATTTTATGTTTTAAAAAATAAAGAAGACAGGTGGCATGCAAAGCAGCCAGATCCTTCACTGAGGTAAAAGAAGCTGAAACTGAGCTGTATGACCTCGAACGTTGCCCACTGCCTTCCCTGCCTGATGTGCTCCTTGATTGGGTGAAGTTCAAGGTGAGCAAACCCATCTTTGACTGAGGTGCTGCTCCACAGATGCATTTGTCAGGGCCCTGGCTTCACTCTGTGAGGGGATTTGCCAGCTGGAATAAAGTGAAACAGGTTTCATGAGCAGGCTGCCAGCAGGTGTTTCATCCAAGAAGTTGATGAAATGTGCAGATGTGGACCTACTGTATATATTATCTGGCCTTCAGAGGCTGATCTGGCTCCCACTCCAATCCAAAAAAGATTGCTCACCTCAGTTTTAAAAGTAAAAGCAATAGCTATGCTAGCTGGGGATGGTGGGACTTCTATTCTGACACAAATGGAGAAGATCAATCTCCCCCAATACTCAGTAGTACTAGCTATGCTGTGTCGCATCAGGAAGCTTTCTTCATTCTTCTACCACAAATCCTTCTCACCAGAAATGTCAGCAATTGAACCCAAGGCTTTTTGTATGCGTTCCATCAAAGGGCCTCCTTGTGGATGTAGTTTCTATGAAGGAAACCTTTATTTCCAGATCCCTCACCTATATTATGAATTAGTAAAGTCCAGCTATGGATGCTGATGTCTGAGTTTTGTTTCTGGCCAAGAGCCATTCCCAACAATGGACTACAGTGCAACGATTGCAAAATTCTTGCTCATGTGTTGTTTTGCAGGATCCAGATGTCTTCCCTCAAGCTACTGCTTCTGTTATGAGGAAGTGACATTTTCCCCAGAATTTGAGAGATAATATCTTCTTCCTTTGAAAACACAGCTTTCTCTCTACTTCTGTATCAATGTATAAGCGTATCCCTGAATTCCAGATGGCCTGCATACAATCTTTCCAGAAGCATCTGTCTTGCCAATGTGGAAACGGAGTTCTGGACTAGACATGGATCTGTTCAGGAATTTGTTCAAGATTCTTAAGAGACCTTCATTTGCATTTCATGCTTCTTTTTTCTATCTTGGCTAACTTAGCTGTACTGTTGGATGCTTGGCTTATGCTCCCGATAAAACAAACATGTTTAGCTATGTGTGTCCTATTTTAAAAAATTGTTTTGGTTACAGTTGCTTTTATCTGCCAAGTATTGCATTCTTCCTCTTCTCCCTTTCCCATAAAAATAGGACACATTGTATGTCTGCTGATGTCCAGAACTGTGCTGGCAAGCCTTCAACTATGCACACTAGAATAAGGCCCTGTTTTTATCTGTTTAAAACAAGTCACAGATGCAGGCCTAGCAAATAAATCTACATGCTCCAACTATCTCTATTTATTAAGGATAGTCTTTATTGTTGTTACCTGCCTCTCAAAGCCCAAACATTCAAAGTACAGTAGTTGAAATTCTTTTTTCTACACAACTATTCAGATGCACCAGAACTGGAGGTGCAAGAAGAAATGGGGCATACTTCTCCAGGAGCTGGCCTAGACCAAAATCTCATTTGCCCTAAGAGGGCAACTGGACAGTGATAGTGAAAATGCAATTCATACTTGAAGATATTTGCAGATAATTGTTTCTCTGTACATATGTACTTCTTGCCCAGATCTTGTGAGATTTTCTGGAAACAATCAGAAGCAGTGTTAGAATGGAACAAGCAACGCACTGGTTCTTAACATTTAGTTGCTTATCCATGCCTTTCTGCAGAGCAAAGAAAGGATGTGCTCACTCAGTGAAACTAAGATGCATAGTAATAATGACTTTAAAGCAGTGGTTATTTGCCTTTTCAGATATTCTGGAAGTCAAATCTCAGAAGCCCTGAACACTGAACAAGTTGGTTGGGCCTTCTGGGAAGCCAGAGGTTGAGAACAACCACATTACAAAGTCTTTGACACATTCGAAAGACTATTTGACACACAACTGAGAATAACCAGGCCACGGGTTAGTTGTGTATATATGCGAGAAAAGGATAACTGGTAGAAGGAACAAAATTTCATAATAATCAGGGACATAGATGCCAGTAACAGTGAAATCACTGTCATTGGTAGAACTGACCTGCCCCAAATATGAGAGTAAATGATTAGTTCACAAGTATCCTACTGATCTGCCTGAGAAATTTCTTACAGAAAGCTCTGTCTGAACATATATAGAGCCTAACTTTGGCAAAGACTATAAATTACCATCATCTTATTAAACACGATTCACAGCAAATAACTACTACTAATTATCAGCCAAGTGCTTCTGGCCTTATTGGGGGTGGCATTTGAATCTTTGCATACTGCCAGTGTCTAACTGAACCTGAAAGTACACTCAACAAAAACTGCTGACATTGTACTGTGAGTCAAGGACACATGTGCCACCCAACTATTTTGTTTATTGATAGAGAACCTGGGCGGTAAGTTTAAAGAAAGGAGATAATTAATGGCATTTGCAATGGAAATGTTTAGGAAAACAAAGCCTTACAGAGTGTTGGACTGTTCATAAAGTGTTTGCAATTGTGTTGGTCTCTTAGAATTGAACAAGACATCAAGAAATAATACCTACCTGATATTAGCACCAGTTAAACAGTCACAAAATAGCAAGATTTGTAAGATTCATTTGCAGACTAGATGTTACATTAGACAAAAAGAACAAAAACAGGGTGGCGTATTTAGGCAGGAAAATCCCCATATTGGTCATGGTGTGATTTCAGAAATAAAACTGAAATATGACTCAAGGCACTGTAAGTATAGGATAAGATAATAGCATGTAAGGGGGGTTGGACATTACAAGTTCGTGCTGGTCCAAAAGGCTAATGTTTGGGGCTGAGGATAAGATGCAAGCACTACTGGCTGGTGGCTTTTCAGTCAATGAGGCAGTGAATCCACTCTGATTTTAATCCAAACTTTCTAGAAGCTATCCAAGTTTCTGAGCCCCATCCCCAATATAGATTGTAATCAAAATAGATAAGACTTGAGATTAGAACATGGAGCAATGGCATCTAACTTCAAGAAAAGAGATTTGATCTAAACATTAGAACATCCTCATGATAAGAGCGGTCTGACAGTGGACAATGCTGCCTCATAATGTAGTGGAGCCTCCTTCTTTGGAGGTTTTTAAAGAGAGGCTGGACGGCCATCTGTCAGGAATGTTTTGATGGTGTATTCCTGCATGGCTTCAGAGACCTGTGATGTGGCTCTCATAAACACCCAGGTGTTCTTATGCCTCATCCTAAGGCAGGGGTGATAAAGGTATGGCCCTCCAAGCCTGCTTTTGTGGCCCTTGTCCCCTTGAGATGCTCCCACTTCATGGCCTTTTTGTGGTTCCTCAAAGAAGTGGATTGAGTCATAAAGAAGTCTCCAGGAGAGGGAGTTAACATTTTCAATAGTTAGCAGAGCCAAACTGCACTATTTAATATATTTTTAAAATGCTTTTCAAAACCAGAAGTAAAGTTCTTCCCACTTCCAGCTTTGTTTCCGCCTCCCTTTTGGGTGCATTTTTGGTAATTCATATTGCCCTTGATGAGTCTTAGTGTTACAGCCCAGAGTGACCCTAAAAGAGGGCCCCTGAATTAACATGACTTCCCCCCCATTGGATATTGGTTAGCAAAAGTCAGTCACAGTTAAAACAACCTTGGCGTTGAATGGGAAATCCTTAGTGCTACACTCTCTTCCTCTGCTGAATGGGAACGTAGACAATGTCCTTTAGGCTAAAAGACTGACCTATTGTTCTGAGTCACGTATCTCTAGGCAGACAATAGACTCACTCCTGGACACTGTCACTCCCCAAGCTCTGTGCATAGCCAAACAAACAAAACCTATCAATTCGGACTTTTAAGCCTATCAATCCCCTGGATGTTCCCAGGAGAAACAATACCGAGGAGGGATCGTGATATTTGCCTAACATTATATTCCGCAATCATCGCCCATTAATGCCACTTTGCTAGCAGATACCTGGCCTGAGGACAGAAATTGGAAAAATCCTCACTTTTTGAGCCTCTTTGGAGTGCCTCCCAAACTGGACAAAGGCCCCTTTTGCTGTTATCAAGGTGTCCCACTCAAGCCTCTCAGACGCTGCTGAGAGCTAAACGCAACTCGCATCTCTGATCCTCCTTGAACTCCGCTGCGGCCACCCTTCCAGCCCCAGGATTGAGCCCTCTCTTGGTGCTTTACACCAAGCCTCCACTGATCTTCTTACTCTCCAGGAAGCCTAGACCAAGGTCCGTATGCCCTCTCTCCCAACTGCCTCTTATTTCCAACTTCCTTTCTATAGCCCTTGCGTGATTGTGGGATTATTGGTTAATGTGTGTTGTGACCTTCTCTGTTAGTTTTAATAAAATTACTTTGGATAATTTCTCTGACTCCTGCGTGGTTCTGACCCCGTAGACATAAAGATCCCTTGCCCTGACCTCTTGCAAGCCTTGAGTTTCTCTGTTAATTCCCCTAGTTTGAAGCCTGTTTGGGTGTCCTCAAGATACTCCCAATTTTCAGGGTAACATTAAGAACAGAGAAATGGCTCCTGGATTCACTGCAGCTCCCCAACCCTGTTCTAAGGAATCCTCAAAACAAAGCATTGGTTGAATGGTTGCAGCTGAGTGCAGGTTATCTCATGTCTTGCAAAGGAGGGCAGGCAAAGAAACTGCTACCCGATCTGCCAAATATGGTGGGACTTGTCTAGTCATCTGCATCCTATTCTCCAAAATTTTAGGGGTAAAACCTGAGCTCATGGGGTGGGAGTGGGAAGATGCACAGATGCGTTGCTTCTTAGCAAATTATGGAAATGGGCTCGAGTGGAATGTGGACAAATGGCCACAGAATTTGGACAAAACCCAGCTATCTAACTAATATGGCAACCCTCAACTGGGGAAGCATTTTTGGTAGCTAGGTAGGCAGCAAAAATCTAGTTGCCACAACTCCACAGTCACAGTTGCCACAGCTCCATTGTTTCCCTAGAGTGTGTATCCCATGTGGCATATATGACACATGGAGGTTTTTTTTATATATATATATAGAATGTAATGTGTTGCTGGGCCTTGTAGAGAGCTTCCTGTCAGCACATGGAGAGTTAACTCCCCGCAAGGCCCTATGCCCATTCCTACCAGGGCTTGTTCAGGTCATGATGTTGGTGCTTCTATCTTGCTCTGAAAAGCTCGCGGTAACCAAGGTTGTGTACCCACTTCTCTCCTCAGTTTTGCTTCATTGTTTATTCCCTGTATTTCCAAAAATTGCTCAGTAACATCACAGCTTAGGCACAGGTGTATCATTTAAAAGGTAAATTCTGTGTTAACTTCACCTAAAGAACAGAAAATTTCCCCCTTGCTCGATCACCTGATATCTTGGGAATGTGGGAGTAACCAACGGGTATGTCTAGGCTGTCACAGGACTATTCAGGTTTTTGTCCATCCTCCCATATTCCAACCTTGCTTAAATTTTAGGCTGCTTTGCATTCATGATCTTCATTTGCATCAGATTCCCTTTTCTGTGCAATAGGTTGCCTCTTTAATTTTTAAATTCTGTTTAAATGTGTGTGTGTATAATATATTACTTGATCCAACTGGAGGGAAACCAGGACATAAATGTACCAAAAAAATTAATAAAAATAAATAAATCTCACCTAATTTTCTAGCATGATCTTGAAATCAGTTTTCCTCTGTTTCCTTTTTTGCTGAATAGTTTGCTACCTTAGGTCTGCCATTTCCAATCCCTTGCCTTTGCCTGCTATTAACTATTCTGTCCTTTGCTTCAATAGCCAGAAACCATTAGAATTCCATGGGCCCACAAGACAGAATGAACCTGTAAAGCAGGACTGGGCAACTTCAACAGGTCTGGGGGCCAGTTTTCTGCCCCAGATCTTCCTGAGGCCGCATGGACCTCTACAGTGCTAAAAGATAATGAATAAATAGATTTGGGGTGGGGAGGCAAAACCAGAAGTATCTGAAAATCCACTTTTGATTTTGAGATCAAAACGATCAGGTATTTTTAAAATGTTAAAGATTTGCAAGGTCATTTGTAAACTATTTAAAACAGTGCTTCTCGGGCCATTTCTGCATTACACTGTTATAGCGTTATTATTCCACTTCCATCATCTTGTGGAATCCTGGGGTTTGCGGTTTAGGGAGTGGCATTTAGAATTCTCAGACAGTGAGCTCTTTGGCCTCAGTAAACTAGAAAGCCCAGAATTCCATAAGATGTTGAAAGTGGAATAATAGCACTATAACAGTGTAGTGCGGAAATGGCCTCAGACCGTTTGATATAGAACAGAAATTATTTTTCTTTGCCAGTGTGCAATGAGAACCATATGTGTGCCCACTGAATTTTGTTCAGAAGGAGTCTTCTCTTGCCTTCCAAGTCCAATGTCCAAAGCTCCCTTCTTTCCTGGTGTGAAGGGAGGAGCTGGGAAAGTCTGCTTGCTGCCCGTCAATCACACCTTAGGGAAAACTGTGAAACGGGAGAAGAAAGGATACAAAATTACGGACTATCTCTAACGGCAGATAGGGAAAAGATGGCCTAGAGCAGTGGTTCCTAATCTGGGGTACATGTACCCCCAGGGGGATAACAAAGACATTTAGGGGTACATGGAAAAAATTGAATAACGCAGGGAAAGGCACATATGTCAAAAAGATACAAGTCAAAAGTTGTGAAATTAATTGAATGTGCTGACAAGTGGAACGAGTTTCCTTCATTATTTAATCTCTAGAAAAGCCTTCTTCCTTTGCTTTGTTATTTTGGTGAATGGTGGGGAGTCCCTCCCTAAACACTGTGTTGTGAACTTGCCACTACATTGTGCATGCTTGGCAGTGCACTTGTCATAGGCTCAGCTCCATTTTGCAAACATTTGAGTGCTGCTGTGCCAGTACTGGTGTGTGTATGTATGTAAGTGTGTACACACACACACACACAATTTGCTGGCATATAAGACTCACTTTTTTTCCTGAAAAATACTGCTTGAAAATGGAGTGCGTCTTATATGCCAATGTGTCTTATATGCCCGCAAATAGTATTTGCCAGCATGTAAATGAGATGCATCTTATATGCTGGTGCCTCTTATATGCCGGCAAATACAGTAATCCAGCACCTCAGTCAGTCTTGTAAGCAGTATTCAATGAATGAGTTCTTCTGGGTCATCTCTACATCTCTTTTCTTTTAAGTTTAAATTAATTTTTCAATTTGTGTATTATCAGATATGGATCAATGGTTGAAAACTGTCACGGGGGGGGAGGTGAAACATAATATTGATAGAGTTTATCACAACTTAATGGGGATAGCTATTTTTTTTACAGTTGTAAAAAAAAAAGAATAAGTAGAAGTTTATTAAGACACATTTAGACAATGTATTAGCCCCTGAACTATCTAATCATTCACACACACCCAGACCCTACTCAGTTTCTCACCTATCCATGGCTATACCATTTTCACCTTATTTCTCTAGGATCTGGTCATGCTTACCACAGTGAACCCACAGAATTACACATCCACTGGTCCACATAGGGATCACCTTGATGCCCAAGTATCCAATCTAGGTAGGGATCTTGAGGAGTAAAGGGGCAAAGCGTGTGACAGGAACCCAAGAGCTGGAACTGCAGGGCCAGATTGATGAGGGGATCTGGCACATTGTCACACCATGGGCTGGCAGCAAATGGCTCAACACTAGTCCAGGGACCACCGTATCGAGTAGTACTGATTTGAAAGAAGAATCGCTGCTCACATAGGCTTCCATGAGAAGCCTTTTTTGCCAGAAAATGGGCCATCATGGGGTTTTGGGGTCTTACTCTGATTTCTGGGGTCCCGTGGGGGACGCCTTAATGTGCTCCACATGATGGGGAATGGAAACTAGCCAGAGCACGAGCAATAGCAATGCGAGAGGCAGGTTAATCTAGTGGGGTCTTTTTACTCAGTTTTTATGGGGTCAGGCCAAACCAGAAACCAAACGAAGGTGTCCAATAAAATGATTTTATTGAATGAAAGTCTCACACACCAATGCAAGCACTCACACACTCAAGACCTATTAAGAACCAAAAGAGAGAAAACTAGATAGGGGAATATTGAAGGGGTTGTAGCTGGGGTAATACTGCACCTTTTCCTGAAATCCTTGGTCTGGGAAAAACAGTGAAGAAGTGGAGCTCAGCATGGAGAGGGCTGAGGGGATTACTAACGGATGGAGAAACAGTCTGCTGGGATGACAGGGAGTGATCCAAAAAAAACGCTCAAAAACTGGAACTATTTGTAGGAGGGAAAGTGCTTGGAGGGCTAATCCTTTCCCGGGAAGAACAATGGGTGTTGCAACGAGAAAGAAGCTCTACAATGGTAACTTCCTTTGCGTGATGAGATTACAAGGTGTTGCCAAAGTCTCAGGATCTTTGGCTGCATTGGGTTGTGGTGTGACTTTCTGTAAATGGTCCTTGCCTGATAGGATTCTGCTCAACTTGGGGCAAACATGCTAATCCTCTCAAATCAGCTTCTCAGGGGCTGAGGACCCTTTGTCTACTGTCGGTTTGCACAGCTTAAGGTCTCTTGCGGCTACGTGACATGAGATTTTACTGGACTGACCTGGTTTTCAATCATTCAACCATTGCTGCCTACGTGCTCATCCAGGCAACCTCTCAGGCACATGGAATCATATTTTAATATCAAAATTGTAGACCCTGGGACAAGGCTTTCCAGTGGGGTAACAGGGGACAAAAAGCCCTTTGAGAGACACGTGCAACCCCAGGACTGTGTTTTGTTCACTACCTGTTGTGGATGGGTCTTCACGAGAATTGAAGAGAATGGCAGTCATTAAACATTAAACATCATTAGGACTCACATAGGACCATAGAATGATTAACTGCGTATCATTCCAATGTAATTGCAATGTCTTTTTCATCCATGCACCTTCTCTTAGCAACTTCCCATCTAAAATTAAAGCTGGGATAAGCAAATAAGCAAACTTACTTTACCAATTAAGTTTGGATCAATATGAAGGAAAGAAGCTTAGTCCAAGTATAATTATGATATAATAGCTCTCCTCCCATTCTAAGCTTCTAAACACTCAACAAATAATAGGAAGCGGTATAGTAAAACTAGGACATGCTTGAGTGTCTTTAAAGTGAGGTCATTAGATTCTGGCCTCTATCAACCATCAATAATACTGAACATTTGTATAGCCCATATCAAGTGTTCCAAATGCTTCATAGCATAATACTCTTCACTAGGAGAAAGAGTTCAGAAAACAGTAGATATATTGTATTACCACAAGTACAATGCAAGAGTGTCCCAAGATATTTTCCTTGCTTGGAACTCATAAAGGGGATTCTCTTGAGGGGATACAATGGTGAAAAGGCACTTGGGACAACAAAGGAGTACTCTGTATGAATACGGGGGGACTTTGCAAAAATGAAACTCTGCAGAAGTGTCAGGAGACAGAACCTTTACACAGGTAATCAAAGGAAGGGGGACACATGATATATTTTTTAACTACAGTATTGCAATCATGTCCCATGTCCCCGCAGTCTCTTTGGCATGCATTAATACTGTGTCTTGCCTGACCTTCAACAGTTTCGCTTTCTATAGTGGGAACAGTGTCCTCCAAATAAACATTAAGGAGGCTGTCTGTTGACAAAATCCAGGAACTCTATTTGTATTATTGCAATTGCTGGTCAAGAAATTTAAGAGTTCTTTCGCCTTAAGGCAGGAACACAGCCTAGGAATATGTAAAGGAATTCCGTGCATACACAGGGTTTCATTGCAACCTCCAAGATGTAAGAGAGAAGTATACTCACAATTACTATGGTTACCCCCTCTCCGTGATATGAGGCTGGGGTGGGGAGATAGAGATTGAGCACTAGTAAAATACTTGGTGGCATCATTTCCCCCTTTACTTTTATCTCCATACAAGCACAGTTCATATTCACAGTGTATATTTCTTCTCAGAAAGAAGTTCCATTACCTAAGAGTATTTAGACTTGCACCCTTCAATTATAGCATTTCTATTCCACTTTAAGTGCCTATAGGATGCTGAAATTTGTAGTCTGATGAGAGACTTAGAATTCTCTAGGGCAGTGGTTCTCAACCTTCCTAATGCCGCAACCCCTTAATACAGTCCCTCATGTTGTGGTGACCCCCAACCATAAAATCACTTTCGTTATTATTTATTTATTTATTAGTTAGTTAGTTAGTTATTTCCAACATCAAATAGATTGGAAACACTGCCCTAAATCACTGCTCTGGATAGACTTCTAATGCCTAAAAACTGGTAACCCTCCCCCCTTTTTTAAGCACAGAAAGTGTCCATCAATACCAGAATTAAGGAAGTAGTTCTAATTCTGAATGTTGGGTTTCCACAGTTCAAAAAGCCAATCACTCCCAAAGGCAATGCCGAAACAGCCCACATTTTACACGAGGTGCAGGGAGAAAAGGACAGGGAGAGAGGAAAGATGGCAGCAGCACAAGCAGACGCGTTTTGTTTCACTCTCTCCCTCCCTCTCTCCCTCCCTTAAAGGGAGTGCGGGCGCTGAACATACAAAAAGTGGGGAATGCAAGACAGTCAGGGCGAAGAACACAACACGTGCGTGTGGCAAGCACCAAGGGTCCACGCACAACAAAAGCGAGAGGAGAAAGTCATCCTGGCTATTTCTGCACTAGACTGTTATAGTGCTATTATTCCACTTTCACCATCCTATGGAATCTGGGGTTTGCAGTTTGAACTGCAAACCCCAGGATTCCATAGGATGGTGAAAGTGGAATCATAGCATTATAACACTGGAATGTGGAAATGGCCAAAGTCCACAGGACGGATCAGAGCAGCGCTTTCGGGTAAAAAAACCAAAAAAAAACCCAAAAAACCCCAAAAACCAACCAATGAGCCTCGGAGGCTCTTGCTACACAAACCGAAGCCCTTGGCTTGATGCCCCCTGCTCCTTTCCTGACCGAGTTCTCAGTCTCAGAGGGACCGATCTCCCCCATTGGATGGCAGATCTGCCGCAGGAAAGTTTCCCCCTTTGCCTACCGGACCAAAGGCAACAGCCACACCGACAACTCCGATGGAGCAGCATGCCCAGAATGAATGGGCGACCGGGCGATCGCCGCTGCTGCAGCCCCGCCACTTTGGGAAGCAAGCGGAGCCCAGCTGCTCGTTCGCCCCGGCAAGCAACTCTGTTTGCCGGCATGAATGAGCGTGAGGCGAAGAGGGTGAGGGGACGGGGTCTTACCTCCCAGACATCCCGCTGCAGCACCATAAACCCTGAATGGGAAGCCCTCTGTGTGTGTGTGTGTGGTGCGGGCACGAGTGTCCAAGCAGCGCCCGGCTGCCCACTCGCCCCAGCAAGCAACTCTGACTCTGCAAGCTGGCATTAAGGGGAAAGGAACACTGAAGGGGAAGCCCTCCGTGTGTGTGTGTGTGGTGCAGGCATGAGCATTCAAGCAGCGCCTGGCTGCACGCCTCCTCTCCCCTCCTGCCAGCGCGGGGTCTCCTCACCTCACCTCCGCCTTAACGCTCTGGCTCCAGCTCTCTCCTCTCGGTCTCCTCACTTCCGCCTTAACATTCAGGCTCCAACTCTCTCCTCTCGCTCTCCGCACCTCTGGCTCCACCTCAGGCTCCTCCAGTGCTTTCCCACCAGGCAGGGAAAGACGGGGAAACGCCCAGCACACCTCCTCTCCCCTCCTCCCAGTGCAGGGGTCTCAGAAGCACTGCTCCCACTGGCTGTGAGGCCACCTTCTTTTAAAAGGGGGGGCAAGATTGAGGAGTGGCGACCCCTGTGAAATGGTCGTTCGACCCCCAAAGGGGTCCCGACCCCCAGGTTGAGAACCACTGCTCTAGGGCTATCAGTGGCATATCTAGTGTAAACAGCACCTAGGACAAGTGTGGATGTT
The DNA here is from genome assembly GCA_948474755.1 of Ctenosaura bakeri. NCBI lineage: Eukaryota > Metazoa > Chordata > Lepidosauria > Squamata > Iguanidae > Ctenosaura > Ctenosaura bakeri. The sequence continues at coordinate 77,708 of CAOLHI010002217.1, forward strand.
GTGCCCCTACCTTCTTGCCCATACCCCCACCTCTACATGCATGACTTTTTTGTGCTCTCCTGACATTGGTGTCTGAGGCATGTACCATGCTTGCCCCACCCTAGATATGCCTCTGAGGGCACTCCCTTGAACTTCACAATTAGAGCTATCTAGTAGAGAATTCTGTCGCAAAACTACAGATGATGGGATTCCATAGGACTGAAACAGATGTAACTGTGTGGTGTGAATACAAGCTGAAACAGGGACTATGTGCTCCAGCTGTTGCCTCTTCACCCTCTTTCTCTCCCATCACTCATCCGCACAGGAGCCTTCCCAGAAGTACAGGATCATAGCTCTGTCCTCTTCCACTTTGATCCTGATTTTGGACCATCTTATGATCAGCAGTAGGAAGCTGCTCCTGAATCCCCACTCTACCCAAATAATTATTTAGTAGATTTCCTTTTGCTTGCACACTTAATGAGAGACAATTATCAACAACTGGTGAAGGTGTTCCTACCATGGTGCTGCTATGGTCATGGACACTTCACATCCTATCTGCTTCAACTCTGTCCAAAGCACAGGAGCCCTGGGGAAGTGACTGACAGCCATGCAATTTTCCCTTACAAGAACTCACTGATGTCATTCAGTAATAACATCTACCTTTGCCATGCATGTTGCTTCTTTGCAGCTTGTTGTTGTTGTTGTTTTCCTTCAAGCTGTTTTTGACTTTTGGCAATCCTAAGGTGAATCTATCATAGGGTTTTCTTGGCAACTCTGGAGACCAGAGTTAAATTCTCCTCTTGGCCATAGAAACCCAAAGGGTGACCTTGGGTACGTCACACATTCTCACCCTCAGAAAACCCTGTGATAGGGTCACCGTAGGGTTGTCATAAGTCAGAAAGGATTTGAAGGCACACAGCAACAACAAAACAAAAACAGAAGATAGTGCAAGACTAGATGCATGGTGTGAAGCCTGAGAAGTAGGGGCGTGAACCTTGGTCTCCTGGAGTCCTAGTCTAACACTCAAACCACTATACTACTCTGTCTCTCTCTTTGCTTACAGGATCGCATCCTTTGATCTACCTTTGAGAGTGGGGTAGGAAGGGAAATGGATGGATTCAGGGCAACACATTGGCTTCTTGAGTAAGGGCGAAATATATTTCCCATGCTCTTGCTGCTGGGGAGCTGCTATAGGACTAGACCTAAACCTTTGTGTGGAAAGCTATTTGTTCTGCCAGCTTTTTTTTTCTTCCTCTGCCTTTCCCTTTTGTATCACATGGCCAGGAGAGGAACAGACCCCTCTTGCTGGAGATCTGACCCTATTCACTTGCATAGGAGAAATCACATCAGAAGTTGCAGGCTTCCCACCCCTGTTTAAGTCAAAGATACTCAATGGACAAACTTACTACAGAATTGATGGGGCCTAGCTAGGGAAAACAAGGAGCATAATAAGATGTAGAAAATGAGGGAAAGCCAACAAAAGCATCTGGAAATGGGTGTGGTTATGGAAAGCAGCAGATGAGGATAATTGATAACAATGGCAGTATTTTTGGATCAATGGATTAGAGCCAGATGATGGAGCAATGCAAGCACACAGAAGGATGTCAACCAGCTTGTCACAGTAGCATATTAACATAATGCTGAGGTGGTGGCCACCAAAGGTGTATTAATATTTAAGAGCTCTGCCAGATATTCTTGCATGACATTCTAAATTGTTTCAGCTTTTATGCCATTGTCAGTTTTGAGCACTGAAGTTTCTTTCTGTTGTTCAGAGCATCAAGTCCCACATAGATTTGCAATTGCAGACAGAGCTTCAGTAAACCAGAGAAATGCAACACAGCTCCACTGAGATGGTTAGCATTACCACATGGATGTAATCTTTAGCATGTGTGGGTGGTCCTGCTTGAAGCACTCTTCATATGGAGACTCAAACAGGCTCATGGGGACATGAGCTTCACTTGGAGGTTTGGGACATGCTGTTTCAAAAATCCTGGTCAAGGCTATACCTGAGAACCAGTGTGATAATCATCCTCATCATACTACACTGGTAGAATGTTATATTCCCCTTTAACCATCATGGCAACATCCTATGGAATTCTGGGATCTGTAGTTTAGTGAGGCAAGAGCTCTCTGGCTGAGAATTCTAAATGCCCCTCCCCAAACTGCAAATCCCAGGATTCCATAGGATGTTGCCATGGCAGTTAAAGTGGAATATAGTGTTATAACAGTGTAGTGTGATAAGGCTCACAAGTCAATACAAACAGACTTGGATTTAACTTTTATTTCCATCTATTAGTCATGCTGTTAGAAACATTGGAAAATCTCAATACCAAGATTGAAATCCCCACTTAGTCACTAACCTTACTTTATTCCTTTCAGTCAGTCACAACCATAAACCTAAGAGCTAATCAGACTCTGTTAATCTTGCCTGATAATGATCCGTCCTACTGTCAGCAGCACTCTTGGGATTCAAGCAGAATCATTTCACACTGCCTATTATCTGATTCATTTGAATCAGAAAAAATGGGGGGCTGGCGGGGGAGGTTGAACTAGGGACCTTTTGCATGCAATGATTGTGTTTTATCATAAAGATACAATTAGCAATATGATGTGAGATTTGCAAAGTTAAACCAGTTATCACCAATTATATAATTAGGCCATGAGACAATTTTTCTCTCATGGCTTAAGCATGCAATGTGAATGGGTGTGATGACTCACAGATCATTCTAAGGAGTAGGTTTGTTGTCTTTGCAGTGGCTGTATGCTTTTAAATGGACCATGACATGCAACAAATACATACAAAAGGGAGCATTTTCCTAGTATGGAGAAAGAGGATGGAAAGGTTCACTTGCTTAATTTCTCTATATCAGGCTGATATTAAAGTGGCCCCATTATATCCAAGGGGGATCAGTTCTAGGATCCCCGTGGATCCCCTTCCCAAAAATGCATGCTAAATTTAGCCTTGCAAGGCTTGCAGAGAGACTGAGAACCTGAGGTGAGGCTCATAAGCCTGTATTAAAAATGGTAAAAAGTGAAGGCAGCTGCAAGCACTGGCCTCCAGGCATGCTACTTTCTTCAGTCTTCCCCACCTCTGGCATTTTCAAAACAGGCTTATAAGCCTGACCTTGGGTTTACAGTCTCTCTGCAAGCCTTTCAAGAGACTGCAAGGCATTGCAATGTGAAGCTAATATAGCAATCCCCTATTAAGTAGTAATCCCACTTCTACCTTGTGAAGGAACCCTACCACCTCAAAGGCAGAAGAGGGTGGCTAGCATGCTTCCCATTGCAAATTAAAATGTACAGTATCGTGTACATTTGAATTTGCAGTGCATTGAATTTGTGGCTCATGAGCCCCCCATATGTGATGGGTCCACTGTACAGAAGAAAGACGGCCCATATTTTATGGAAAACAGCATTGCATATTTATATCCATTTTGTAATATGGTCAATGAAGATGGTCAGTAGTGAGGAAAACAAGACCCTTTCCACAGGATGGTGTCATCTCGTCATGATGACAAGAGAGAAGCAGGACTGTGACAACACTTCTGCATGATGTCCTTGTAGTCCTGCCCTTTTTGCATCAATGATCCCTGATCTCATGATCCTTCCGTCGCAGCTGCCCATGCAGAAGGGCTGGAAGCACAATGGAGGTGCTTCCTGCCTCATGCAGCATGGGAAAGAGCCTACTGGCATTGCAGAAGCAAGAGGCGTGTCTTGTGCACTTCCTTCTGCAGGGAGCCAGTTGGATGCAACGGGGAGCGCTGGGGATCTGCACCCATCCCAGCAAAGGTGTTGCTGTGATCCTGACTGGAAGACAATGGAGCAAGGTAAGCTGTGGAAAGGACCCAAGTCTCTAAGGATGAGTGGAAGGATGTCAGGATGTTTAGCCTGGAGAAGGTTTTAAAAAATGAAATGAGAGTGTCATGATAAAGTTCTTCAACTACCTGAAGGGATGTCATACAGAAGAGGAGAAAGATTAGTTCTCTGCTGCATAAAATGGTGGAACTAGATATAATGAGCTTAAGATAAAGGAAAACAACTTTTATTTGAATATTAAGATAAATGTTTTATTGGTAAGAACAGTTCCGACAACAAAACCATTTACTACAGGGTCTCCTTTGCTGTCTAGAGATTTTCCTGTAGAAAGTGGACATTCATCTGCTGAGATGCTTTTGCTCTGGAACAGTTCTGGATCTGAATTTTCTGTATCAAGAAGTAGCTTATATTAAATGGCAGCCAATGCTGTGATAAGGTTTTGCTCTCTTCTTCTTGGAATGGATGCATAAGGCTGCTGCTGGAGATGGTATCTGAGCCCCCCGAAACTATGGGCCTTTCCACACTACATAAGTATTGCACTATGATTCCACTTGAACTGCCATGGCTGCCTCCTATGGAATCCTGAGGTTTGTAGTCTTGGGAGGTACTGGAGCTTTCTGGCTAAGAATTTTAAATATCCTTCTCTAAAATGCAAATCCCATAATTCCATAGAACAGAACCATGGCAGTTAAAGCGAAATCATAGTGCAATAGTTATGAAGTATGGAAAAGCCCTATATTTTGATATACAGAGAAGCACTGGAAGAACTCAAGAATGAGATCTTATTAACACATTTATGACACACAGCTCTGCATTTTGGTTACTAAACATCTGTTTGCTACATATTATGCCTTAAATTACTATCTGGATGCTATAGTCAGTGACAGGAACTAACAAATTAAAATCAGTTAAGATGGAAATTTTCTGATGAAAAGAGCAATTTGATCATACTTTTTTTTAAAATTAAAGTGACTGACATGAAATTAATCTGAGAATTAAGTTATTTGTTAATGAAAATGTGAGACAGTGTTAGACAGCCAATTTTTCTGTGTGAAAATACTTATAAGTTTTTGATAGTCACTGAAGACCAAGAATGTTTATATCACAAGATCCAAGCCACTTACTGAAAACTTGTTCCAGTGAGATAAAATGTGCCTCACTTATCTTACTAATTTAACTAATCCCAAATTTAGAGCTGCTTTCACTGCAGCACGTTTTAACATACTTCAAACTGTCATTTTGGAAGACAAGTATAAAAAGATTCCTTATGAGACACGTACTTGCCCATGTTCAAATTGTTACCCTGTTTACTGGGGGTCCCGGGAGGGACACCTAAATAACCTTACAATTACAAAAGATGGGGAAATTAGTCAAGAGCACTGGTTGGCACTACGAGAGCCAGGGTAACGCAGCAGGATCTTATAACCCAATGTTTACGGGGTCAGGCCAAGTCAAGAAGCAAACCGTGTTGGAAATAATGAATGATCTTTATTAAATACAGGCACACAATGTAAGCAACACACGCACACAGATAACTAAGGAAAATAAAGGTGTGAGTATGATAGGGGGATTTTCAGAGGGATAGTAGATTTGGGTGATACGGAACCTGTTCCTGAAGCCCGGAAAGAAGATAGAGAGCGATGCTGGGGTTTGATGTATCTCAGCACGTGAAGCTGAGGGGAAGCTCACCAAGCAAAGCGATAGCAAGGTGGTCTGGAACTTAGGAGCGATCCAAGGAAGGTCTCGGAATCAGGGGTTTTTATAGAGGGAAATGTAACTGCAGCCTATGCCTTACTTGGGGAAAACAATGTGTTTCGGCTGCGGAGCAAAGCTTGGGGAAGGTCAGAATTTAGCATGATTAAGTTAAGTCCAAAGGAGCCCTGGTGGCGCAGTGGTTAAATGCCAGTACTGCAAGCCAGAAGGTTGTAAGTTCGATCCTACCCGGCTCCAAGGTTGACTCAGCCTTCCATCCTTTCGCAGGTCGGTAAAATGAGTACCCAGCTTGTTGGGGGCATGTATAGAAATGTTTCGAAATATTTGTAAGTTGTTCGCCGCCTCAATCCATATGGAGAGGCAGGATACAAATAAATAAATAAAAATTGACAAAGAGGTAGACAGTATGCAAATGCAGGGTGCTTGGCAGTTGAGTATTGAGCTTGCCAGGTTGCCTGCTCGGGGCAGGGAGTCCTTTGTAAACAGCGTGCATACATAATGAGGGTGTTTGCAGAGAGGCCTCCTAAAGCGAGGATCTGGCTATTTCTGGCCTGCCTGGGTGGAGAATGGAACGTCCAGCAATTAGTGGCCGAGTCCAGTTCTGTGCTTGTCTGGGGGCCTCTCAAACAAATGGAGGAGGGTGGTGGAAGAGAGCCAAATTATTTATATCAAAATGATATCTGGGGGTATCTCCAAGGAGGCCTAAACTGCAGTAACAAAATGATTCAATGGAATCTCTTAACCATATTTTACAATATTATCCATTTTACCAGGGTGCTTTTTCTATTTTAATAGTTCCAATTTTACAAAACTTCCCAGGGACATCAGAAAGATTTTATTAATCTCTCATGCTTGCAGGTAATCACGGAGAAGCTGGCTAGGTTTTGTGCCTCTGCCATTATGACCCAAAGGCAAATAATACAGGGACATGTATAATTTAGCTATTATTTGATTTACTTAATTTATAAAATTTTATGTATCTTAAATGTTATCTTTGGACTTTCATTATAAATGTAATCCAGTTAATGCACCTGTATTCAATGTAACTATGCATGATGTGAATTTTACCAGTAACTGTAATTGTCTATTAGTATTTTGTATTATTTTATAGTAACTTTTTATGCACTTTATTTAGTCATTGACCAAATGAAAGTGCATAAAAATTACTTTTTTGTTTGATTTATTGATTGATAAAATGTGTCAAGAGACTCTGAAATTAGCAGTCATTATAACTGATAGTTCCCTGCCATTCATTCAGTTTCTAAAAGTAATAAGAGATCTCTATTCCACAATGAGACATAAAATCTGGAGGGCTTGCAGTAAGCTACAAAAAAATTGGAACTCCTTGTGAAGTAAAAAGAGAAAACAGTCCTAATGCTTTAAAAATAACTTCAGGCAACTTTATAAAACACTTTTTGGGCCTGAATGAAATTGCTGGTCCCAACTAGAGAAGATGAGTGAATCAGTTGCTGAATGTAAGTCAATACTCATGCAAGTTCCATTGATTTAATGGGACTAAGTTGGACTTTGGCCATAGTCTCAGCAATGCATATATCCAAATATTCTGAAACACCAACATCAAATTTCACAAATGTTTTAATTAAGATAACTATTAGCTTGTGTGTTTGGATTAAACTATTCAGATGCATTTAATTATCATTACCCTACAAAACTGCAATAAAAAGGAACAATCACTACAAACCTAATTTATTAAAAGATACAGTAGATAGTTATTAATTTGATTTTGAAATGATTTATCATATGCAAAATAAAAATGTGATTAGATTGGGACCTGAGACATCCACTGTTGGGTTCCCACAGAGCCATGAAATTAACTAAATTATCAACTAATCTAATGTGGTGCTCTAACTATAGAATGTCCTCAGCTGGCCCCTCCCGAAACTGCAAACCCCAGGATTCCAGAGGATGTTGAAAGTGGAATCATCGCACTATAACAGGCTAGTGCAGAAATGGCACCCATCTTAGAATCATAGAATCATAGAAATCTAGAGCTGGAAGAGACCACACAAGCCATCCAGTCCAACCCCCTGCCATGCAGGAACACCCTCAAAGCAATCCCAACAGATGGCCATCAAGCCTCTGCTTAAAAACCTCCAAGGAAGGAGACTCCACTACACTCCGAGGCAGCAGATTCCACTGCCGGACAGCCGTGACTGTCAGGAAGTTCTTCCTGAGGTTCAGGTGGAATCTCCTTTCCTGCAGCTTGAATCCATTGCTCCTTGTCCTGGTCTCTGGAGCTGCAGAAAACAAGCCCTCTCCTTCCTCTACGTGGCATCCCTTCAAATATTTAAACATGGCTATCATGTCCCCTCTTAACCTTCTCTTCTGCAGACTAAACATACCCAGCTCTCTAAGTCTATCCTCATAGGGCATGGCTTCCAGGCCTCTCACCATTTTGGTCGCCCTCCTCTGGACTTGCTCCAGCTTGTCAATTTCCTTCTTGAATTGGGGTGCCCAGAACTGGACACAGTATTCAAGATGGGATCTAACCAAAGCAGAGTAGAGTGGTACCAGTACTTCCTTCGATCTAGACACCATACTCCTATTGATGCAACCGAGAATTGCATTGGCTTTCTTGGCTGCCGCATCACACTGCTGACTCATGTTCAGCTTGTGGTCTATGAAGACTCCTAGATCCCTTTCACGTGTACTGCTATCCAGCCACGTGTCCCCCACTCAACAGACACTCAACAAGGTTTCTTTTCACTATGGCAAAACATTTTATCAATGCCTTTGGGATATAAGAGTTTACCAGAATCTATAAAGGTTTTTCACGGTTTTAATTTTTTACTGATAAATTATATAATATTTTTTGACTGTTTAAATTATTCTTCCCTGTTTCTTATTTAGATCTTTCTAAAATGTTTTAAATTGATTTTATCTGTACACTACCCAAAGGTATTGTGATAGGAGGAGTACAAATGTAGCAATAAATAAATACTAAACACCATTCACTCTGTTTCTCCATTTTCCTCTATGTACTCAAAGGAAAATAAGGAGTAAAAAGACACTTATCAGCCAACAGTGATGCTAGTGAAGTCTTGAAAGAGCTAGATCTTACTGTGATTGATGGTCACATAATCGTCATGTCAGAACAGGTCTGAAGTCTGTTACTTTTGATCCAGCCCCTCTTCTTGATAAGCAAATGAATGTGTTGTTTCTCCCCTTTTCTTGCAATTATAGCTGACCCTTGCACAAGTGGCAGGCTTGATATCTGTGCTGTGCTGTATACTGTATCTAGCCAATTTTACTCCAGCTGCACTGACTGCAAGGTCATTTCCACACTAGTCTGTTATAGGCCCCTTTCGCACCTTACTTTGTCGCGGCAGCGGGGAGCGGCGCTGCGCGAGCAGCCACTCACGCAAGCTGCTCATGACAGCCCCTTTTGCCTCCCTTTTGCCTTCCTTCTAGCGTGACCGTCGCACGAGCGCCCCGCCCCTTTCTTCCGCAGCGCAGTCTGGGAGTTGTAGGCTGCGCGGGGGGAAGGAAGTGCGACCGCCCCTGCTCGCTGAAGCACCGCACACAGGTAAGTGCGCAAGGGCGCCGCGAGCATTGCGTGAGCGCGGGGCATTTTCAGCTTAAAGTTGAAGATCAAAACATGCGTGCGCCCCCTGCTTTAGCCTCGTGAGTGTCGCGCGAGGGGGAGTGCGTCATATGGAGCGCCACTTGCACGCATGCGACGCTCAAGGGGCACTCGTGCAAAAAAAAAAAAAAGGCATGCGAAAAGGGCCATAGTGCTGTTATTCCACTTTCAACATTCTATGGAATCCTGGGGTTTGCAGTTTAAGGAGAGGCCTTTGAGGCCCCATGGAATGCTGAAAGTGGAATAATAGCACTGTAACAGTCTAGTGCAGAAATGGCCCAGTTATACGTTTGGGTTCAATTCAAACTTGTGTTCCTTATCTATAAAGTTCATGTTACTATGGTTCAGGCATACCCGGTGACAGCACTAGATATCTCTTGATATCAAACTTATTTCGTCTTCACTTGACCTTTCTCTGTCACCCTGCTCCACGTGTTTGCGAGGCCACCGGACAAGCATGTAAACAGGTGCGGCTGGTAATGGTTGGACATTCCAATCCCTACTTAGGCAGGCAGATTAACGCTTCAGGGACCTCTTTGCAGACACACCTTGCTTAAGCGCGACTTTACACAAAGTCGCTTGGCCTCAAGCCGGCAATCTCTCAATGCTGAGCCATTTTGCATACTGGCTGCACTATTGTTAAATCTGCGCTAAGCCCATCATGTAAAACTTGACCTTTCCCAAAGCTTTGTCCTGCTCCAAACTTGCATTGTTCTTACCGAGTATGGCACGGCCACCCCATAAAAACTCCCTGATTCTGAGCCCTCCTCGGAACGCTCACCCATCGGACACCTTGGATCGCTCCCGAGTTTCATCCAGCCTTGCTGTCGGTTTGTCCAGAGAGCTCCCCTCAGCGAACCGCGCTGAGCTTTCTTCCCTGTAATCCTCCGCTTTTCTCCAGGACTACAAGATAAGGTGTCGTATCACCCATTTCCCCCCAAAACTCTTATTTCTAATTTCTTAGTTAGCTGCGTGCTTGTGGTGTCTTTTCTGTTGTTTGTCCTTTAATAAAGATATCATCTTTACTATTTTAAACTGTCCGACTACTCTTCTGACCTGACGCTGTAGACATTGGGTTGCAAGATCCCTGCTAAGTTACCCTGCCTCTCGTTATCTTAAGAGAGTGCTCGAGTTAATTTCCCCATCTTGTGTTTTTGCTTGGTTATTTGGGCGCCCCTCCCGGGACCCCCAGAATACAGGGTAACATTCATGATGTCCTGGGCCTCACACGTCTGAGCAATACATCTCTATATATTATCCCTCACCACAGCTTTTATCTGCTCAGGTCTTACTTTGATTCAAAACAACTAGGACAGCACCAAGCTATGTTTTTACCTTAATGGCACTGAGGCTAGGGAACAAACTGTCCTCAGAGATTTGTAATATCCCTCTCTTTATTATTTTTATCAATGACTTGGATGAAGGAATAGAGGGCATGCTCATCAGATTTGCAGATGACACCAAATTGTTGCTAATATGCCTGAGGACAGGATCAAAATTCAAAATGACCTGGATAGACTGGAGAGCTGGGCCGAGGCTAACAAAATGAAATTCAACAGAGAGAAGTGTAAGGTCCTACACTTAGGTAGAAAAAATGGAATACAGACATATAGGATGGGGGACACGTGGCTGGATAGCAGTACGTGTGAAAGGGATCTAGGAGTCTTCATAGACCACAAGCTGAACATGAGTCAGCAGTGTGATGCGGCAGCCAAGAAAGTCAATGCAATTCTTGGCTGCATCAATAGGAGTATGGTGTCTAGATCGAGGGAGGTACTGGTACCACTCTACTCTGCTTTGGTTAGACCCCATCTTGAATACTGTGTCCAGTTCTGGGCACCCCAATTCAAGAAGGATATTGACAAGCTGGAGCAAGTCCAGAGGAGGGCGACCAAAATGGTGAGGGGCCTGGAAGCCATGCCCTATGAGGATAGACTTAGAGAGCTGGGTATGTTTAGTCTGCAGAAGAGAAGGTTAAGAGGGTACATGATAGCCGTGTTTAAATATTTGAAGGGATGCCACGTAGAGGAGGGAGAGGGCTTGTTTTCTGCTGCTCCAGAGACTGGGACAAGGAGCAATGGATTCAAGCTGCAGGAAAGAAGATTCCATCTGAACCTCAGGAAGAGCTTCCTGACGGTCAGGGCTGTCCGGCGGTGGAATCTGCTGCCTTGGAGTGTAGTGGAGTCTCCTTCCTTGGAGGTTTTTAAACGGAGGCTAGATGGCCATCTGTCGGGAGTGCTTTGAGGGTGTTCCTGCATGGCAGAGGGTTGGACTGGATGGCCCCTGTGGTCTCTTCCAACTCTACATTTTTATGATTCTATGATTCTATCGTCATTGTTGTAAAAGTGCAAAATATGGCATTTCTATTTGCTATTCTGTTCAGTGGACTTCTTCTGGTGTTTTTTTTTCAATTTTGTTTTGTTTCCTTTTAGTGGGTTTGTGTTTTCTTGTTACCAAGGCCACTGGATATATTTGAGAGCCTCACTGGGAAAATGTATTCTTTTATTTATTACAATTATTTCTTGGCTGCCTCAAGCATTAGAAAGGCAGTTAGTAATTTTTTTAAAAAAGGGAGGGGAAAGCAACCCTGAATTTATTCCACAGGTGACCAGATATCTGTCGTGGCCTTGATAAAAAAAACTGGTGTGAGAAACAGTGTCGATGTGAACGAGGGCAATCTGCCCAAATGGTACTGAAACAGTAATGTAACAAAATAATAGAGCTATATTTGAAGACGTAGTTGTCTCTTTCAGAACAAGATTATATACATGCTTTCCTGAAGAAACGCTAACCAAGACACATTGTGCAATTTTATCTAATACATTAAAAGTCAAACTTTATCTGTTTGTCTGTGTCAGGCGAAGACCTCATAGGATTGGCTGCCTAAGAAGATTCTATGGAATCCTGGGATTTGCAGTTTAGAGAGAGGCCTTTAGAATTCTCGACCAGAGAGCTCTTGGGCCTGGCCGGTTGTTATGGAGCCGAGGCCTAGCAGCAAGGAAGAGGGCAGTGTATTCCCTCTGGAACCCAACCTCTGTATGTTAATAACTCGGAATACAGATTGGATTGGGGAATATGGGGAAAAGTTACAGGTACTGGACAATGCAGTTTGGGGATTTAGAGACACAGAATCTGAAATCTTTCTAACAGGTATCACCTATGAGAAAATAAAATCCTGGGCAATTCTGGGTCTATATACTAGTAAAACATATTTTCCAATGTGCTCTCAAGCTCTTGCCTCTCCATTTCTAGTAGCTTTGTTGAAGGTAAAGGTACAAAACAATAAAAAATAATAATAACAGTGATCCTCTGAAGGAATTTTGTAACTTTTTGCCTAGCCACCATAAATGCTTAGCCCCGTCCATATTTCTATGGTACAAATGTCACCTTTGGAGCTGTTATTTTCAAAGCTCAACCTGTAATTTGGCAGAGTGGTGTTAGAACCAAGTTGATATATTGCCAAAAACCTCAGAAAACTACACTTGGGAGGCTATGGTATTGTATTAGATCCAGGTCGGTTACACACCAGCAATTTGCACCAACACTAAAGGTAAGCGACGTTGCTGCTTTTAACGTGCAATTTCTCAAAATGCCCATCATATTCGACAGCCCCGAAAAGAAACACATCTACAAGATTTCGAAAGACTGCACATTCCAGAATTTAGACTAATGCAATTATTAAATAAATTTAATAATATAAATAATATAAATATATTATATAAATAATATAAATTCCTGAAGCGTTTCTTCAGGAAAGCATGTATATAATCTTGTTCTGAAAGAGACAACTACTTCTTCAAATATATAAATTATTAAATAAAATATACTAAAATATTTCTCCAGATGTGAGTGTTGTTTTTGGTCTGCACAAGTAAAGCTGCCTTAAGTTTTTACATATTTTATTTTTCAGTAAGAAGAGAAACAGGCAGGGACGAGTTAGGCGATTTCCGCACTAGACTGTTATAGCGCGATGATTCCACTTGCAACATCCTATGGAATCCTGGGAGGGGCCCCTCCCGAAACCGCAAACCCCAAACCGCAAACCCCAGGATTCCATAAGATGTTGCAAGTGGAATAATAGCGCTATAACAGTCTAGTGTGGAAATCGCCTCAGATGGCTACGACGTTTTGGCGGGAATCTGCCACAGCTGAGATTTCCCTCACAGGCCAGCGCCGGCTGCAAGACACCTCCTTCCCGCACCCAAAGGGGCGTGGCAATGACGTAAGCGCTGACGAAAAGAAGGCGAGGGTGGGGCGGGGGACGGTTGGGGGGCAAAAGGGCACGCGGTAACTCCCGATAGGTTTCGTCACCGCCTTCCTCCTTGTTACGCGACAGGAGGAGGGGGTGCAGCGAGAAAGAGGGAAAAGCCAGAGTAGAGTTAGGAGGAAAAGTGGCGACGACGGAGGATCACGTGGCAGGGGTGGCGAGGGGCGTGGCCGTAAAAGTCTAGCATGTCACGTGGCTAGGAGGGGAGGTGCGAGAAGGGAGAGGCGGAGGGGAGAAAGTTTTTTTTTTTAAGGGAAGGGTATCAGCGTCACGTGATCCTGGCGGCCAGAAAAGAGCAGAGTGGCTTCGGCGGCCGCCATTTTCCTGCGGAGGCCAGATGGATGTGTGAGGGGAGCCGTTCTGGTGGTGGCACCCGAGTGGCGGAAGCGGTTGGGCGGGGAAGAAGGAGGAGGAGGAGAAGGAGGCCCCTTCCCGGGTGACAGGCCCGGCCCTTCCGGAGGGCGGATCGTAGCCGCTGGGCGTCAAGGCTCGGTGGCGGCGGCGGCGGCGTTGGGTCCAGCGGGGACCGCCCTCCCTCCCTCCCTCCTTCCTTCCTTCCTTCCTTCCTTCCCTCCCTCCGTGTCTCTCCTCCTCCCGTCCCTCTCCCAGCTTCTCCGGCTTGGCCGAAGGAACAGCAGCCGCCGCGCTCGGGATCCGGCACCACCATGTCTGGGCAGAGCCTGACCGACCGCATCACGGCGGCGCAGCACAGCGTGACCGGCTCTGCCGTCTCCAAGACCGTCTGCAAGGCCACCACGCACGAGGTGATGGGCCCCAAGAAGAAGCATCTCGACTGTGAGTCAACCCGCGAGCCTCCCTCCCCTCCCTCCCCTCCGCTCGCTCGGGATCTACCTTCCTCTCTCCTTCTTCCCTTCCCAAAAATAATGTCCCCCCCTGGCGGGGCGCTTGATTCGCCCACCGCTCCCTTGAGGTGTAAACCTTCGACCAGTAAACGGTGTTATTTTAATGGTTCTTCTGGACTCTGCTTTTTCCTCCCTTGTCTCCATCACCGCTCCTGCTTCCCTTTTTCATGGACAAGTAGCTGCTGCTCAAAAATAAAAATGTTTGCTTTTTCGTATCTTACTTATTTTTTTTTTTTTGGCTTCTACATAGCATGTTTCCTGCCCCCTTTTTCCCCCACCTTGTCTTTTTTCTCCCTCACTAGTTTCCTTTCGTGCGTTTTCTTTGAAACTTTCTTTTCCTTTCCATCCCCTCCTCCACCCTGCTTGGCATTCTTTTGCTCACTACTTGGGGCATTTTTCTGGCTATAGGGGTTTGGATGTCTGTCGGAAGAGGTGGAGATGGTTTCACAGGGGAGTAGGAGAAGTCTAGGAAAGGTCCTTAGCTAAGTACCCAGCTTGTTGGGGGCAAGTATAGCAAGGTTTCAAAATACATGCTATTTGTAAGTTGTTCGCCGCCTCGATCCATAGGGAGAGGCGAGGATAAAATAAATAAATAATAAAATAAAGTAAAAAAATAACATGCTTCTGAATAATTGGGGGGGGGTGTTGGGGGGGCGGCGTACAGCTTTCCCACCGGATCTTTCCCAAAAGAGGACCAACTGTCTCCTTACTATTTTTGTAAACGTAAATTGTATTTAGTGTTTCTCCTTTGAATTTGTAGACTGTTCTTCCTGTTCACCTTGCCCGACCTTTACTTTAAAGGAAACACTTCTTTGAAAGTCGGCTGACATCTCCTTGCTGTCCTTTAATTACCCCCATCCAGTGTCCACCATTTTGGGACCTGTCAGAAATTTTAGTTGATCTGTCTCTTTAAATTCTAGACACTTAACTAGTGACACCTCAGGACAGATTGTTTTGAAAGAAGTGCAAAGATCTGCAACGTTTAATGCTTGGGACCAACCTGCATGTTTTCTTTTCTACCCTGTTACAATTGCACAGCAAATATAAAATATTTTCAAAATCAGAGCATTAAGTATTACCATTGTTTTTTGGTATAATTTTTCAGGGGGACACCAAATTACCCATTGCCACTTGTTTCTTACACTGACATCTTTGTCATTTTCTACTTTTAAAAAATGAAGCACATTTCTTTGTAATTGTTACCCTATCTGTTCTTTAGCTTGTGTCTTTGGAAACCATTGTGGCTCATTTCTGACTTATGGCAACTCTAAGGTGACCTTATCACATGGGTTTCTGGAGGCTGAGAGTGTGTGACATGCCCAAAGTCACCCAGTGGTTTTCATGGTTGAGGAGGGAATTGAACCTTGGTCTCCAAGGTTGTATCCAGTGCTCAGACCTCTACACTGTGCTG
The DNA here is from genome assembly GCA_948474755.1 of Ctenosaura bakeri. Lineage (NCBI taxonomy): Eukaryota > Metazoa > Chordata > Lepidosauria > Squamata > Iguanidae > Ctenosaura > Ctenosaura bakeri. The sequence continues at coordinate 93,361 of CAOLHI010002217.1, forward strand.
GCTTTTCTGGGATTTGGCTGTTCATCTTCAGCAGATTGTGTTAAAGGATAGAGGTTGACACCACCATACAACAATCTTTTAATGGTTTTTTCCTTAACCTTGCTTTCAGCAAAGCATAGATAACACTGAATTTTGCATCCCTTAAGTTTGGGTAGTTCCAAAAAGAAATTGAAATTTTAAGACTCACATGGAATTTGTCTTTAGAGTCCCACACTTCTGAGACAGATGTCTATGAAGAACGTTAAGCAGGCTATTACAACTTTTTTCTGTACTTCTCCATCCTTGGAATAACTTTTCCTAGTTCCTCTTTATTTAATGTAGTGTATGTTTGAACTTGAGCCCATTTTTTCTTTTCATGTCTGCAGCTGTTCAAGAGGGTTTATCTATGGTTGCCAGTCTAATATGATTATGGTCTTTTTGGGGAGCTTGGGGAAATGGCTACCTTGAAACTTGGGACATTATCTCTGCTCATCTTACAACATCCTGTTGAAACCTGAAATATGGACTTGTTAATCTGTATCTTGGAGATCATATGAGCTGTATGTATTTGGGTATCTAGTAGCGTATCTATTCTTGTTCTGCCACCCATTGCAGTCAGTGAAATTTCACCTTGGGTCTTAGCAGCTCACCCTTGGAGAATCTTTACTGCCATTGAACTGCATCAGTGTTAATATCCTGTGAAGTCTTTACTGTTCAGTGTGTATAGAGCAAAAAGGTACTCTGCAACATCTCTAGAGCAAACAGCCCAATCATATGCTTTTCCTTGCCATTTCATAAAACAATCTGTGACTGCTGTGTTAAGATAACTTTGTTTCTCTTACAAGTATCCTTGCAGTTTTTTTTTCATTGACTGGATTGTAAGACATTGCAGGAAGGTACTCCAGTAATAGGTTTACATTGTAAAAATAGTTTTGAAGGCTTCTGCCTCTGGGATCAGTTTCAGAGTAAATGGGTTGCACGTGACTGGATATTTTAACATCAGAAAGTTCCAAATAGTCTGGAAGGATAAGCTTATCACTTCATAACAAATTATTTTGGCAGCATTATAGATGAAGAATAACCTTTAATTTTGTCAGGTCTGTGTTATATTCTACACATTCATAAAAGTTCTGGTGCTAGGCACAGATCTTGCTGTTCTGAAAACCTCAGCCTTAGTACAACAACATCTAGCTTTAGCACTCAGATTGTAGAGGAAAGCTCAAATATGTATTTATAATGTTTGGTGAAGGGCTAGCAACCTAGGAAGGGATCTTTTTTTGCTGTGATTTTTATTTTCTGTACTTATATTCCGTGCATTCTATCTTTCAGTCTAAACTTGTTCCTTCATTCATTTTTGTTCCTCTTCCAAGATTTGATACTCTAATCTGAGACAGATTGTTGTTGGAAGAATGCTTGTGTTCAGAATGCTGGGTGCAATATTTAGGTTTTCTTAGTACAGTTCTGCGATATTTGTAGTATACACACAGTTGAAATAGCCAATAACAATAAAGGCTGTTGGACAAGCTGTTACTGTTACACAAACTTTAACACTGCACTTGAAAATGCTGTTTTGTATGAAGCTGAGACACAGGTGCATGAGATGTGTTTTGAAGATTTCCTGTAGGAATCTTTGATTGAAGGACAAGAAAGCATTTTTATTTTTGTCGGTTTTGAAGACTGGTCTGCTGAAGCTGAAAAGCATTCCAGCTGGTTTCTTCTTAGCCTATGAGTATTTCTTGTCATGATATCTGCTTTAGAGCTTTTTCAGTAGGTTGATGTATCCAATTGATCTCTAAAGGATTTAGTTGTAGATGACAAACTGTAGAACTTTTTATGTTTGGAAATTCTACTTAAGGTAGGAAAAAATCAACTTGAGTATCAAAAAAGTCAGAATATAAAAGTACAACTGGAATATCAACATTAGGTGTTTCATCCCCAACATTCCCAGTAGGAAGGCTTGATGGCTAGGTCTTGCTTATATATCAGTTCTGACTACCCTACTTGGTATTAGAAAGGAATTCTCATTCCAAGTTGATTTGTTGAACGAGCTGATTGAAGAAGGATGTCTTTTCCTTGGCAGGTGCCTGGAATGGCATGAGTAATTTGGAGCTATTTGCACTGCTGACTCATGAGTATGTTGCAGTTGTACTTTGATTCTGGTATACTATAGTTTGAACTGTTTAAAGTGGTATTTGGAGACCTGGTGAGCAATTCTGGTGTTTAAGTGGGATCTGAAGTAGATGTCCTTTTGGGATCATTTCAGCTTCCTTCTAAAATGGTTTGGGGTTGTTGTTGTTTTTTTGCATTCCTCTGTAAGTAGTAGGGATAAAAATAAAGCTCTTAGATTAGCATATGTACTGCATAAAGATTCTGAGTAAACTTTTCTTTGCTCATAACTTTAATTTTTGGCTCTAGCAGTTGATTCAGCTGGTGTTTGTGAGGTCATAAAGATAACTTGATAGCCAGTATAAAACAAGTTTGTCTGATTTATGTACTCTATCTTCAATTCATATTTGTATTATTGAACAAAAAGCTCACTGATTCAGATAGGCAAGTTGTACCATGCAACATTGACCTGCAACCAAGGAGTAAACTTGATGATGCCTTTCAAAACTGGGATTATGAGGTTCAAGGAGAAACATCTGGGCTTATGATTACCGCAGACTTCAAAAGCCTGACTGTACAGTGTGATTTTTGTGATTGATCTACTTGCATTCTGTTAGCAGCATGTGGATATTGAATGGCTAATCCCTTAACTGACAACATTCATTTGGTACTAGGAGTACTCCAGCTTCCCAGTAATGCCTTTTACCATATGCTCTGCTGCCTCTGGAATCATCGGATTGAAAATTTCCTCTGTTGCAGTGTTTTATAATATGAAATGCTTTCTCCCCAGTTCAGCACATTGTCATTAGACAGTGGAATAAAAGTATGCTATGCATGCATACTGTGTGCTTAGTTTGTCTGTGTCTCAGTAATAATTGCTTTATGGATTGTGGTAGAAGAGAGGAGAGGATCTTACTGTGGACTGAAGAGAATTTTTCTGGGAGATAGATCTGGCAGAGACAATCATCCTGGTGGGATTGTACTGCTGTGTTCATAGGATTACTGACAACTTCAGCCAGACCTGAATTGTGTAATTTGGATGCTGTTGCTGAAGTCTAGATGGATTGTATAACACTGAGACCTCACACACTGTGCTACTTAAATTTGCAGCATGTAGAATTGCTCTGAAGCTTTGGGAGAACATTTTTTTCATATGCTGATTCTGATACATCTTAAAAGACAAACTGCTTTGTAAAAGTTAATGTTCTAGGTGAATGGTTCTTAACCTGGGGGCTGTGGACCCCTGGGGCCCACAAAGCCCTGCTGCTGGACACCAGAAGGAACAGGCATGTATCAGCAGGGGAGGGGGGTGTTGTGAGTGCTGAAACTGCTTCCTTGCTTACAAAGAAGGGAGCAGTTTGAGCATGCGTGCACATACCTCCGCTAACATGTCCCTGATGAAAGGGGCACAGTGGCAGGGATGTGTGCTTGCCTAAACTATGACTCTGGAGACCAGGGTTTGAATTTGCACTCAGCCATAGAAATCCACTGTGTTACCTCAGGCAGGTCACATCGTCTCAACCTCAGAGAAAGGTAAAGGAAACAAATCTTGCCAAGAAAACCCTCATGATAGATTTTCTTTAGAGTCGCCATAAATCACTTTTCAAAGGTGAGAGGCATGATGATTAGAAAGAAATTCCCTCTGTCAGCAGTACTTTATTGTTGTGTGCCTTCAAGTCACTTCAGACTTATAGCAACCTTAAGGTGAACCCATCACAGGGTGTGTGTGTTTTTTGGCAAGATTACTTGAGAGGAAGTTTGCCTTTGCCTTCCTCTGAGGCTGCGAGAATGTGGCTTGCCCAAGGTCACCCAGTGAGTGGGGATTTGAATCACAGTCTCCAGAAGCCTTTAATGTATAAATAAATATTTGAATATTTAAATCTAAACTTAAATATTTAAATCTTGAGTTAAGTTTGCGGGGTCCCCAGCAGTGAATTATATTTGCAAGGTAAAGAGGTTAAGAACTGCTCTTGTAGGTTGAGTTCTAGTTTGAGGTAGTTCTTAAATTATGTCTAAATTTGTTGGGGATGATCTGTGTGCTTGGGCATGACAGTACAGTCAGCCGTCCACATTTGTGGGTTTCACTTCTGCGGATTTGATTATTCACAGATTATTTGCTGTCATCTCTGCTGCCTCTTTGTGCTATTTTTAATAGGGATGGCAACCCCTGTGAGACTGAGAAATGGCGAACGAGGTTCGTCAGTCCCTCTTAAAAATGATGTGGGGCAGCAGTGGAGGTGGCAGTAAGCCCCAGCAGCCCCCTCACTTCTGCCTTGTGAAGGAATCCACAGTGGGTTGAATATGGGGATCATGCTTCTTTTGCATGTTAAACTTGGTTTGGGAGGGTTATTCATGGTTTTTCCACTTTCATGGGGGTCCTGTGCCCCTAACCCTAGTGAATGAGGAGGAAGGGCTGTATATGTTTGAGGATCAATCTGTATGGGCTCAGTGCTCAAGGCAGAATTCTAAATATTTTTCAGTTCATTAGCAGTGATGTCAAAATTATGATCAGTTTGCCTCAAAGTACAAGTTTGTGAGGTTTAGGCCTTTCTAACACTAAAGTACGGTCAGTGAATTTCTAGACTGAGTTGCCCATCCAAGTGCAAAGACAAAATGCTTACATTTTCCTAGCAAAGTAATAGGTTGAAGTCTTATAACTTTATGCAGTACACCTGAGTACAGGAGAGTATAAGATTTGAGAAGATTTTCTATTCCACTGATTGAATTACTCCTGAATTGAACAAACAATGGTAGTAGAAAGCATTCTTGGTTAGGAAGGAAGTTGCTGAAATTTAGTTATCCTTTCAGTACAAACGGTGTCTCGTGGAATCATATTCATCTCCTCATCACAGAAGGTCAGTCCCATCTGATTAATTATTACTGTCGTCATCATTTATGTATATAGCACCATCACTGTACATGGTGCTTTACAAGTAAAAGAACAACAAAACAATTCCCTGCCCTTAGGCTTACAATCTGATTGAGACATGATACAAAGGGAAAGAGGATGACAGTGGAGTGGAGTAGGGGGAATAGATGTAGTCTAATGATCAGTTTGGTGCTTCTATGAAGGTCCATATAAGACTGACAGTAATTTAATATATGAAGCTGATAATAAGTTCTGGTAACCACCTTTATTTACTGTAACTTCCCTACATTGCCCATATGTATTGTGTGGAAGGCCCAAATGTATGTTGTTCTATTTCTGTATGCTCTTCTTTAGTCTTTAAAACTTCCTGTAATTTAAAAGCAAGAATTGGATTGTCTGGCATTTTTTAGGTTCTTTACCATTTTATGTGATTCTAATTCAGATAGTGATTGCCTGATTCCAAAAACCCAATGTACTAGTGCAAAAGATTTGCAGGAAATATGATTTGGAATTACACTGTGCTGGTAGTAAGGTAGTAAAGCATTATTGGGTCCCTCCAGATATTGAAACTGAATCTAGTTGCTAGGCCTAACTGGAGTACAACCATTGAATCAATGGCTGAATGGTAAGTCAGTGTGTAAATAAATCCCTTTGAATCAATGGGTCTACTATAATTGGGACTAGCAGTTAGAATTTGGCTTTGGACTGCAGCTGCCTTCATCCTGCATAGATTGGATGGTAATTGTGGTCTGAAGCAGCTGGAGGAGTACCAGGTCAAAAGGGTGGGACTGTACCATCTCTCAGGCAAGCAGGGATCCAGGTAAAGTTAAGTTTTTCATTCTCGGAAGCCATGTATTGACCCATTGCGCTGCCATGGTTGTTGGTAGGGTGTGAGTTTTCAGTAAAGTCGTATCATGGCCATGCACATCTTTTGTGGAGGGCAAGGATGTTAAAGGGTCTACAAGATGTCTGCTTCTATCAAGCATGTAGAGTCTATTCCCATTAACTGGGTAACTTGAAGTCAGAATGAGTATGGTTCCATTAGAAAGGATAACGGATCTGAATTTGGGAAAAGTATTTCATTGGCAGTTTTTAATTTTTTTATATTTTACATTTATATTTATATATATTTTATATTTATATATATTTTATATTTATAATTTTTTATATTTATATTTTTTTTAATTATATTGCTTTGTTAACTCTTTTGGGACTGTACATCTGTTTGCAGAATACAATTCAACTTGCTTTAAAATATCAAATATACTTTGTTACATGCCTAAAATCACAATGAGTAGTTCAATAAGAAAGACAGTCTTTTATTCACTTTCAATTCCAGATCATTTCTATTGTAAACTGTATCATTTATTATTATCATCTTATTTTGTAGTACAGTGACCTCTCCACTTCTGTGAGGGTTTGGGATGCAGAACCCTTGCAAAAATGGAAAAATGTGAATAACTCCCCCTCTGTGCTCCCCTTCACATTCCTTTTGAGGGTCCCCCCCTCATTCCTTTGCCCTGGTGCATGTGCCTCCCTTCTCTGTGCCTGGGAAAAAGGCAAGAGAATGGGGGGGTGCCTTCTCCCCCATTCCTTTGCCTTCTGCACCGGCACGGAGAAGGAAAGTACGCATGCCTGAGCAAAAGGAAAGGGAGTGGGAGGAGGAGAATGAGGGGTGGCATGTGTGCACCTTGCAAATAATCAAATTCACAAAATTCAAACCCATGAATATGGAGGCAGGACTGTATCAGTTTCGCTAGTTTAAGAAGTCATCTTCAGACATTATCTTAGCCTGTTTAAATCAACGCATGAGGAGGAGAAACATTAGCCCTGAGGCTCCTACCTTTGGATCCAGAACTCTGGAAAAATAATAGTTTCTCTTCAGATTGTGTAAATCTTTTGCCTTTCACTGAATAATATTAGAGTTAAATCACATATTTACCACAGATTAAAGAGATCAGCTTAAATTGCTTGATGCTGCTAGCATTTAAATATAGAGCCTGTTTAGCATAACTAATGTTGGGCTCTAATGAAATGTGATTTTGTATTGTCACCTGAGGTAAGAATTTTCCTGTGCGTTATCTCAGAAATCATAGTTTCATGTCTACAGCTCAGAATTAGCATCAACTATCTTAGAACTGATGAATTTTGTACTATTTAATTTCATTATACTTATTTACTCAGTGACTGAGGCAGATAACTGAAACTCTGTAGTTGCTGCTTATAGCGATAATCTCAGGATCATGGAGACATGGAGGTGGCTGGCCAGGGAGTGGCTGCTGACATTTGAGGAAGATTACCGGTAGACTTTTCCCTGTTCCCTTTCCCATGAAAGGCAAAGGCTGTTCTTGATCGACCACTTCCTTGCCTCTAATTACTCAGTAAAAGTTTCCAAAAGTAATTACTTCCCCTTTAGCCTTTAGTTTCCACTTCAATAGTTTGGGCAGCAGGTCTCTTGTTAAAGAAGTATATTGCTTCCTCCTTTAGCCCCTTTCATTTCCAGTTTTGGAAAAATTCCCTCTTTTGCCTAAAATGGTCAGCCGTCCCCAACATAGTGAAATTGTGTCATCACCTTGTAGATTTTTTTTTCCAGCCAAAAATGCTTAGTAAGAAATATTACCAAAGGTATGAGAGGCTTGGGGGCTGCAATTGGGCCCTGGGAGACTGGTCAAGCCTCCCAGGTTGCATTTTTGTCACTCTTGTTGTACAGGAGTTGGATTTAGACCATCTCTTGTGATTTGACTGTTGTAACCCTGGAGTGTTTTCCTGCACAGATCATGTTAGGAATAGGAAAATTGCAAAATCAGGTTTTCTGTGGCATAAACAGCTATGTTAATTGAAGAAATCATAGTGAACCAAGGTAGATGTTACAAGTTCCAGTTCTCAAACATTTTCCAAGTAGGCAAAGGATATGTATAAGAGTTCTGAAACTCAAAAGAAGTAAAGTAGATTTGCTGTTAATTCAGAACTTGAAAAGGGCTGTAGCCATCGTATTTGACTGCTGGATTTTTGAAGGAGTTGAGATCCTTAGGACATCATAACAATATCGCCCACTGAATTTTTTCTTTGATTTTTCTTGTCCCTGCTCCTATAACTTGTTTAGTTTAAAGTGCAGTGGCTAAGATTCTGGTCTTCATATAAAAAGATCTGTTCTGTTAACTTTTTAATATAAGTTATTTCTCTGACATTGCTTATATTGATCTTGGTTGTAAGCATGGCACTGTGTGTCATCTAAAAATAGTGGTCAGTTCTCTTCTTTTTAAAAATACAGCACATAGAGTCTTAAATTAGGAAGTGGCTGAGAGACTGAAACATGTTTGGTGATACATAAATGTACAAGTAGAAGACTGCACATTATTCATGTAGGTACCAATCTTTTGGTAATTGATTTTCCAAGACGAGAGATGCACAAAGTATGTATTTATTGAAGAACATTGTTATACTATTTTTCATTTTTTTTAAAAAAAATCTCAAAACGGTGTACAAGTTGAACCCCTCTCATCCAGAAATCCAAAACCCTCCAAACCTTTTGAAAAGTAGAACACAGCCTTTTGCATGCAGAAAATATAAGGAAATTGCGGAGACGCGCATGGGACCATGCACACTGCCAAGTGAGCTAAGAGGGGAAAAGAGCACCAATCCAGCTGAGAGACTTTGCAGGCAGCATGCATGTGCAGTCTCAAGTGAACCTCTGTAATTTCCTCATCTTTCCTACAGGAAAAAGTACAATAAAAGGAGAACTGACAAAAGAGTGGACCTAGTATTGAGTGAAAGGTATATAATTTATAAGTACTGTGCAATAGTATATATGCAACAACAATTCATGGTATATAATTTACAAAATAAATTTACAATTCCGGATGTATATGAAACATAATGAATTTTGTGTTGGTACTTGGGTCCTAACTTGCAAGAGATCTCGTTATGTATATACAAATATTTGAAAATCTGAAAAAAATCCAAAATATGGGGTTCTTCTTTTCCCAAGCATTTTGAATAAGGAAGGGTCAATCTGTATTGTAAAAGGGAGGTAAATAAAAAGAATTGTGAAGTAAGATGGTAACAGTTAAAGACAGTGCAATTGACTGAAAGCTGTTCAGAAGTAAATGGGAGAGAAATGATCTGGAAAATGCCAGGGCACACAAATAATTTTTGTTATTTGCGGAGAGAAAGTGCACTGGAAATTGCCTGATTTTCATGGAGAGATCAGTATAGGAAGGGTGTCCCAATGGAGAAAGTTTTCTTTTTTTCACCTTGACCACAGAATGTCACTAGGCTGTCATATGGTAAGCAAAGCTCCCCTTCATCTGTAATCTGGAACTCATAGTTAGAATAGTACAGATCCCTGGTAGAGTTACATTGTTTGGCTGTTCACCTGTGAGAGTGTTGTAGTGGCTTTTCTGAGTTTTGATTACCTTTTTTCCCCTCACTACTTCTTCTCTGTGCCAAGTATTCACTTCATACTTTATAGATAATGTGTGCTGTTGTGTAAAGCTCCTTACCCTTGTTCTGTTCCTTGTCCAAACGACCTGCGAAGGGATGAATGTATCTACCTATGTGTTCTTTTCACCTGGTGGTGATTACATTAGCAGGTTAAGAAAGAAGAGCAGCTGTGGAGTTAGAAACGAAAGGAAGAAGAATTTAGGATGCAACATGCAACCCTTTAGCGCTGTGACATATGCAAGATTGCCCTATGTTACTACTGAATCATGTCACCTTTTGCATACAGAGATTCTCGTTTCTGATCTTTCAGAAATTTGAGACAGAACGGTAGTGTTATAGTTCTAATTTGAGACGTATGCATATATATTTGGAATGGGGCTCAAGGGACCAGGAATAGTTAAATTGTTCTCAGCTATTGAACTACAGTTCTTCATATTCAGGTCATTGCTAGTCAAACAAGTACATAAGTAATCTCTTTGTAGCTCAGTGCTAAAGGTGAATGAGATGAATACTTCAAAATTAGCATTGTTAACATTTTGGGTGTATGCACATATGAAATAACAGGCAAAATGAGTGTACTAGAATGGTGACTGTTAAAAGTTAATTCCATCAAAATTGTACCAAGGTTTTGTAGATGAAAAGGAAACTGAATTCTAGAATTTGTAATATAGTATGTGGAAAAAGGCATTATTCAAAATGTTTTAAATCATAGTGTGGCAACTTGTTGGCCCTCCCACTGAATCTGGACCACAGCTTCCATTCCCCCTGTTCAGCGTAGCCAGTTATTAAGTGTGTTGGGAGTCAACATGAAGCAAAACTGGAGCCATATTTCTATTCCCTGCTCTTCGTTTTTGTATGGCAATTTACTACAGCTTCATGAATAAGAATTCCAGGGTCCAAGCAGGTAATGTCAACTGTGTTATGTATGCTTTTTCTGCCATGTTCATTTTAGTTAAAATAGACTCATGCCTGACATAAACTCAAAGTAACACTAGTCTGTTGTACATTAGCAATGAACTGTGTTGCAAGCTACCTGTTGCTGAAGAAAAGTTGTCACAGTAGTGTGTAATTTTGTCATATCTTGGATTACATAAATTCTGAAAAGAATGAATTATTTGAATTGAATAGCTTGGTGGCTTTGTTTTGTGTTGACACTTCGGTAAATAAAAGTTTGGTATTCTCTGTTATAGTTGCATGGGTACATGACATTTTAAGCTAAATATTATGGAATTTGGGTTAAATAAGTTTCTGGTGGTTTGGGTCTAGTAGAACAATGTTCTCAATTTGTGCAACCCAGTGAATGCCAGTCTATCCTGAGACTAAATGACAGCAGTTCTCCTATCTTTAAAAGCTAACATGTTATATGCCAAGCTACTGTGTGTTATAAACTAGTACAAGATTTTCCATATGGCTGGGACAACTTTCTGACTTGGGTTCATTTCTTAGAAAAGCAATTTCATAACCACAGTGTGCTGTGCCATGAATTCTTATGCTTGTGGATTCCTGGCTATTCAGTTTGAAGCAACAGGCATTTTGGGCTCAGCACAGTTTTTATCGTTAGTTGGGTATAATTCAGATGCTCCCACAAGGCAAAGCCAAGCAAAGCCAAACCTCCCCCCCAAAAAAAAACCTAATGTAAATTGTCTTTGAAATAGTGATCTGATTTTCACCTATAGTGTTTATTAGTCAAGTACTATTGACTGGCTAATATTTTGATATGCTTGTAGTATGCTCAGCCATGCTACAAGCATACCGTACTTCATTAACAGAATGCTGCCGTTTTGTTTTAAAAAGATGCCTTCGTGTTAGGTAAATGGCCATAAACTGACGTGCTTACTTGGCAGCAAGCTGAAAGAAGCCTTGCCAGTAGTCAGTGGTTTAAGAAGCACACTGGCTGTAAAACATTTTCTTCACTTAAGTTACTGTCATGCTATATTGGTTAACTGTAATTATAATTAACTCTTTGAAATGTGGCCACAGCAGCAGTGATGTGCTAGCAGTCTGGTGAATCTCAATCTGCAGTCAATACCATGAGTCCATCTAAAAAAGATGTCCTTTCTGTAGGCAAACTAAAAATAGTTTTGGAAAAGGTACTGCAGTGTTCATGGCTCTTTAAAATACTGGGGGCAAATAAACTGGGGGTAGATAATAAGAATGGAAGAGCCTCAGCTAAATCACCACAGTAACAGAAGTGGAACCTGTATGTGGGTTTTTAGAAAAAAATGTGTGTATTGCTACTAAAAATGACATCTGTTGAAAGCTAGTTAGTGAATTATATCTTTAATAAGAGATAATTTTATAGCCTCTGTTTATCCTCATATTAATCAAGAGAACAAACTTCTTTTACTAACAGATGTCCCATCTTGAATAAAAACAAATACCTCAAGCTTGGAAGAACAGTTGGTAAGATAACAGAAACGGAGAAGACTTGATTTCTGTTAGAATTCTATCTGGTATCCTTAGTTGAGCCAGAAGTTCTCAGACAACTTGCTGAGCAGTTTCAGAGGTGAAAGTTTGTGCTTTTTACTGTGCCTATGCATGATTGTAATTAATATGCTGTACACGCAGCAGTACACAATGATTAAATACATTTTGAGTTGTCCTTAAAAGCTCTTGCAACTTGATACTGTTCATAGAATGTGAGGCATACACCCACATAATGAAACCCAAATCTTTGTGTGTCACCCACAACTCCGCCCAACCTATTCATTATACTCCACCTGTATGCCATGCTAAATATTGCCTGTGCTAACCTGCTTAACACTCCATATCTTACTTTTACCTTGAACAACTAAAAAAAAAACATTGAAAGATAGAGTATTGTATGTGTTGTATGTTTTGGTATCTTATGCCAATAAAGTAATTCTGTTTAAGCAGAAAGCTTCAGTTGACCTCTGTGTATAAAGCAGCCAGTGTTAACAAGTGAATGAATTTATGAGCAAATCTAGCAAGCAAACTAAATTATCCTTAAAAACCTGGTAGCTGTTTTATAAGTTATAAGTAAAAATATTAAAATATACTTAAAATTTAAAATCAGTAACATTGGTAAAACTTCCTTAAATTTTATATTTGTTTTCTGACATGTTTTTCAACCACACAGGTAGCTAGGTAGATAAATATCCTTGGTGCACCTGCTTAAATGATACTATTTGGTAACTTGCTAATCCTTGAGCAACTTTGAGAAGTTCTGACATCACGTTGCAAACTGATACTTTCTTCCTTGTTCTGTGGAATTAAGATAAGGGGAAACATTTTCCATCTTTATGTGGCATTGCCTTGCTGCACCTGTAGTTTGGTATTTATCTGATAAGTCTTCCACACAGTAGTTGGAAAACCAAAAGTGTGTATTTTTATGTATATCTACTTGTACAAAAAGTGAAGAAAAAGAAAGCTGGTCAAACTCATCTGTTTGGTGGTATTAATTTTGGGTTGTCATCTGATGTCTGGTTAAGCAATGTGTGTTCCAAGGAATGAGCTAAAAGTGAGCCTCGGTCACCTTGGTGGACGATCTACTCAAGGAAATGGTCAGGGGAAATGTGTGTCTGTTGGTACTGCTGGACTTCTCAGTGGCTTTCAGTACCATTGACCATGGTATCCTTCTGAGCTGTCTCTCTGGGATGGGGCTTGGAGGTCCTGGTTTATAGTGGCTTTGTTTTTCCTGGAGGGGTGCTGTCAGAAAGTGGTGTTCAGGGATTTCTGCTCGACAGCTTGACCACTGGCCTGTGGAATCCCTCAAGGTTATGCCTTGTCCTCTGTGCCATTCAACATATACATGATACTGCTGGGAGAGGTTGTCTGGAGTTTGGGTTTCAGGTGCCACCAGTATGCTGGTGATACTCAGTTCTGTTAGTTCTTTCCATCCAATTCCAAGAAAGCTGTTCTTGTACTAAACTGGCATGTCATGCCCATAATGGACTGGATGAGGGCACACAAATTGAAGCTTGATCCAGACAAGACTGCTTTCCTGATTAGTTGATGTAGGGAATGGCCGATGAAGATGTAGGATGTACCTGAAATGGACAAATTGATAGCCTTGATTAAAGAGGGTAAATAAAGTAGCTTTAAGAAAGACTGGGAAAAATGTTATACATGAAGAATATTTGGGGAAATCTCAACTTTCGGTTTTGAAATTTTGATGGTTTAATAATTGCAGATGTAATTTGGTATTACTAGGACAGATATGCAATATATACAATCAAATAAGTATCCTAGATTGTAACATAAGTTAGAGGAAGTATGTAAAATTACATAAGAGCTATCCTAAGAAGTGTTGGCAGTCAAGTAGTTAGTTGTTATATTTAAATTTAGATGGATTTTATATGTTTAGATATGTTTAGTTTTTATATATTTAGGTTTAGATTTTTCTTTTTCTTTCTCTTTTAGATGTTTCTGTGATATTATATATGTGTGTCTGTTGTCTTTGTTAGTTTTGCCTTGTACTTTATCCTTTACTTGTAGTTTTGGATATACAAAAACGTATGTATTTTAATGAAAGTATTTTTAAAACCATAGATACGGGAATAGGGATTCAGCTTGTGTTAGATGGATTACACTCCCTCTGAAAACACAGGTTTTCAGTTTGGGAATACCCCTGGCTTCAGCTCTAAGTCTTGGAGGCCGAGGTTTCAGCAGTGACCAGGATTGCATTTGCACAGTTAAAGCTAATGTGTTGACTGTACCGATTCCTGGAGAAATCATGTCTGGCAAAGGTGGGATGTGCCTTGGTAACATCCTGTTTGGATTACTGTGGTGTGAGACCTGGTGTGGTATAGTGGCTTGAGGATTGGACTGCAAACCTGGTTCAGTTCCCTGCTCCGCTATTGAAACCCACTGGATGGTGTTGGGTACATCACACACTCTCAGCCCCAGAAAACTCCATGATAGGTTTATCTTAGGTTTGCCATCAATCAGAAATGACTTGAAAACACACAACAACAATAATGTGCTCTACATGGGGGTTGCTCTAAAATTTCATTTGGCCCAAAGAGCTGCAGCTAGGTTGTTAACTGTCACTGGTTTCAGGGAGCACACAACTGCCTTGTTGCAGCAGCTCCAAATGCTGCTGGCCTGTTTCCAGGCACAATTCAATGTGCTGGTGTTGACCTATAAAGCCCTATATGGATTTCCAGGTTATTTGAAGTGCCATATCTCTGTAAGCCCACTAGAGCTTGAAGATCATATGGAGAGGCCCTTTTCACTGCCCCATTAGGCTTGTTAGATAGGGAAAAGGGAGAGGGCCTTCTCAGTGGCTGCTCCCAGACTTCAGAACTCCCACCCAGGATGGCACTGTCCTTATTCTCTTTCCATCCACAAGCCGAACGTTTTTGTACCGTAGTTTTTTAGAAACTGACTGGGTTGGGTATTAATGCTTTGTAGTGCTGTTTTTAAGGTTTGTATGTAGTCTTTTAATGAATTCCAATGTTTCATTTTTACAAATTTTTAAATTGCTTTTAGCATAATATATTTGTATTTATTAATGTCTATGCATAATTTTGAATCTATATTTTTAAATATGTTGTTAGCTGCCATGAATCCAGTTACTGGGGGAAAGGTGGCTTGTAAATGAATAAAATAAACTGTTACCCAGAGGTGCATTGTCTTGATTTTAGTGGGACTTGCTCCTAAGTAAATATGTGTGCTTTTTCAATCTTAGTGTATAATTGTATATACTTGTATAATTTAAACTAAATGGAAAACTTGGTTTTATTTAGATTCTCAGTGTTGTGTTCCTGGGAAAAACTGACTTTTTAAAAATAGTGTAGCTTCCATATATACATAACATTTGAACTCTGACAGGGTTTTTTTCCTCAGGAAGAGGTCATTTATCCCAAGCTACTTAGCTGTCTCAAGCATTTCTTCAATGAGACCTCAGCTAGTATACTTTATTATTGATACTTGGTTCTGCAGGGTATCTGAAAAAGAAAAACAAAACAAACAAGATTATTTCTTCCAGAAAATGAAAAAAATCAGAAAAGCAGCAGGAGTCAGTAGTGGAAAACTGGATCAGTAATCTGTATGATCTGTTGTCAGAATTTAATTTTTGCAGTAGCCACATCAGGTTCCAGAAGCTTCAGAGCTTCAAACTGAGTTTGCGTCTGGTATGATTATACTGTTGGGAAAAAATACTGTACTGTTCTGTGCTGTAATTCAAATGCCATGTGTTTATCATTCTCTTCAAAGGTGGGAAATGGTTCCTATGATTTTTGGGTGAACTATGTTCATACTTCAGGGTTTTTAATAAACTGGATCATGCAGTGGCGTCTAAGTCTAGGTAAAGAGCTTACTATATGTCAGTGAAATAGAGTTAAACAGAGACTTGCCCATGTTTTTCTACAGATATTGAAAACATAATTCCTATACCACATTTAGAACAGGTTTATAGTAGAACTATACCATAAACAATGGTAGAGTGCAAGCTTTACTTGCAAAAAAATTGTGGACTTACTCATTAGCAACTCCAGTAAGAGTTGAGCAAGACTCCTTTCTGAAATTGTGGAGGTTGGTTGAAAGTAGCTTCATGTATATTCCCTTGTATCACATGAAAAATGGTCTGCTAAATCCAGGGTGATGTTAATAATTGTGCTTGGACTTTCTTCTAACTCTCTGTAGGGCAGAAAATCTGCTCTGGATAATTCCTCAGGTCTGTACAGTAGAATCTTCTTGGCAGCTAGGTGATTACTGCTGTTCCAACTTCATTCTGATTAATTGTGGTTGGAGTAGGGCTGGGTGGGTAATCAAGACAATGATGTTACAGCTTTCCATTTCAATTCTTTATGTGCACAACATTCAGCATGGAGTTGATACTGGGTGATGGGAGTTGGTAATTGGTTAAAAAAAAAAACTCTGAATTTTGGGGTACTTGCCTAACCTAATAGTACAAAAATGTGCCTGTAAAAGGTTTGAAAGCAGTTCAGTATTAACGAAAACAGGGCAATTTATCTCTTAAGTATTTCCCTAGTTCTGTGCTACACCCAAGTCACTGGGTTGCAAACTAGGCTTGCTGTTATATCCCAGTGGAATCCCATCACAGCAAGACTTTATGATGTCTCTTCAGAATGACAATATGTATAATTTAAGAACAAAAACATATATCCAGACTGTGGTGGACTACTGAGAATGTTCATATATCGTTGCCTTTGTAACGCAGTCCAACTGCAAAATGTTAAAACCTGATGGAATCATTAAACAGTATGAGCATGTAACCAGTGGCTGATCTGGCCATTAAACTAAATACTTTTCCATATTGACCTGTCTCTAGCATTCTCAAGGACTGGAAAATAATTGCTTCCAACTAAATACTCAGAAGACACATTGGCTGTATTTAATATACCTGTTCTGTAGGCCAACTTGGAGTCTTTCAAAGGCTGAAAAGGAGGTATGAAGTGCTTATTGTCTACTCTTGAAGTGCCCATTCAAATAATACAGTTTTGGAAATTATTTGAACTGAAGCAGAGCAGACATAAGTCTTGAAGCCAACTATTGCTACTTCTGTCTATTTGTGACTTCTTGGGAGAATGCCAATTGTTATTTGTGGCCATGTGCCACTTCTTTGTGGAGAATGTGTATTCCCCACAGGCTCTTCAGCAATGGGAAAGGCAGAATGTTGCTCAGCATTCCCAGATTTATGGGCATGTAATAGTTGCTGCTTTTCTTTCTGGCTTGTTGAAACATACCTCCTGATCCACCTCCGTTTGCTTGAATTGCAGAATCTGAGGAAGGCAAGAGAAATGAGGCAGTGAGATATACAGAAGTAGGACTGGAGAGAAAGGGTTGTGTAAGGACATATAAAGTCTAGTTGATTGTGTAGAAGAAGAGGAGATGCAATAAATAGGAATACAGCAGAAACCTGCGTAGAGTCACAGAAAATGATAAGAATGTGAAAGTAGAGAGAGGAGAAATTCCAGTGAAATAAAGAAAAGACAGGTTTAACAGATGCAGGTACAAAAGATCATAAACAGTATTATATAAGTACGCTTCAACTCACACAGCAGGACTTTCCAGCTTCACTTGTTTTATTATTTATTTAATTTATATATATGCTATCTTTCTCCCATATGGGGTCAAAAGCAGCTCACGGCGTATGATAAAATGATCTGAAATACAAAAATTAAAAAAGCATTAAACAAATAACACTTAAAATTACACTTAAAAACAACTTAAAACAGTTAAAAGGGTCTTAAAACATTCCTGTTGTACTAGCCTAACCAGTTAAAAGCTGAAGGCCTGTTTAAATAAGAAGGTCTTTGCCTGCCAGGCGGGGAAGCAGGTACCAAGAAGGTTGTCTCCTGTGTCTTCACCAGACGCACTTGTGATGGTGGTGGGACCAAGAAGAATCCCTTCATTGAAGATCTTGGAACTTACGTAGGCTCTTAAAGAGAGAGAAGGTCATTGACTTCCTCCACCCTCCAAAATATATTTGTTGAGGGGTACAGGAGCTGCGGGAGGGAGACTCCTTTGCTAACTGATTTTGAATGGACACAGATTTAAACATAATTCAGATCTCTGCATGCTTTTCTTCTGGATAATTGCAAGTCTGATTGGGTATTTCAGCTCAGGTTCCTTTCATTCTCATGTTAACAGCTATACTATTGTCTCCCCCCCCAAAGACGTACCCCCTCTTTTTATTGCGATATGGACTATCTGGCAACACAAACACAATAGCCATTGCATCCAAACCAGAAATCATACCATTGAATGAACACACTGGACTTTAAAATGTGTTTGAAATGAAAATGTGTGTTTGACAGAGTGCCTCTCAAGGCAAAGACCGAATCTCATCTCTTAAGTGATGAAAAATTCCAGGCACATTCATTTGTAATATCTCCCTGCATGGATTGAGCAAGACGATAGATTACAACTACTGAAAATCTTACAATTCATACCGATGTTTACATTCCCTTTCTCTAATAACAAGAAGAGAAATAAACTTTGATCAGATACTTGTTCTGTCATCTTTATTTTTCTGGTATTTGGATTAAAACTGACAAACAGTCTGCCTTTCTTATGCCACTTAGCCACGCAACTGTTTGTCATCGTCCCAGATAAAATTTACCCAGATGGGTCAAGCATTTTAAGAGTGTGCATTGTTGCATTAGTGTCTTTGATGATTCTGTTTGTTGGTAAACTACATAAATTCCTGTCTTTTCTCCCCATACATTGGCGTGTACATTGATTTGATGCCATCTCATTTAAGTTTTATCTGTGTATCTCATGTTCAAACAGAAGTTGTGGAAAGAATAATTCTTAGACCCTATTTATTAATTTTCAAAATGTGTTGATTTCAAAATATGTCACGAATGTATGCCGGCTTCAATATTTTAATAATGTTTATACTGAAAATGTTTAAAAAGAAAATATTTAAAATAAAAAAAATGCATATTACCATGACTGACTGTATTAACCTGGACTGACCTTAACTACTTGAGCCAAAATCTAATGCAGCAGAATTCTGATATGCTCTGCATTTTTCTGTCAGAAACATTCATAACAAGTCACTTTGAGTAGTTGTATCTTGATAACTTGCTTTTAAGGTGCAAGGTACAACTGAAGGGCATGTACACCCATCACAGCAGTTTCTGATATGAAATTGGCTGCTCTCCTTTACTGAGTTGTAGTTGCCCCAAGAGTAGCAATGTGCCAGCATCCCTACTGGCTCATGCAGTTCCCAACAGCTGCTACTGTGCTATGTTGTCTTTCCACAGTTACACAAATATTGAGGGTAGTTCTGGCAGCTGCTAGCCTCTGTGTTCTCTCTATCTCAAAAAAGTTAACTGGGTAGAATGTCTCCATTGCAATAAACTGATCCTATTTTTGTGTTGGATAGGCAGCATGCAGTCTTGGATGGAAATCTTGTATGTGCTGGTACATAGAAATGGTTAAGACTCAGTGTTCATTTGAGTAAAGTGAACACAGAAGAAACAACTCAGGAAATGCAGCTTGGCAGGCTTGTATTAATACGGTCCTTATAGTGTGACCTTTATGCAATTCAGTTTGCTCCTACCTCATTCTCCGGGATGTCTGTTTCATTGGTTTTAGTGAAATCTGGTGAATGTTTGATCAGCTTAGACTCCTTGCAGATGCATTTAGAAGACAGGGCAATCTAACTGTATTTCCAATAGAATGGTGTAGTCTACTGTTTCCTTCTCAATGTTTCCCTTATTAAAACTTAAGAAGAGGCCTGTTGGATCAGATAAAAGTTCTGTTCTAGCATTCTGTTGTCCATAATGACCAATCATATATCTCTGGGAAGCCCACAAACAGATTATGAAGGCAGCAGTGTCCCCCAGCGACTGGTACTTGGTGGTGTACTGGAACTCTGGTTCACTGGCAACTAGTACTCAGAGGCTCCCTTTAACCATCATGACAATAGCTGTTGATCAGCAGCCACCATGGATTCAGGGAGCAGTCTCAAAAAGCCATCATTATTTACACAAGAAGCATCTGTATTACATTATTTTCTTGATAATTCTTTGAGATGGCGTGGTGAGTTAAACAAGGCTATTGTTGTATAGAGAGTTCAGTTTTGTATCTCAGCTATCCAGGAAATGAATCTTTTTCCACTCTAAGGCAACTAACTCCCTAGTTGAATTTGATTTTTTTTCTTTAGAAAAAGTGCCCTGAGTGAAGGTAAGTCCAGTGGTGTTCAAAATAGTAGTGAACATTGTTGGTATTTTTAAAAAATAATTGTAAAACGCCTTGTTTAACTGTAGCAGCCATACAGTTGGCTAATCCCCTTTACTTTGGGGAGAGGTGGAAATATCTGAATAACTTCTGTCTGCCTTACACGTAGGGTGACCTTTGGACAATGGCATCTGTACAGGTTTCTTGCCCGGCTAACTATCCCTGACAATATTGTGGTAATGCATAGATAAAATCAAGGTGTAGTTAAATTAATAGGGCCATAAAGTTCAAAGGGCCAATTGGGAAGACAGAGGTAGACTGATCCAGGCTGTTTGTATGAGGTTCATCTTTTTAAAAATATGTAATATATAAATATGTGCAGTTGCTGATTCCTCCCAGTGAAATTCTGCAGTTCAGATAATTTGTTTTTAAGTGAAATTTGGTCTCTTCTTTTCTTTTTTCAAATGATTGTATTTTTATGGGTTTCATGTATATGTATGCTTCAGTTTGGGCAACTAGGGAGCTAGCTTTTACTTGCGTTTAGGTGTAATCCTGCTTGCTGATATCCATAGTCGCTCCTATCAGGATGTTGGAAGAATTGGAGGACATTGAACCTAAAAGCCCAGTGTATTATTTACCAAGCTTGCTCTGTCCCACTTCTATAGATCAGGTTGTTTGAAGGGAACATTATTTTTATAGAAATTTCTGGTAAAATGGAGATGTGTCACTTTGTCTCATTTACAGATTCTAAAATATGGCTAACAAACTTAGACATGTTCTCTCTGCTAATCCTTGCCTGCCCCTCTAATTCCTTCAGTCCATAAATTGATTGTTAATGCAAAATTGCAGGCGCATGTTTCCAAGACGGTGAGATGAAATCAAGAGCAAGATTTTGATTTCTCTATTGTATTGCAGATTTTTGCACAAAGAGTATAATAGGGATGAAATCTCAGTGGGTGGAGGACATGGGGAGCTACAGCTAAGACTGTAGAAACTGTGAATCCTGGGCTCAGTCTGGCATCACTAGTGAAATACTGCTGTCTGATGGCTGCTTAATAGTTGTAGTTTTCATGTTTCTACTGTGTTCTCAAGGCTGGAAGATTTATATGCATTACATTTATATTAGCTGTAGTAAATGCTTGCATCATTTACTGTTACGGCACATAAGCCTGAGATCCTGGGCATCTCCTTCCAGTCTGGGTTGATGATGCTTCTAGCTCAGTTTTTTGAACTTTGAGAGGCCTCATTGTCCCAGAGGAAGGTGGCACTAACAGGGCAGGCAGCTGAGAGTACTGGGTCTGGGAATGATGTAGACTTGTAATTTTTAAACTAATAGTGCTGAATATTGTTCCATCTTGCACATTTTTCTGTCTTTTCCTCCTTCATCTCCTTTCATCTCACTATAGAGTGAGGGAGTGAAGGAGGAAATCGGCAAGGAATCTAGCAAGATGGAGGAAAATAGTATCCAGTTGCTGGGTTTTGGGTCATTACCTAGAACAGTTGGGCAGATCATGTTACCACTAGTTCTAGAAATCTTGATGTTCATGACCCTCTGTGCCCTAGATATATGGAGCATTTTGTTTTACTTGATGAACATCTGATTTTATTCATTTTACCACAAAAGTGTATATGAAAAGTGCTACAGGTCTTTATAGCGCTTTCGTTATTTTTTTTTAAAAAAAAAGTAAGGATCAAGAAAATTGCATTTGCTAAAATGCTTCTTTGGAGCGTTTGGAATATGACTAGTTTGCTCGAGACTGACTAGGAAGTTGCATGTGTGAGGCAGGGCTGCCTTTTCACTTCCAGATTGGATATGAATGGGAACATTGTATGAAGTGAAACTTGGAGGCTTTCGGTGAAAATACAGATAATATGCAGACTGAGCACAAAGCTAATAGTTTTGGTGTGTGTTTGGTCTACAGTGTATTTTTGTAGGTGTGAATGATGTAAGCCATATATGTGAACTAAAATCTGGATCCAAAGGGCTTCACGTTACCCTAGCTATTATATAAAGCTTCATCTTGGATAGCACATGTGGATCTTCTATGTATGGCCAAAACCTCAAAGGTCTTTGGAAGCTAGATGCTCATAGTTCTTAAGCAAAACGTAGAGAATAGTGTATCTTTTTATACAGCTGAACAGTAGTTGGATTTGTTGCAAATTACTTCAGCTGACGGCAACTGGAAGCGAACATTTAGTCATGAAAGGTGGGGGCAGGAAACTATTTGGGTTGGTTAAGGAAATGGTGAATACCTTTCTGGTGAGTATTTTAAGACTTTATTTTTAAGAGACTATTTACAGACGCTTCAGGGGGGAATAAAAGGAAACTTCACCTTTTTTCTATAGATCATTTGCTGTCTCTTTGTCTCTCTACCCCCTTCTTCCTGGGTGCTCTAACATTAAAGCCATTAAATTAAAACTTGGCAGTATGGCTAGCTTAAGATGGCTGTAATGCTGCTTTAACATTTTTAATCTGCTAAATCACTTAAGCATTTTGATGGCTGCCAGACATAAATCTCTTAACTTCGAAGAAAGTCTTGGTGTAGTTGAGCTTTATCCTTGCTAATGGACAAAGCTGGTAGCTGACTTTTCTTGCCTCCAGTTTTGGATTTTTTTCCCCTCCAGCATTCCAACACCCATGAGTAGATTTGAGCCAGTTTACCCACTGAATTAGTATTAATATTTGCAACATAGTATTGTTGTATTCATTGCTTGGATCTAGAAGAGTTCAGTTTGAATGGCCCTTGGGATATACTAATATGGTTCCACTATGACTCATTTTATGTGGCACTTGAAAGGTGAAGTGAAGTTGTGTGAAAGAGTTGCTACTTGGAAAACAATTTCTTAGATCCTATAAAGATGTTAATTCTCCCCAAGAGTGATAATTGGAGTGGGATTAGAAGTGGCACTGGACTCATGCAGTCTTTCTCTTGCTTTATAAGGGTTAATTTAGCAGAATCTGAAAAGATCATGTGTTCAGAATTGTAGGATCTGCCAGTTTGGTTATTTACGCTTCTCTGCTAGGGCCAGGGAGCATGAGAATTGGACACCATCCTGATGTGTCTGCTGGTTCAATCTGTCTGAAGATAAAACATGGTAAATGAGCCTCTCAGATGTTCTTGGGCACATCATGGAGCTGACTTGCACAGTGTCTCTTTAGCCCACTGAATACACTTTCTCTTCTTTCTCCTTGTCAGATTTCTCCAACACAGCTTCATTTCTCTTTCAGCTACGTGCCTCAGAACTAGGAGGGTTCCTTGTTCTTGATATTGGTCCAAGAATTAAGTTCGTGAAATGAAATGAGAGTTATGTCTTCACGATCAGTAACCCAGTTTACAATTTGTACAACCCTAAATGATCTGGGATGAGATTATTTAAGCGATATATTCCCGTGTGTGAACTTCTCTGAGGATTATGATCATTACAATCCCTACTTATTTCAGAATCTCCATAAAAATAGGTCTGTGGGTGCAAGGAATGTATTCTTCTTTATGCCATATTTGGCAGACTTCTCAGGCTTCAGGTAGGAATTCCAGGAATTTGTACCCACAGACCAGGAACTTGTAACCTTCTAGGTGCTGCTAAACCACTATTATAATAACACATAAATAACACAGGTTCCAAGGCCATAGTTAAAGGCATTAGTACAAATGTTTTCTGTTAGATCTTTTGGGATCTTACTCAAAAGGTGCCAGTAAAAGTCTTTTGCTGCATTTTACTATCCTTTTATAATGTGTTGTACTGCTCTTTTTTGTGGGGAGCTGCTGGTCATAAATTTTAAGGACCGTTTTAACCCTGATGTTAACATATACCATAAAATAATTGTATAATAATTATGTACTGCATAAAATGTCCATTTTGCTTTACCTGAACTTACCATGTGCTGTTTCTAATGGATGTTAAATTTTAGTGTTGAGAATGAATAGAAATTATTCATGAGGTACATGACTTTATTAAAACTTTGCTCCTCCTCTTCCTGTCTTCTCTGAACAAGCTAAAACAAAAGCCAGAAACTCCTTAGATTTTGCTTTTCTTACCTTATTCCAAAGCCTTGGATCAGTGTTGTATAGATTGATCTTGAATCTTTCCAAACTGCCTTTCTTTGGGGGAACCTTTTCTGCAGCAGTTGGGCTTCAGAGGAAGTTTTTGTCAGGGGATGCAAATGCCAGTGTGTACAAACAGTTAATATTATTCACACCACAAGTAACCAACACCCTTAGAAGATGTACTTCAGCAAGCACACTCATACGTGTGCCTTTTCCTCATTCATGGGACTTCTGGAGAAATGTCTCTTCCTCCATTGATCTGACCTGGTTGCTATCCATCTGAAACATTAATATGTATTTTTTTTATCTTGCAGATTTAATACAGTGCACAAACGAGATGAATGTAAATATCCCACAGTTGGCGGACAGCTTGTTTGAAAGGACAATGAATAGTAGCTGGGTAGTGGTATTTAAGTCGCTCATCACAACTCACCATCTAATGGTGTATGGAAATGAGGTAACTGATTACAGCAGACCACTAGAACTTCAGAGGACTGGCTTTTTCAGTGTAGCCTGGTTTTTGCTGTCTGTCAGGGGCAATCATTGGTTTATAAAAGTAGCCTCAGAGTATGAAGGTTAATATTTGTTCTGTGAATTCTAAGCTACATGATTACAAGATGAAGACCGCCTACATGTCACAGTCAAGGCAGTAGGTTGGTTGAACGTAGGGGTGTGCAGACTGTAGCATAGGACCACATGCAGCCCCTTGACCCACTTTTGAGGCCCCTGAAGCCTCCATTCCCCCAAGTCCCCAAATTTGAAAATAGCAGGCACAATTTTCCAGCTCTTTTGCCCAAACACTGCATAGAGAATACTGAAAATAAGCAAAAACAGCCCCAGTCCACACAACTCCACTACTGTGTAACTCCCCAAAACTCCCAAATACCTTTATTTTGGTTAAGGTACCTTTTCAAAATGGCAACAGAATTTTTTAGAAAGACTCGGATAAAGATAGAGGTATTTAGGAGCACCGTTTCAGGTGGCAATGCCTAGCCCCAGTGCAGTTGTCTGCTCCTAGTGTAAAGAATAGCTGAGCCATTGTGGCTTTTTAGCTGTTAAATTACAACTCTTGTCAGTCCTGGCCTGCATAGCCAATTAAGAAAGATATTGAGAATTGCAGTCCAAAAGCATCTACAGGGCCACAATAACCCACTCAAGTCTAAAAGTACTACAGATACCAGTCAGAAAGCAAAAAAAACCCGTCCTGATTTTTGGTATATTTTAAGATTGTTTTTGTTAATTTTGGGGAAATACTTGGTAAATTGAATTACCTGTTATTTCAGATTAACAGAAAATGAGTATCAAGAATTATGGGCCTAATGAGGTATCATATATAATAAAACACAGCAACAATTATTTATATGGTAATTAAGTCAGGCCAAGCAGATTTACATTCCTGGCCTATACTGTTTCTGCTGCCACAGTAAAAGAGTATCTACTTGTGCCAACAGAGGTGGAAGGAAAGTGGGTTCCTGCTAAATTTAATGAAAATAAATCATTTGGCAGCTGCCTGAAAAAAACAAAAACAAATATGGCTTAGGTAAAATCAGTGGCTAGAATCCAAAGATGCATGGATGGCCAATAACTTCTGGTGAATGCCAGGGGTTCCCTGATCTTCCTGTTCAGTCACATCACATGTAGTTTTAGTAACTACTTCTATCTTTTCCTTTAGTTGGATGGGTGAATGCATGAAGCTGCCTTATGCAAATCAGACTACATATCTGTTTAACCCGGGGTTAACATACTGTGATTGGTGGCAACTTCTCTTCAGATTCTTAGTGGAGTTTCTTCCTGAAACTGGGTGGTGATAAAGGTAGATGCTGAACATGTGTCTGCAAGCTATAGGCACCATGCCCTAGTAGCTCTAGGGTCAGAGGTACTTTTGTGTGTGCTCTTGAATCTTGAAGAACATTT
Organism: Ctenosaura bakeri; assembly: GCA_948474755.1. NCBI lineage: Eukaryota > Metazoa > Chordata > Lepidosauria > Squamata > Iguanidae > Ctenosaura > Ctenosaura bakeri. The sequence goes on from CAOLHI010002217.1 coordinate 119,338, forward strand.
ATTTTAGTTTAAAATGCTGTGTTGTGTGTTGTTAGTGTATCCTGTTTCAAAATCAGATTGGAGAAAGATGATCAGTATGTTAATACAGTAATAAAGCATCCTCTGTTTGGATCAATTTCCATATACATGGTAGCATACATGCTGCAACCTGTCTTGAACATCGTGGTTTAAATGGCATTCTTCATGTAGAGTAGCCACTTTATGAATGTTGGTAGTATAGAACATAATCTCTTTTGATGCATAATGCTGTTTGTGCCTTTGCACAATCTAATTTGGCTCCCACTTCCCCAAAAGTAGTGCTTTTTTGGTGAGTATAACAAAAATATGTTCTGGAACAGTTAACAATAGTCCAAGAACTGGAGGGAAAAGGCCCAAGCCCCTATAAAACTACAGATGACCCTCCACATTCACGGATTTGACTTTCATCAGTTTGATTATTTGCGAGTTTCTCCGAACCTTGCCCCCCTACCCCAGACTTTTCTTTCCAGGGGGAATGTTCCCTCCCAGCAGCTCCAATTAGGTCACACAGCCCTTTAAAAACTATCTTCTGGTCCTCTTCCTCCTCCTCCACTTGCCACTGCCTGGCCAGCTAAGGACAACTCACACCCTGATTTCTCAACACCACAAACCTTCTCCCAATACTCCCACACCCAAGGAAGGAGGTGGGTGTGAGAGAGGGCCACTATGTTGACCACCTCGTTTCCTCTCCTTTCTTTAACCTGGTTTGTATGCTGAGTGCTCTCCCCACTGTGCTTTGGCCCCCTTACCACGGAGACACACACACACATATACACAAACGCACTTTGATATTTGTAATTTTTTCACTTTTGTGGGGGACCTGTGCCCCTAACCCTAGTGAGAATGTGGAGGGCTGACTGTGTAACAGAAACAGGTTGTGGATGTATATATTCGTTGAGTTTTACATCATCACAGGCATGGTCATAACTTGGAGGAATCCAGGGAATTGTATTATGGACACAAGAAGAATTCTTCATTCTTTTGTGAATCTAATGCTGCCTGTGTTAATTTATGTCATAGAGTGCAATCTTCCCTGTTGGAAGGGAGGAACTGTTAGGTATGTTTACAGAACAATGGTGCCACATCACCCTCTGAAATATATCCAAAATTGTACTATTACCTCATGCTATACAAAAGTTTTATTTATACTGAGTACTTCATGTCTTTGGCATTGATGGGGTTTGATCATTAAAGGAAAAGGAAGTTGTGGGCTGCCTGAGGCTGTGGAATGAATGGGACTGATGTGAGTCATCTGAAGTGTATATGATCACCACATGGCTAAATTGTTGACTGGTTAAATCTCCAAAGAGGCTCACCTTTAATACATATAATCCCATCCAATCATTTGAGTAGCTCAATGTTGTAAGGCTCAAGTTTCATTGTTAGAATGAGATTCAGCCTGAATTGGAAGAGATCCTTTGTTTCTTAAGACTTCTCATCCACTTAGATCAAAATAGCAACTATTCTCAAATTTTCAAGACCAAGTAAATGAATCAGGAACCTTTAGATTTAATCTGTCTCCCACTTTCCAAAATGTTAACTAATCAGCAACAAGTTTTCCTATTGCTGCTTGATTGAGCCTTCAAGACATTTCAAAAATTTCACATCTCACCAAAACTTGAAAGAGTTTTACAAAGCCTTCCAAGGAGAGTCTCTCAGGTAAATTCTCCAACATGGAAAGCATTCTAATCTAATCTGTCTTCCATCCCTTATTCATCCCTGTGGCTCTGTAAAATAGTGAAATGGAATGAATCATGAGTGCCTCCTTGGTTCTGTGTATGTACATCCACACACAAACTTCAAAGTTGAAGATTATTTAAGTAAATAGCTACGGTACACAGTCTCAGTTCAATCAGCACACCAAACCATTGTTACTATTGATTAAATTGAGCATTGAAATGTTTAAAGTGCAAAAGATTTGAAAGGGCAGACATAACACTGTACATACATAAAAAACAAGAAAGCATTTTTGAAGTGATTGGTGTCCTTTTTTTTTCAGATTTACGTTTAGAGAACATGTCAAGTCATGATAATGTTTTCTTAACTAGGACATAATCAGTCACGTAGGGACAGGGGGGTGATGGGAGTAGTGTGCCCCCCATGGCAATTTTTTTGGGTGCGCCACAGCTCCTTGCTTGCCCTCCCTTACACGTCATAGCCCCACCCCATCTGTCATAGCCTGCCTGCGCACTGTAGCCCCACCCCTGACCCTCCGCCCAGCCCCCTTCCACACACTTCAAGCTCCACCACTGGGTACAACATCTCAGTTTCATTCAGAAAAATTTTGGTTGCCTTTCTGTGAGCAAAAGTGGTATATAATAACTGTTAAAACAAGGAAGGAAGAGCATGCCAAATGAAGTGCAAGGTGAAATGAATGCAGAACCTCCTAGAAGCCAGTAAGACGCTAGTAGTGTGCAGCTGTCAGATGATTCCATGGCTTTGAGCAACTGTGCGGAGTCCACAGGTTTAACCGCAATGGTACTTATTTCCTGCTGAATAGGAACATAAAGATTAGATGATTGAAACTGGTGTGTGGGATGATACACAGCAGAGTATTACAGGTTGTCATCTTTTGTTCTCATTGCCCATTCAAGAGCTCTTGACAAACAGACCTAAACAGAGGGGTTTTCACTAACTGTATAGTGGCAGGTGTGGCATACAGGAGTGCTGTCTTAGGTCACTTTTATTGTAGTTCTTGATGAGAACTATACACATTGAACTATGAGCAACTCCAGTGAGATAACTGTCATTTTATTTCTTCTAGCGTTTTATCCAGTATCTGGCTTCCAGGAACACATTATTTAACTTGAGCAATTTCTTGGACAAAAGCGGATTGCAAGGTAAACTGCTGGGTTTGTTTCAGACAAGTCATACTATCCAAGAAAGTCTCTAGCAGCAATATATTTTCTTCGAAGTTTACCATGCACTTAAATAGTTGACCTTTTCTGTTTGGCATCTTGTCAGATAGGCTAGGTTTAAATATCAAAGTGTGTCCATCTTTCCCCACAGTTTAACAGAACTAATGTTTGTGTGGCAAGAGCAGAGGCATTATTTCTGTTCATACTCAACTAAACTAAGCTAGTCATGAGAACTGATGATGCTAGTCTGGAACTGTAGTTGTAGTGGATGGGTGGGAAGGAGTGTGTATGGATACTGGGTGGGGAAAGAGTTTTCTAACTTGCAGAAAGGAAATGTTAGTGAAGCAAAGCAGGACACTCAAGGCACAGTGTCATCATCAGTTTTCTGGGCTTTTAATTGCTCAGTGGTTCTCACAGTAACTCAGAGTAAATAGCATATGCAAGGTAGTTACTTGATAATCCTTTGAATTTAATAATGTACCCTTTTAATGTTGGTATACTTTCCTACAAATTAAAGAGTTAACATCTTTTGTCTTTCCTTTTTTTAGGGTATGATATGTCCACATTTATCAGACGGTATAGCAGGTATTTGAATGAAAAAGCAGTTTCTTACAGACAAGTAGCTTTTGACTTCACGAAAGTAAAAAGAGGGTAAGGATTTTACTGCCTGGTATGAATTACTTTCAAGATCTAGCTTGAGTATAGGTTCTGTTCCAAATTCTCTAGGGATTTTAAAATAAACACATCCTGAAACAAATAACTTGCACAAGGCCACAGGTTGACTATCCAGTGCACCCAGAATTTGAGAGGAGATAGTTTGAAGAACAACCTAGAAGTACCTTTAAACAAATAAAATATACATCATTGTGTTTTATTTTCTGGTATGTAATAATTTGGTTCCCATGCACTTTCTTTCCTTTGAGAAGGTAATTGAGTTTCCTTTTTGAGAAAGCAGAAACCTTCCCCAGTGGATTGGTGTAGTGCTGATTTGAATATATTCTATAATCATTCTTGAATTATGGAGTTTCAGCATTTGTGTGTATGTGTGTGCGCATGTGTGTCTGTGTGTGAAAACTTATACAGTAGGCGCAGATTCAGAAAAAAAGTCACTGGAAATTAACACCATATTCTTGTACTGGATGGTGTCAGGTACACAAGTGGTGTGTTCTTTTAAAAATATTTGTTATGATTGGATAACCTGAGAAGAACTAGTATCTCCATAAGGTTGTGCACTAGTAGCCCCCTGTAATATATGCATTTCTGTGGAAGTGTAACTCAGATCCCTCATCCTATATTATCACCAGAGATCCATCTGGAGTCACTGCCAGTCTCTGTCTGTAATCACCTGAGACTCGACATAAATTGCTCTGCAGCCCAAAGAATTTTTGGACTTGTTTTGCTTCAACGGTACATGCTGCCTGACCAACCTCTGTTGAAGTCATAATAAGCTTGAAAAGCAGAATGTGATAACAAACATGAGAAGATCCTTGCTGGGTCATTCTAGTCCACTATTCTGCTTCCACTAGAGCAAGTGCCGCATAGTGGTTAATGCTGAACTGGGACTTGGGAGACCCAGATTCTATTCCCATCCTCACCCCCAGCCATAAAATGCACTGAGTGATCTTGATCAAGTCCTCCTCAGAGAGCTGTGAGGAAGGATAGCCATGTATGTTATGTATGTCACTGTAAGCATACCAGAAGAAAGGCAAGATGTAAATTTAACTACTAAACTAAGCAACCGTATGTTCCTGTAAAGCCCACAAGGTGGATTGAAAGCAGTCACCCCTGCTCATAGTTGTTCTGCAGCAACTTGCTTCCAGTAGCATGCACCCTGCCAGTTTGCTTATGCTGTCCATTGATAATGTGCCTATAGACGGGTAAGGAAAGAAAAAATAGAACTTGACTGATCTGTATGGGGGTCATCTATGTGTGCACACTGCATTCTTAGAAGGGATGAACCATATTAAATGGATTTGTTTTGTTTAAATTTTTAAATTTCCCTCTTCTCTTAGGGCTGATGGCGTCATGAGGACAATGAATACAGAGAAACTCTTAAAAACTGTACCAATTATACAAAATCAAATGGATGCACTTCTTGATTTCAATGTAAGTTCTTAAAGTTACTGCATTTTTAAAGACTAAAGAATGAAGATTCTTTATAGAATGAAGCCACTACTCAAATTCAGACATCTCACCAGAGCTAAAATTTGAGCTGCCTTTATACACAACACAAGAGTGGTTATTTGTGTTTGAAAGGATGTCATATTGAAGATGGAGCAACCTTGTTTTCTGCTGCTCCAGAGACTAGGAGAGGGAGACTAGGACTACAGGAAAAGAGATTATAGCTAAACATTAAGAAGGACTTCTTGACGGTAAGAGTTGTTTGATAGTGGAAAACACTGCTTCAGAGTGTGATGGCATCTCCTTTTTTGAGGTTTTCAAACACTGCCAGGAATGCTTTGATTGTATATTCCTGCATGGCAGGAGGTTGGACTAGATAACTGTTGTGGTCTTTATCAACTCTGTTTCTATACCTTTCACGGCAAACTACGGTATAGAACTTCCTTAAGCATATTTTGACATAATGCCTGAATTGAGAAGTGTTGCTCACATCTTGATTGATTTTGGAAACCAAGACAAACTTTTCATTGCCAGCAGCTTGTCCCTCTGCCTTTGTATGTCTACTTGGAAGTCAGTTTCACTGTATTCAGTGGAGCTTATTTCCTAGTAAATATGCATAGCATTATCATGACAGTCAGGGCTGTCCGGCAATGGAATCTGCTGCCTCGGAGTGTAGTGGAGTCTCCTTTCTTGGAGGTTTTTAAGCAGAGGCTTGATGGCCATCTGTCGGGATTGATTTGAGGGTGTTCCTGCATGGCAGGGGGTTGGACTGGATGGCCCCTGTGGTTTCTTCCAACTCTACATTTCTATGATTCTATGATCATCAGGCATAGCTGGAAAGTACAATGTGTAAGGTCCCTATAGTTACATAGGGCATTAGAAGTGTATGGAGCAGGTGTGTGATTGATCCTACCCATCCCTCCCTCTCTAGCTTTGAACTTGGATCTGCAACCTGTTTGGGCACTTGGCAGCTGACGAACTCTTGAATACCTCAGTTTCCCTTGCCCAAATAATTGTTTTCTTCTCCCTCCAGACCTGATGATGAAGATGAAAGTTAAGCTGTAGAAATAAGATATATCAGGTGCATAGGTGAGGGCATGGAAGACAGATGTAAAATTTACACCAAGTTTGAATTTAATAGAAAATTTTTATAAAATGTTTTATAGATGGTACATGATACCTGTAAAGCTGAAAAAAAATAACAAGAAATGGGAATGGAAAATGTTGGAAATGTGATGAGAAGAGGGATCTTTTTTCCATATTTGGAGGACCTGTAAAATAGCAAAAAAGTTTTGGAAAGAAATACATGATGAAATTCAAAGATTGTATGGTTTTAACCTTGTCATGAAGCCAGAACTCTATTTGTTGAATTTGTTGAACATGTTAGGGCAACAAAGAGAAATAAGATCTCATCAAAAGACATTGTTATATATAATAACTGCAGCAAGACTAACTTATACTCAACATTGGAAAGAAAGAAAATATATTGATATAAGAGAATGGAAATTCAAAGTCCTGGATATGGTAGCAACAGAAAAGTTAACTTTTTCACTCAAAAATAAGCCAATCCAGGGCTTTGAAAGAGAATGGCGAGAGGTATTGAATTGGATAAAAGAATAAGATAGGGGAAAGAAAGAAAGATTGTGAGAAGGGTGAAAGACAAAATGAGGAGGTAAAAGATAAAATGTAAATAGTTAAATATAAGTTAAAAGTAATAGTTTATGATTGTTGTAAAACAGAGATAATGTATGAAATGGGATGTTTATATGGAATGGAATGCTAAACTCAGATTCAACTGGGAAAATTGATGTCTGGAAGCGGGGAGGGTTTTTTAATTTTTTTTTTCATTTAAAATTTTAATAAAAATTACTCATAAAAAAATAAAAAAAGATATATCAGGTGCAACACTCTTTAGGTCTGTGTCCTTAAAAACAATGTTTCAGATGGTTATTTTTGTTAAATATGGGGTAGTGTATGCTAATTCCTTTACACTATTATACATATACAAGTAAAATAATTTTCACATAGGGATTTGAATATATTTGAATATAGTGTCCAGCCAAGCATGCTAAATCAGGTAACATTATTTAGACCACTGGAAGCCTTTTTTTTTAACTTCTTGTTGGAAGGGTGGTAGAACTTTTTGGGAAAAGTTGTACTTTTGTCAGAAAACCCACATCACTGATGGCGAGCTTAAAATTCCTTTTTACATTTGAAATTGGATAAAAGAAGTGCCTGGGAGCCTTCCCTGTAATTGCTTTGTGCTATTAGTAGCACAGCACTTGCACGAGGAACAGTTTTTGCTTCTTTGGCTCCAAGCTGGAGAGGAGGTGAGGGCTCCTTGTGTTATTTACTAGAGGGCTATGGAACATTTACCATTAGAAGCAGGGTTGTACAATACTAGAACTGAGTTACTTTATGTTGTGCAAAGTTTAACTTGCTCTGTAAACAATTTATGTATTCTCTTAGGGGGTGATGAATGGTACATTATAAAGTGTTGTAACTGAGGGAGAGATCTGCCTAAGTAATAGAAACATGAATTACAGAAGTAAAGTTTCAAGCACCTATACAGTAGTTGGAAGTTTAAGTGCATTGCTGCTCACTGAGAAGGCTTCCTTGGCATCTTACAGACAGCGTGTGCATTTTGTTTCAGCTTGGTCAATTGCTGAAGAATTCTCAAAGCCAAATAGATGATTTAATTTTGACGGGCTCAGGTTACAAAGGTTTGTAATACACTGTGTTAATTGACAAGGAAGGGTCTTCGTCCTGAGTATTGACACACACAAAAAAAAAACTGTGGAAGTTTCTTCAGTTGAACTAAATTCCTTTCTTGTTCTTGGCAGGTCAACAGCAATGAGCTTACAAATGGCGTAATTAATGCTGCCTTCATGCTTCTCTTCAAAGATGCCATTAGACTCTTTGCAGCATATAATGAAGGGATTATTAATCTGTTGGGTAAATACTATCTCTGTTACATCTCTTCCTTGTACTTAGCAAGCAAGATAGTCATCTATCTGACTTGACTTCCCTCAAGAAAGTTTAGGCTGTCTTTTCAGAGCTGTTTCTCTTTATATGTAAACAGAGATGTGCCCAAATGAAAGCTTTTCTAGAATATTTTTGGCAAGAACAGTGACTTCCTTGAACTATAATTTTGTTCATGTCCAACCACCACATAGCCAGATTGCAAAGCTGACAGTTTAATTTTTGCAACCTATTTTAGGAAGGTGACAATTTTGTTAAGATTTTAAACTTTTAGCCTGTCTATAATCAACCCTGTGTTTTCAGGATGGTTTTCATAAATTAAGTTTGTGGGATTGAGTCTCTGTGTGTGATTTTGGATAGCTGCCAGACCCAAAGAGGGAGAGTGTAGTAGGTTCGGCGTTCCTTGACCTTTGAATAAAGTCTGTCCCATACATATTGAGCTGGATCCAGACTAATGGTGTTTATAGAAGTCCCAGTGAAATTAGCCATGACTGTGGTCTCATTTCAGTATGTCTGCTCTAAGCATGGATGAATTTGGATGCAACCCAATAAGAAGAGGAAAAATTGGTAGCACTTGGGGTTTGTGGAAACATGACTGCTCAATTTAATTTGTAGTTCTGTTGTCAGGCATATTACTTGAAGGCACAAGGGCAACAATGGAAGAGGAGAGCTTTTGCCTTTATGCTCTGCTGCAGGCTTCACAGAGGCATCTGGCTGGCTGCTAGGAAAAACAGAGTAGTGAACTAGATGGACTGATGTTTTGGTGTAGCTGGGGTTATTAAAGTTCTTTACTGATTAAATTTGTACAAAGTGTATATATTATATAGCCTAGTTCTCATTCTGTCATTAACCTTAATATAGCCACCTTGAGTTGGTTCTGGGAAAGGAGGCGGGATACAAATAAAGTAGATGAATATAGCTACCTATTTAGGATGTGATCTGATGTCAGATGCTCTTACAGAAACAAAAACCATGTCCTACTGCTGTTAGGTAGGCAACAGTGATTCTCGAGGACAGCTCTCAACATGAATGATTTCTCTAAAATTAAATAGGAACGATTTGCAATAAGGCGTATTTTGTGGCCTAAACTTAATAACATTAATAGACTTTACCAAATGACTGCATAAGATATCTTTTAATGTGTTTGAAACAATATGATTGTTTTTTTGGGGTTTTTTTTTTTTGAGAAAGGTGTTTCTTGTTCCACCTATTATTCTACACCATGCTGAACTATTGTTGATTTTACCCATGATGATAATACATTGTGACAGATGTTGATGATAATTTGCCTGTTGGGTGAATGAGAAGGAAAAATAAATCCAGAACATCAGTGAAACTAGTGAATACTGAAAATGACAGCCAGATGATTATTTACACTCAGTAATTTATCTCCCCAATTTGGCATTCATAAAATTTGCATGCGAGAGAAGAATATTCCTGCCTTACTCTTGACACTGTCTGTATTTTGAGTGTCTGGTATAAAATAGATTGCTGAAATGAAGTACTCTCCTCATAGATATTTGCGTAGCTTCTGGCTTTCTGCATTCATCTGGAAAAATTGTCAGCTTTAAAAATGAGGCTTGAAGAAAAAGGAGTGATTTATAATGCTAATTTTTGTATGTTTTTAAGGATAACGTCACTGACATTTTTACAGTTACTTCAATACACCTTTTGTTAATTCTATGATTCCTCTTTGTTTAAACACTAAAAACATATTTTTTATGTTTCAAATTTCCTTCCATGGCTTCTAGGCTTCCCACTTACTCTTAATTTGGAATTGTTGTTCTTGCACCAAATATCTGAGATATGTACACAGCCAGCTCTCTGTCTTTTTGAGCCTGAACAAATGATACAATAAAGAGAAGAGCTAACAAAGGTTATCCATTCGTTCTTTGGCAAACATCCCTGATGTCTTTATCTGTATTAATACACATTGTGGTTCTGTGCTGTAATCAGGAAGAAAGTTATCGTGAGTGTTTTCATTTTCAAATTCTTTTTCATAGAAAAATACTTTGACATGAAAAAAAACCAATGCAAAGAAGGCCTTGATATATACAAGAAGTTTCTGACCAGAATGACAAGGATTTCTGAGTTTCTCAAAGTTGCAGAGGTAACAAGTGCTGGTCCTATCAAGAATTCTGCAATTAGTCATGCTGTCAGAATGCTGTCAATGAAAATGTTATGGAGGATAAAAATTAAAATCATAAAACCAGAGTACTTTAGCTTAATGTGTGCCAAGTACCATTCATACCAAGTTGAGATAACATTAGTGCAGAATGCAGGTTGTATAAACTCAAGACAGCAGCTTAGCAACCTCTCTGACAAAAACTATTGAAGAGCTGATATGATTAGGTAGGTTTTTTAATTATTTATTTACACAGGCTCTCCCTGATAAATGCTCTTGGCAGCTCACAAACAGAACTCTAAAATATAATAAAAATAGTTAAAAGCATAGAATTTTAAATTGAGAAGCCCAGTCTAAAACAAACCAACCCCCAAGTTATTTAAAAGGCCAAATTAAACATGGCTTTCTTGACTATGGTGCCCCACCTGTGGAATGCCCTCTCCTTGGAAGTTCAGCTAGGGCCAGCGTTGGGTTTTTTTTGCCACCAGCTCATGACATGGGTTTTTATTAAAGCCTTTGGGGCCTAATTTACTTTCAAACATGCACTTGATTTTAATTCTTATTTAAATTGTTTAATATGTTTTTATCTTGTTGAAATTATTGATTGTAATTTGGATTGTTTAAATGGATTGTATTGTTCTGTTTGCCATCCTGAGATATCAAGAAAAACGGACAGGATAAAAATATTTTAATGAACAAAATGTTTAAAATGCTGGTGCTGTAAAGACCATGGAGAAGGTACTGTGGAATCATCGCTGGGGAGGCTGTTCACAACTGGGATTGCACTGCTGGAAAGGCTCTGATCCTAACAGTCTTCTGTCTTGGGCTGGGGCACTGGTAGTAGGAAGTTGGGAGCTGTTGTTAAGGTTCAGGTAGGCACATATGGAAGAAATCAATCTTTCTCAAGTTAAGAGTTTAAAAAGTTAAAACCAAGGCTTTAAATTGGGTGCAGAAAGAGTCAAGCTGGTGCATTGTGAAATCAGATCATCCAAGCACAGCTCAATAACCTGGCAGCCCAATCCTGGACCAGTGGCAGCTTTCAAGCCATGTTTAAGGGCTGTCCTATTTATAGCACCTTGCAGTAGTCTATAAATGGAGGTTGTCAGAATATGGGTCTTTGTGCCAAATATGGGTCTTTATGGGCCAGAAATGAAAAGAAGGACTTGGTGTCAAAGAAGCCACTTGAACCTCTAATGAGAGTGCTGGATCAGTAAGCATGTCCAGACTGCAAACCTAATATTTTACAACAGCATGGCCCTGTATAGAAGACATTGGTCCCCATTCATTTGGACGAATTATCGGCCAGTAGTTGAGTCTCAGCTTGTTATCTTCATCCACTCTGTTACTCTGCCCGGGCACAAATTTGGGACAGCAGAGCCTCAGTTGATGAAAAAGAGAATTCTGTGAATCATTCACATGCCAGTGATAGCTAAGGTCGTATTTCGAATTTATCTCACATTGTTGCTTGAATGGATACTTGGCCTCCTTTAAATCTTTAGCCTTCCATTAGTGCCCACACAGGTTCTTGACCCTTTTTCTGTACTGAGCTGTGAAATTGCCCTCCTGTACAATTTGTATGCTTGCAAATCTGTCTTTCTGAAATAATTGGAATGTACATTCCCATACATACGAATATGATCATAGTAGGGTTTTGTTTTTTTTTTGATGGCAGGATTTAAATGCATGTTTGCATGGGGGTGGGATATACTATTATACTGTTTGCTGCTGTCTTCTTCCCATTCCCTATAACAGGTAGGTAGGAAACATTTTGCATATGTGCTTCTCTCATGTTTGGCTGGCCGGAACTAGAGTTGGAAGGTAACTCTATCTCCTGACATCCTTTGATAACTGAGGAGGATGTAGGAAGATGGAGCTTAAAAAGACCCTCTGATTCACTTTTCTGACATCCAAGTCTGTTCTTCCAGTTGCTTCAGTGCAAAAGGAAAACTACTTCATTGCACCTCTGAAGCCACTGTATGGTCAAGAGATTGGGTTCAGTAGAAGCATTCTCTGTTCTAAATGCAGTTGCAAGCCCCATCTAGATTCATCAAATCAGCCGCTGAATGGGATGTCACTAAATGCTATTATTTCAAGAGTTTACTCCAGTTGGTACTAGCAATTGCATTTTGCATAATCCAGCTGGTAATTCATTCCACCAGGAATGGTGCAATGAATTTTGCCCCGTTTCTTGCTTCCTCCCACAGTTCTTTATAGGTTGCTACTTCAATAGTTACTAGGGAAGCAACCAGGGAATGTGTGCAAGCTTCCATCTCTACTGGGATTAAAGCTCCAATGATGCAGATAGCCTTCTGACGTTCACCAGGAAATATATTCCTGCAGATGTTTTCATTGATACAAATCATCTCATTTACAAACAGCCATCTTTGGATCCTGTAATCATGATTAATTTTGATCATTATTGTTCTTAAGAAGATTTTCTGACTTTCAATGTGTCTTAACACAAAATCCAACCAAACTATGAAGAGCTGCAGAGTTAGAAAATTGCTGTACATCAATTTTAACAATGCCATTGAAGAAAACTGACTCAACAGACTAAAATCTGGTCCTAGTTTGGAGATTACAAATGCGTATTGTTCATTTGACACCTTCAAATTATCTTTGCTCTTTTTTTTTTTTTTTGGTAAGACGCATAGAGCAGGGTTGAACAAAATGAGCCATATGGAGTCCCCAGAGCAGTTTCGGTATCCCATGATCAATGCAGACTTCTGAAACAACTTTTTTTTTTAACCTCTCTCCTTCTATCTTTCTCAGTGAATTGTCTTTCTGGGGAGTCTCCAGCAAAGAAATTCACCTTTTAAATACTATTCCTCAATAACCCAGTTAGCAAAACTAGAAGTGGGTTTCAGTTCATTTCCTTTCCTCATTGTCTGTTTGGAATTCTTGATAGTCAATATGACCCCCAGAAGTTCCCGTGGAAGAAGAGCAGCTGCCTAGACTAGCATCACTTGCCCATCCTGATATAGAGCCTGTGTTCGGTGAATGTTCATAGTGTGTGAACAGTCTTTCTCTTTGTTACCTTCAATGTGCCTTTTTCATCACGTGTTTAGCCAAACATGATTAAGGCCTATATCTTACTTGAATTTATTTGTTGTTACAGCAAGTGGGGATAGACAGAGGAGACATACCAGATCTTTCTCAGGTAGATAATTTTATGCGTGTCATGCATGTTTGTTTTGGAATTTCATAATTGAAAGAGCTTGGCTTAATTGCTGATGCTTTAATTGGTTGTTATCATGTTCTTATATATAGTTTTTTTAAAAATGGGCTTGAGTCTACTGTCCCAACCTTTTTCAGTATAAAACATTTTCTCTTGTTTTGTTTCATAGCTGAGGATCATTAGTAAAGGATTATACTTTAAAGTAGTAGATCCCTGCATTTTAAACAATTTAAATTCTGTACTACAGGTACATCTATCTGTACTATAAGCCTTTTGTATCTTATTAATTTTTAGTAAGCTATTAGATCTAATCAGACAAATGCAAAGTGCCCCGTCAGCATGGCAAAGAATTATAGTGCATTAACATGTTTATATGGCTTAAAAGCAGTAGCTCTTGTCAAGTTGTATCACCTGGAATGTATTAATTTCTCCTTCATTTTAGTGTGTCATTTTCCTTTGTGCTTTTCTTTTCATGGATGGATGTTTAAATGAGCAGTCTTGACTAATGAACCATAGAACCATATTGTCATATATGGTGCCTAATACAGTTTAAGAGCTGCTGTGTGTCATTGGATCTTGAGGTCTTGTGTCAAAGAAACTGGTGACTGGGAGCTGCTGTTGTTATATGACCTGAATTCCTGAAAGGCCGCTAATTTGTTTTGTAGGCACCGAGCAGCCTTCTTGATGCATTGGAACAGCACTTAGCCTCCTTGGAAGGAAAGAAAATCAAAGACTCCACTGCTGCAAGCAGGCATGTATTCATTCCTCCCTATAATGAATGGTGGGCAGTGCATGAAACTTCCTTGAATTTGTTTTAAATGTTATTTGAATAACGGACTTCAGACAACTGTTGAAGGCAGTCTGTGTCTGATAGAAGTAGACGTTAACCACTTTTCTGGAATGCATCTCTTTGGATAGCAGATGGAGAATTAATTTTTTTATGTTTCCTCATGGAACAGAACTCAGCACATAATAAAGTCACAAATTAAAGAGAAGGCTAGCTGAGCCCTTCTTACTTGCAAAGGGTTCTGGGAAATTACTTAAATATGAAGCTGTATGGTGAAAGTGGCCCAGTTCCAGAAAAAAACTACCTGTTTGATTCTGTTGAATATAAGAAACAACTGCAAATGCCACATTTTGTTTCCTTTTATTTAGGGAGCTGTCTGTCTGTGGTGTCTGACCTCTTTGGAGAAGCTCAGCTTCAAACCCCCTTGAAATCAGTTAGGTTTAATTATTTCATCAGCAGACCTGCTTTAAGCATTATGACATCCAACCCTAATAGAATCATTCTGTTTAACTCCCGTGAAGTCCAGGAAATGGTGTTCTTCTGAAATAGTCATAAAACTGGGAGAAATTTTGTTGTTAGTAACCTCAGTCTTGAACATAATCCCACAGAACATGTGCAGCATTTCCCAATTTCTTCATATCTCTATCCTGTGTACAGGCATCCTGTGCATTTTGATAATTGACTCCTTTCAAAAGTAACTGGAACTGTTTTTCTTGTCCACACCATCCATCCTGCCCCTCTCAAAACCTCACTAATCAGAAATACCCTCACAGAAAAGGGGGTTGTTGTGAGCTTTGTGCAGATATACTTCATTTGGAAGCTCCCCCCCACTTATCTCGCCTGCCCTCCAATCTGTCCCTTGCTCTTCTTCTTCTACCATCCCATGTGTTCTAACCATATATGCCAGTTTTTTGCACTCATAGTCTAGCTGCTGCCCTGGCTGTTTTAAAGACTAGGCACTGCATTTTGACATTCTCTATTGACAGTGCTCTGATCCCTGACCTGTCAGATAGGTGGGGGACACCTATATTCTCAGCATTAAAAAAAGGAATAACAGTTTCTGGGATGGAGCATATATTTCGCAATAAATACTTCCCCTGCTTGTCTCATGGCTTTTTTTTAAATTCTCCAGTGAATATCACTTTTAGACATTTAAACAAATTGGTCACATTTTATTGGTTATTCAGTAGTAGAAAGGAACTAAAAAGGAGACTCAAATTCCTAAATTATGCCCATCATAGCATGCCCTTGAGAAAGAAGTAAGATTAAATTGTAAGTTGTAAGATTAAATCTTTGAATAAAGTGAAACAAAGCACTCTTGAGCATCTTTTCCTGTCGTGTCATCTATGTAACTGCCAGGTTTGCTACTGACAACTTTTCCTAGGGCTACTACTCTTTCCAATGCAGTCTCCTCCCTGGCAAGCACTGGCCTGTCGCTCACCAAAGTTGATGAAAGGGAAAAACAAGCTGCGCTAGAGGAAGAGCAAGCACGTTTAAAAGCTTTAAAGGTGGGCATGATTTTTTTCTTTCAGCCTGAATTCTTTCTACAGTCTTTCAGTATGAAAAAGGGGTTCTGGGCATACAAGACAACTATTCATCAATAATTTGGGCAGGGGGAGAGCAGGGCTCCTGCCAGCCAAGACTTGAGGTATATATGAAATTTGTGGGTGATATGCACTGCAGCATTTCTGTTGCAGCAGTGGTATATGCTTTAGTTTTTTGTACTTTGTGTTGCTGTTTTGGGAGCAGTATGGTATGTAAATTGAAATGGCAAGGAGAGTTTCCTAGATCAGAGGTAAGTAAACTATGAGCTTGTGCAATATGTGGTGGTGATGTTTTCCAGAGCCGCAGGTTCTGCCAGTTAGAGCTGCTCTCATAATGGGTGGCTCAGAAGTGGAACTATTCAAACTAGTGGACCTTTGGACCCGTGGCTTGAATATCCAGATAGGTGTTTGCACTTGAGATTTTTTGCAATTCGATCACATGTATGATTGTAGCAGGCATAATGAGAACTTAATTACTATAACATTAGAGCATGCTTCTAAGTATAGACTTACACCCCCTCCCCTCTTTCCAACAGGAAAATGCATATACATATGAGCAAGTCCACTGAGAGCAGTCAAGCTTACTTTTACTAACATGCATAGGCTTGTACTCTCTTCTCCCCACTTTTATTTTGACAGGGATGAAATAATTTTCACTGTACCCACTTCTGAGAATTACCAGTTACTATCCCTGCTTGTTTTTCCAGGCTAGTAGCCATGCACTTGTAGCAGCACATGCTGACCTTCCCAACTAGGTCTGTCCCTTCAGCATATAGGTCACACAGTTCAGCCACTGGTTGCTGCAAATCTCCAAGTGATTCCCTCCTTGAAACACTCACCAACCTTAGTAAACCAGTGAGCATTGAAGGGCCCAGTAGATAGTACTCCTTAGCAGAAATTCTCATACTTCCTTGTGGTTAGCAGTGCACCTATGGAAGTTTCAGGACAGTGGAGGGGGTGTGACAAGCAATGCAGAATGAGTAGGTGAAAAGTGTGTGAGAACAGAGGATAAGTTGTACAATGCAACAAGAGATGAGAGAGGTGAGGTGAAGCCATCTGAATTGCCTGTGAGTGTCTCATGATCTACCATGGGTGGTTTGCCATTGACTGGAAGGTCATATTCAACATGTTGCCTACCTCAGTCCTAGACCATTGCTTAGTGTCTCTGACACTGCATGAGCAAAAAGAAGACTCCTCAAATATGTGATGACAGATCCAGACTGTCATAATTTACTGCCAGCACTGATAACTGTGAGGCACTTAGACAATTTTCTTCTCCTTCTGAATCATGGCCAAAGGACCCAGCAGTTGAGACTGCCAGTTGCTGTTGAAATCAAGCAAATAAACTTCTCTATGCTCCTGGTGTTTCAGTTACACCGGCTCTCCATACAGTTGTAGGTACCAGGCCACTCAGTCTTTCCAACTTCTGTAGAAGCCAGTGTTACTGTAAAATAGCATGTAATTTTACCAGAACGTGGTATGACCATTTCAGATTTTTTTTAAAATGACTTCTGCTCTGTGCAAGAGCACAGACCATGTACCCAGAAAGTGCCAAGTTCTGCTCCTGGCATCTCTAGTTTAAAAGCTGTTCAAGTGATGGGAAGGGGTTTGCCTGAGTTCCTTGAGAATATGTGCCAGTCACAGGTAAAAAAAAAAATACTGAGCCTTAGGGGTCATCATAAGTCAAAAAGGACTTAGAGGCACAAAACAACAACATACGAACAAATGAGCTAAAAGAGTAAATACACACCATCCTGTGTTCCTGCATTCTTTTTCTCTGACAACATCCCTTTTCCTTCACAATTGTTGTGTATAAAATACTTAGCAAGCCTGACTTGTATTGCTCAGTGGTGAAAAATCTTTTGTTTAAAATAGTTGAGCTCCAGAAAAACAGTTGGTTGATAGTTTTCTCTGCTTAATCTTTGTTACCTTGTTTCTGGTTTTTTAATGCTGATTTTGTTTCCCAACAGGAACAGCGTCTAAAAGAACTTGCAAAGAAACCTCATACCTCTTTAACTACAGCCTCCTCCCCAGTGTCTAATACAGCAGGAAGCATAATGACTACACCAGCCATTGACATTTTCTCCACACCTAGTTCTTCAAACAGGTACCATTTTCATTGTTTGTGGCCAAGATTTATGATTGCCCATAAGAAGATTTCAAGGCAATTTACAGGTAAAAAAATTAAAACGCAGCACAAAAATTAAAATATTTTAGATGGAGAAGCCAAGAATGATAGGCATTCATCTGATGATATAAAGACTAAAATATGAGTATCAGGCCAATCTTGGATTGCTACCTGCTGGCTCTCATTTGGCAGAGATCTCTATAGAAAGAGCTCAGAAGATGCAATCTAAGGTATATGTAGGAAGAGGTGATTTTTCAGGTAACCTGGCCCAGCACAATTTACATCTTTAAATGTTATTACTAGCATTTTGAGTTAAGCCTAGAAACAGACAGGAATCCAATGCAGACGACAAGCCTGTCGCTTGCTGTCTTTTAGTAGTGGAAAAGATTGCTTCTAGCCAGAGTGGATCCTTAATGTGAGGCTGCTCTATAAAGTGCTTTGATTAGGTAATTCTTTGGCTTTGGCATAAGCTATTAATAAGGTTAGCTTACCATAGCCAAGACAAAATAGCATCAATACAAGGGCATGAGAATATTTTGCTATGCAGCTGCTCAGTTTACAAAAGGTACATCTCTTTCTATGTGACCCAATCTGTGTGTCATACCCATGTATGCAAATATATATAAATGTCTTGAGAAATGAAGAACTTGTTTTCTGAACCTGTAGGATTGTGTGGCAAGGCTAACGACTCCCTATATTTCAAGAATCCCCAAAACTTTTCAAGAAGGTGTTGAAAGTGGAATTTATTTTGCTTTGGATTGTGTGGGCTGCATTTGTTCATGATACCTAAAACTGATTGATCATTACAGCCAGGATTTTGTATGTCAGCTTGGACTCATATACTTCTCCCTTGTCATCTTCCCACATGACCAGGAAGAGAAATAAGCCAGGAATCAGTTTTGCTTTCACAGGTTCCTGGCTTGTGTCTATAAAAATCAGGAGTTGTGATTCAAAAACTTCAGTCAGTTGCTAAGCAAGCCAGTAAGATTACTCTTAAGTTTGTCCTTAGGCTTGGTAAGGAGTTGTTTGGCATGAATTAATTGATATGTATATTTATATCCTGTCTTTCCTGCCATGAGTTCAAGACACAGAGTACATGTCTCATGTCCTCCACGCTTCATCCTCACAACAATTCTGTGAAAGCTGTTCAGGATGAGAAGGAGTGATTTTGGAATATGCTGCCTCAGAATGTGGAGCATTTTAAACAGAGTCTGAATGCCTGCCCTTGGGAGTGCTTTGGTGGTGTATTCCTGCATGGAAGGGGTCAGATTCAATGGCCCTTGTGGTCTCTTCCAACTCCATGATTCTATGACTGGCTTAAAAATCATTAATGAGTTCTATGGCTCAGTGAGGACTCCATCTACATCTCCCAGATCACTCGCCAACCTATGCCACTATATGGCTGAGCTTAAGCCAGTTGATTGCTTCATTGTTTTACCTCTTGACTGTCTTCTGTAAAGTGCAAAATTTGTTTCTAGCCTTTTAAAATGTCAGAATTCACTGGAAATACAGGAGCATGCTTTTTGGAACAGGAAAGTCATATATCACGATTATGAGATCTACCCTGTTTTTCAAAAAATTGTTTATTAAAACCCTGTGGTCCAACATCTGGAACCACTGCAGAATGGTGCCTTATTTGGATTCATATGTGCCAAAAAAAAAAGGAGGGTGCCTCTGAGCACATCACAATCAGTACCAAAATCAATCTTTCTAGTCCTTTTCACGTCCTTTCTGATTGCTTCACTTAAAAAACTGAATTTCGGAAGGGAAACCTTTTAACTGCTGTTATTTCATAATTGTATGTCAAAACCTTGTTGGTCTGCAGATCACCCAGAGATCTACAAGTGTGTCTTAAGCAACCTTCTCATTTCCCCTGCTTTGGAATGTGCTTTTCCCAGTTATAATTTATTTGGAACATGAGTAGCCAGAGTGATGCAAGATAGAGAATCCTTGCCCTGTGCTTTAAAAAGCTGCTCATTCAGACTACAATTCTCAGAATCTCCCAACTGATCATGCTTCCTAAGGAATTGCAGGGGATGTAGTCCAAGGGGGAAAAAAAGCAACTCTTCCACACTGTAGTTCTGTCTCTCGTTACCAGAAATCTTAGCTATTCTCTGACTTTGAACATTATCACAGGCATAGCCTGTATTCTTTCTGGCATAGAGCTGTGAGAATAAGAACCTTTTTAATAAAACAAGATAATATAAAAACCTGGCCAGGAACCAAACAACCATGCAGTTAGTTCTGTGAGCCCGAATGA
Organism: Ctenosaura bakeri; assembly: GCA_948474755.1. NCBI lineage: Eukaryota > Metazoa > Chordata > Lepidosauria > Squamata > Iguanidae > Ctenosaura > Ctenosaura bakeri. The sequence goes on from CAOLHI010002217.1 coordinate 139,339, forward strand.
TCTGTATTTCAAACCATATTTCTTCTTCTCCCTTTTGCAAAACAGTACAGAAAACTGTTGTGCCTCCAAAAGGATTTTTTAAAGCAGTTTGTGATAAGAGTGGGGAGGGTGCAGCATCTGCTGCTCCAAATAGAATCTGTCAAACCCCTTGGGCATGTTGGCGATCTCAGGCATGCCTAAAGTACATCTTTGTATCTGTATCATGACCTCAGATTCCCATGAAGCTGGATTCTGGAAAGCTGTCTGTATGCATCAGTCCATAATTGTTCTTTGAAACAGTTTGGTGGGTTTATTGAAAGAATGACACTGCTGTCCAGATCTCTGATACTTGCCTGCCTTGTTTCTGTAGCACATCAAAGCTGCCAAATGACCTGCTTGATTTGCAGCCAACCTTTCATCCCTCTGTGCATCCCATATCTTCTGCACCACAAGTGGGAGGGACCTGGGGAGGTAAGAAATTCAGTTAAATACCATTTGTGATTATTGCACAGCTGCTTCTACCATCAGTACAGTTTGAGTCTAGGTTCTGTTTCCTCACAAATGTAATTAACTAGATTTTTCTAAATGTCCCATTCAGTTAATTCTTTCAGCTGTAATTTGGACAATGAGGAAACAAGCAGTGGCCTTCCATGGCCTCTCACATTCACTTTCCTGTCGCTTGAACCACTATTGTATTTCTCTTGTAATTATTTCATTTTCTTGTGAATCTTGAATTACTTTCCTGTGGCAGAAGAATATTGTAAGGTAAGTCTGGAGTGCATCTAGATCATCAAATTACAGTTTCTGTTTGCTCTCCAAACAATAATGAGAAAGTACGGAATAGGATTTCAGCTTGGTAGCAAAACATATGATTGGTGTTAAATAGAAAACTGAAAGTAAAGCCCTGTGGGATGAGAGAGGAGGGAGACCACAGCATATTTCTAGTTCCCCAGATCATGCTTTTGGAGGATAATATGAACTAGATTGGATACTTCAGACTGCCTAGAAAATGAGCCTTCATTTTTTAGAGGTTTTTAAGCGAAGACCTGTCAGAATTTCTGTTGTACTGTATTTCTTGCTTTAGTAGGAGATAAAACTACCTGATTTTTTGAGGGCTTTATCAGTTCAGATTCAGTGATTTCAAAAGAGTTGAGTGAGAAGATATCTGGAAATCAAATAAGTTCTACTGTTCAATGGAGACTCCTTTTGAGTGAATTTATTAGGATTATAGTCTGATAACTGGAACTTATGTTCTGTTCTCCATGTGTTTGTTACTCTTGTACACTTAAAGTGACCTGGAGGGCCTATAACATGGCAAATCTCCCCACAACCCCTAGATCAGCAAAATAATTGTTTTTTGTGGGTTGTGTGTGTGTGGTGGCAGGTGTGCTCCCCGAGTTCTCTTAGGGGTCTACTCTGGCCTCCTCCAGGTTTATGTGATAGATATTATTGGGAAATGTTAAAGATTTGTAATGAATCCCTCTAACAGGGCAATGACAACACTAAGCTGAAGTTAGAACAGTTTTAATAGCCACCCCCCCTCCAAGAAATAGCAGAGAAATAAACCAAACTTGGTCTTCTTAGTAAGATATATAAAAAGTTTTTTTGTACTCATGAATACTTGTGCATAATAAACACAGGTTCATCTACTTGAAGAAAATAAGGAAATAGTATTACATAGTTTCAGAAGAGTTGCAGCATCTCATCTAAAGAGAGCTCTAAAAAGGTACATGCTTCATGGTGGGCAGAGAGGGAAGAAGAAAAAGTTAGAGCAGAGGAGATCCAGAGAACAAAAGGAAGGTGTCCATGTGATGCAGGAAGAGAGTGGGTGTAAACAACCAAACAGGAAATATCCATAAACATGCTGCACCTAAATTCCTAGAGTGACATGCAGCGTTACTCCAGCAATTACAAGGCATGCAAAGGTTGTAACCTCCAACAGATATTTTCTAACCAATTAATAAATACTAGTGTTTGTAGCCACTAGTGCTGTCAGCATACTAACAGAGTCTTGTCTTTCCTCTCTTAATGTCTCTTTACATTAATTAAGAGGTTGTATATGTCTGCATGTAGTTACTGCAAGTGATGAGACACCACATATTTCAAATCTTTTTAAAATGCTGGGTAATATCTTACTATATTTCAAACAAAATGCCTCTGTTTTTTTTAAAATGAAGATAGTAAATTAGTTTTATCATGAATAGTATACCCCAATTTGGAAAAAAAAATAATCACAAAGTAGCTCAGGAAGTTTTTCTACTAATTAGTTACAGGGATTTTAGCGGCAGTTAACAATTAATTAATTAAAGAAATTAAATATTACTGTGAGAGCATGCTTTCCCACCTCATCCTACATAAACCTTTACAAGTTCAGTAGGGAATTCATACCCTCTCATTTGCTCAATACAATGAAATATTAAATATTTTCTGGAATTTTTCACATTTCCTGAATATAAGAAAATAGCACTTAGTTGACTATAACACATCATAGTTTAATTGATGTATTATCTAGATTTTTATAGTATTAAATAGCTTTAAAGCCTGGTTTACATTTAGTGCATTTCAGTGTTTTCCTGCATTCTCTCTTCTTCAAACATTCTTCAGTATATTTTCTCATAGCTCTTTCTCTCACTTGTGCTGAGAAACTATATATCCTTGGAATCATTGCATAAATCTTAACTATCAAACTTTCTATTACTTGGTAACAAAAATATTTCTCATCATTGAGATTGATCAACTGGGGCATATTTTTTGAACAATATATTAATAGCATGTCCAAAGCTTGATTTTTTTTTTTTAAATCTAGCCTTGTAGGCTAGATTGAATTTCTTATTTAATTGGTCAAGGAATAAAAATATCTATATTTCATTCATATTTTAAACATTACTTTCACATAAAATCATCTAAAAATCTTATTATGCTTTTCAAAATATAACTTGTATGTTAAAATATGTTACTTTAAGTATCATTTTGCCACTTAAATACATTATTCACTCTGAACACCTTTTCTGCAGAAAAACGCAAATTCACCCATGACACTTTCTGCAGAAGTAATTGGAAGAGGCAGTCACACACTGAAAACTTGCTTCTAAATAGAATTCAGAATCCTATTTCACAATTTATTTTGGTATTCCGCATTTTTGTTAAAATCAATGCCACTGTATATTCAGAATATTATGAAACATATCTGACTGATGGAGTTGAATTTGGAGAAAATGGGAAGAAACTGGGTGCTTACATTTCTCTGATACATCCAAAGTGGAACTTTCCCATGCAAATCTCTTTATATAAGATGTGCAAACTCTAACTGTACAGATACTGAATAGCTCATGTAAGGCCAAGGGTAGCAGATGATAGTGTTCCATTTTGGATATTGTGGAGAACATCTGGCAGCAGGTTAGACAGAGGCATTTAGATAATATTAGAAGCTGCTCAGATTGCAGTTTTATCTGTTCTTCAACTAAGCAGTTTTTTTTTAGCTGTTCAACTGTCTCTTCTTTTTGGCCAGAATTGCATGTGGGACTCTGGCCAAATTCTGTCTTGATTCCTCCCAGGCCCCACTTACTGGGAAGGAGATGCTGTGATTGATGGAGGTCTGTTGCCTTGGCAGTTGGGAAGCAGCCCACTCCTGTGAGTGATCTGTAGTGCAAAAGGCAGAAATAGGAACCCTATTGCAATTCCCCCTCACTCAGTTGGCCACTCAAGAAGAGGGTGGCTAGAGCCATCAGTCAGCTGCTTCCCCATCTATAGAGGAATAGACCCCCCTGTTCACTACAGTGACTGCCTCCTAGTAAGTAGAGATGGGGGACTTTCACAGTTCCTATATAGCCCCTGAAGTAAGGGCTGCATAAGAATTGTGAATATGTAACAGTCACAAGTGGGTAGTTCTAGGTTATATATTTGAAACTGTGATAGAAGATTTTGGCCTTCTCCCTCACAGCTAGAATACACACCGGGGCCAGTTATAGAGAGTGCATAACTCCCTTGTTAAAACAGTTCCATTGGCTACCTGTTCGTTTCCGGGCACAGTTCAAAGTGCTGGTTATGATCTATAAAGCCCTATATGGTTTAGGTCCAGGCTACTTGAAAGACCCTGTCTTCCTGTATAGACCTGCTAGAGCTCTAAGGTCTGTTGGGGAAGGCTTTCTCTTGGTGCTGCCACCGTCCCAGGCTCACCTGATGAGGACACAAGAGACAAGCCTTCTCAGTGGCTGCTCCCACCTCGTGGAACACCCTTCCATGGGAGGCTAGGCTAGCCCCCTGCCTGTTCTCCTTCTGCTGGAAGACCAAAACAATTTTTAAAGCAGATATTTATATGAACTGGGGAGCTTTAGTAACTTGATTTAAAATTGAGTATTGTTTTATGTTTTATAATTTTATATTTTTTTAATGCTTTTAACTGTTTTAAATGTTTTTAATGTTTGTTGTTGGAAGCCACCTTGAGTCCCATTCCAGGAGAAGGTGGTATACAAATAAATAAATTTAATTAATTAATTAATGCATGTAACAATATAGCTATTTGCGCTGCTTGCGTTTAATACTTGGTCTGTCTTCTGCATTGTTGTAGGACTCTTATATTCTCTATTTTTCAAGCCACAAAATCTTTTGTGGGCTCATAAGAGAGCAAGCACGATTTGATGATAGTTATTTATTTCATTTATTTGGTCATTCATTTTGTGTTGGCTTGAGCAAAAAAAATCTGCATCCTGACTTAAGTTTCTAATACTAGAATGGTGTAAACTCAGGCAGAAAATACGTGAATACAATAAAGCTGTTCCTATTGAATGCCATAATTTTTCTGTTGTGAGTTTTTCCTCTAGAAAGATAGTAAGCCACTTCTAGACTTTTATTCTTTTGTTTGAACAACATGTTCTGATGACATGTATCCCCAATAGCTGTAGTTTTTCACAGGGAGCATATTCTGAATGAGCAAAGCAGCAAATTCTCCATCTCCTGTCTCCTTTGGGAACTGAAACTCAGGCAAAGTGTTTCTCTTTTCTCTTTCCCCAGTGTAAACCTTGAGAGACTTTATGCAACTTGGTTTGTCTCTGCTGATGGTAGAGGTACTAAAAATGAATTGCTGAGGTGCCCGTTGAGAAAGCTCTGCCAAAATCTTTGTTGCTGTTCACATGAGTGAACAGGAATTAATTGAATCTTGACTTGTGTGAGCAAAAATGGCTCAGGAATATAATGGGTTGTTTTATTTTCAGGGAGGGGGAATCCATGTATGCCTAGAGGGTCATATGGAACTATTTATTGACCATTCCTATCTGCTTATAACAGTTCAGGAATCTCTGTTAGGTGCTATTTGGGCAACTGCTTGAATCATCTTAAGACCTGGGCAAGAGCAGAAAGCATTGTAATTTGATTGGTAGTTAGTTCTTAAAGGCCAGGCTGAATGTGAGAGCTGTTTCATCTGCTACTGTGTATGTCTTCAGTCAGCATCTTTGGATATTGGGGAGAGTACTCCTCAAAGCATATAAGATAATAGTGAACTCCTACTATTATTTGAAGTGTGTTACCAGATAAAAGATATCACTGTAAAGACACTCTAATTCAGTATGCCTGACACATACACTATGTCCTTCTTTAAGTTTGCAAGTCCTAATTCAAGCACAGAGCAGGGTCTAGTTGGTTGAATGCACAAGTGGTACAGTCTAAAACAAAGACTGGTGTACTGCTGCCCTGTTCCAAAGCTGTTGGGATTATAGTACCTCATCCTTATTTTATACCTTTACTCATTGTTCATTTAGTATCCTGATATTTAATCAGCCATAGCAGAGGCTCCTTTTTGTCTGTATTCTAAATATTAGTTCTGTAAGCTCATATAGTACATTTTGCAGCAGTAGCAAGGGAATTAAACTGCTGTGTTTTTTCTACCAAGCTTAGGCATTTAGAACTTGGAAGTTATTAAGAAAGGGAGTTGCAAGGACTCAAGACAAGCATTGAGAAAAACTCATATGAAGAAGCTGCTCTCATGTTAGGGGAACTGCAGCAGGGAGACTGATCTGGATTAAAAGTGTTATGCAGTTATGTTGTGAGTAGGTTTTCCTACACAACATTTAGAGAAGAGCCTTTTCCAGAGAGCATGTGTAGTGTAGAGAATGCCAACTGGCTTCTTCCAAGAATTCATTAAGAATACGCATACTATTTTTGTAAGCCTTACAAAGAAAATACAGTGTATGTTTAGGAGTGCCAGCTTATATTCTTAAGAAGTAACTTCTAGTTCCATTCATTCTGTTCCTGATTACTAATGCACAGCTAACTTGATTCCCCCTCCTTCTCCTTCCTGCTCTGTCTGGGCTGCACAGATCCATTCACTTCTACCGCTGATGCTGTTGACGATGCCATTCCAAGCCTAAATCCTTTCCTCACAAAATCTAGTGATCACCTCTCTGTCTCCTCTGATGTACTACCTACTTTCACTTCTAGGACACCAACTCATGAGATGTTTGTTGGTAAAGTACTGTCTGACTGACTTTTCCATTTCTCTGCCTTAATTGGACTGTGTTGGGCAAACTGAGGATTTCTAAAAGATTTTTTAAAAAACCCTAATGAGCTTTAGCACTGCTTGGCAAGGTCTCCTTTAAACTACATGCCAGTTTTTGAAGATTACATAGCCTGATCATTAGAGAACAGAGTGGGATTGAGTGTGGAAGAGGGAGGCACTTCGTATCTCTTCCCATCCCAATCTTATGGAGCTGTCTAGTATTTCCTTAGAATCCCAGTGATTGCTGCTATTGAGGATATTCTCCACTCCCCCAAAAGAGGGTGAGGTTGTCATTTCATTTACAGCAGGGGTGGGCAAAGTGTAGGCCAGAGGTCATGTGCAGCCTCCAGACCCAGGACATGGGGGCATTTAGGGTGTGTTTTGCCCTTCTCTCAGTCATTTTATGCCCAGCAAAGCCCCCTTTTTTTTAGAAATGGAAAGTGACTTCTGGTCACTTCGCATTTTGAAAAATGGCAACTCCTGGTCCTAAGATGAGCTGGAAGTGTCTAAAACTTGGCCAGAATGCTCCCATAACCCCTGGGGTATTTAGGGGCAAAAAAAGATTTTTTTTTAATGAGGAGTTAGCATCCTAAAATCTCCTAAGGGGATAATGCAGCTTTCTAAACCTTTCATAGCTGCCCACCCCTGATCTTTATGTTTTGTATCCAAGTAGATACAATTAGGGAAGCTTTGACAGGTTGCACAACAGGCTGTTATGGGTTACATGCAACCCATAGTTTAGATGTATTGCCTTGGTTTTCCCTGAATTAGTGCTTAGAATCCAAACTAGATGTGGGGCAGTCTGACTTCAAAAGCATGGACTCTGAGACTGTCATGTCACATGCATATGACTTTCAATTTAATTTTTTCTGGTTCTCTAGATCACTTCAACCCATTTACTGACACAAACCCCTTTGTGACAACCAAATATGCATCCACTGTTCAGCTCTGTCACTTTACTTCAGGTATAATATAAATGCCTTAAGGGTTTTACACTTCCTTATGGTACCAGAGGTGTAAAACGTGGCATTTGAGTCCTCTTGTCTTTAGGTAGTATAACATTTCCCTTTTTAGTAGCTGTCACTATATTGCCTGTGTGACTGTGTGTGCTGTAGATGTAGTCTTAACTTATTTTCCAAATACTTGGTTAAGCAAATAGAGTATGTCCTGTTTGTGATTTCTTTCTTTCTGTAACATTGCTTCTTTGCTCTTCTGCTTCATATGCCTTTATCAGATTCTTTTTGTGGTCCACAAGCTTACCCTAATGCTTCCCATTTCCGCAGTGAGCCCTCAACTGTAGCTGGTCTATTTGGAGGTAGGTAAACATTTTCAGAATACAGGAGCTTTGGTTCGCTATGCAGACCTAGGTAGAAATACAGTAACTGTGTGAGTTTCAGGATTCTCAATGGTTTAATGCCACTTTTTGAAATCAGTTGGGTAGGAATGAAAATTGGAGCCTACATCTGAATAAAAGTACTGGTCCCTTGATCATTGTGAAGGGATTGCAAGCAGACTGCAGGATTGTGGGGATTCCCTATCACTAAAAGTTTTTTGTTTTTTTTAAATATCTGTTTAAAGCAGAAATGGGAAACCTGTGGCCTGATGATCAGTCAAACCAACAGGGCAGTTGGTGTTTTGTTCCAACATAATTTGCAAGACGTTACCATCTTCAACTTGCAATATTAAAGATAGGCTCAAGTTATTTAAAAAATAGCTTAGTCTGTTGTGCCCAAAAAGGTTGCGAATGTAAGTTGCAAAAGTAGCAACCAGATATTCCAGTGTTACTATCTCACTTTTTAGTTGTGTTTAACCACAGATTTGGAAAAGCTACTGATCAACCATGGTGTTTTAAAGCACCTGGAATTGCATGCTTAGTGTACCTCCGGCTTTTCTCATGCATAGCTTAAAGGCACTGCTCCATTTTCTTCCTGAAACTGTATTTTAGATACTGATTGAAATGCTCAGCAAACTCTAGTCCTATTTTAAAAATGTGTTAGCTCTGTCATGTATGGAAGCACCTTCAGTGTTCAGTGAACCAAACTTCTCATTTGTATGATTTTTATGTTAAGTTGTTCAAACAGTGGAGCTTTTTGGGAAGCACTCTGCATGGTTTTGGTGACTTCTGCCATAGCAGTGCAACTCAGATTTTCTGTGCTGTCATATGCGCATTATCCCAGCTGAAATAGAGTGAAGGTGTAGGAAACTGCTTGATACAACAATATCTCATTTGGAGTGGTGCCTGTGCAGATTTTTTTTCTATAGACAGTGTAACAGGACTAGTCCTCAGAACATAACCATTACAGGTCCATCTAATCCATGTAAAGCTGACAAATGAACACAGTAGAAATGGTTTTCCTTGTTTTCTATATGACACCTCATGATCAGCACCATATTATGTTAAGGTTTGATGCAGTTCAGGTTTGGCTCATCTATCTGTTCTTTTGGTCTCTAAACCCTCTAAACACATTTTGTGTTATGTACTCCCTTTTGTCCTGAGTCTACTGTCAAAAAGTATTTTTCATCAGATGATCCTAGGCTCTGGAATCTCAGGTTTCAATATTCTTTTGCTCTGTACTGTTCATGACTGTGACCTTCTGTCATGTCCCTTTGTCCTTTTCTCTAAACTCCTTAGACTTCATTTGTAGAGAAAACAACAACAACAACAACCCACCATGACTTTTAAAAACCTTTTTCTGTTTAGGCTCCCCTGTATGATAGATTTGATAGACTGCTGCATAGATGTGTTCACATATCATAGAAGTATCTGCAGTTCTTTCAGTCTCTTGCCATGTACTGTTTCAGTCCTGCATCAGACTGATCTGATTAGGGAAGCCCTTCTGGCGCACTCAGTATGCTTGGGATTCATCATAGTGACTCTCAATAAAAGGAAAGAAGCTTAATCTATGTGGTACTGTGTATGTGTGCCTAATATTCTGTGTAGAGAAACTGGTAGTAATTGTGTTTGAAATGACTAATGCTCCTTCTGATTCAGTTATGATACCACATTGATGCATACATTTATTTAAAACGTTTGCACATTTTTAGCAAGAGAGCGTTTTGTAAAAGGTAGGAAAATAGAATGTGTAACATGGATGCTAGATAGGAAAAGAATTTAAAGCATATGCTTAGCCCATGACTGACTTGTATTTATGGACACTTAATGCAGAAGCTCAGAGTTAAAGTAAATGTGATGTAGGTTCTGAATCTTAATTAACTGTTTGGGTTTTAGTGGTGTGGCTGCTAGAAAAGCTATCAGGAAAGGGGAATGGTAGTAGAGACAACAAAGTCAGGGGAACCAGAGTGTGTAATTCTAAACACTTCTCAAGAACAGCACTGATAGTTTGGGAGGTAGTGAACTGAAATCAGAAGCTTTGAACACATACACAGCAAATGACTCTCAGGTAGCAGTGACAAAAACATTCCACAACAGGTCGTCTTGTTTGAAGGATTCTGGCATTTCTACATTAAAGGGAGGGCTGGAAATGAAGGACTTCTTAACACTACAGAACTCTACTTCTAGAAGCTGGGCCTATGCATACTTCCACCCAATACCCCCATTTTGTATGCAGCAAACAAGTCTTGCATGTTATCAGCTCTTTCATCACAGACTTTTCCTCCAGGATCACATAACATGCAGTTCCTGCAGATTTCTCCTTGTCTATCCATCATCTCTTTATGGCCACTGAACCTTGTACAGAAGCTGAGAGTTCACATCTAATATATAAAAGTCAAAGTTTGTTTCTGTCAGGTGAAGACCTCATACGATTGGCTACCTGAGGAGATTGTATGGAATCCTGGGGTTTGAAGTTTAGGGAGGGGCCTTTAAAATTCTCAGCCAGAGAACTCTTGAGCCTCAGTCAACTGTGTCTGTCTTGAATAGACTGGTTGCTACAGAGACAAGGCCTAGCAGCAAGGAGGAGAGCAGTATATTCCCTCAGGAACCCAACCTCTCTATGTCAAATAACTCTGAATACAGATTAGATTGGGGAATATGGGGAAAAGTTACAGGTACTGGACAAGACAGTTTGGGAAGTTAGAGACACAGGATCTCAAATCTTTCTAACGTATCACCCATGAGAAAATAAAATTCCGGGCAACGCTGGATATATACATTAGTACTGTATATAAACAAGCTTAACTTCTTTCATTATCTGTTTGTAGGGTTCACCCCATCTCCTGTTGCTCCATCGCAGCCGTCTACAAGCCTTAATGTTGACTTTGAGTCTGTGTTTGGAAACAAAACGTCAAGTGCGCCAGTGGATTCTGGTGGTAAGTCTTTTACATACTAGCAATTACATAATGTTGTGCAAAGAAGGGGGAAATCTCATTGTGTTAAGTTTAAACCACCTAGGCGTGCCAGAAGCAAGTGGAATATTTTCGTTTTTTAATAAGCTTTCATGGACTACTACATGGAATAGCTGAAATTCACTGCTGGGTGAATCTATATTCACTGATGGTGTTCTTTCCCTCTCCTCTCCTTCCCCCACAAATATAGTAGTTCCTAGTTCACAAAAGCTTCTGTTGCAATAAATCTGTACAGCACTGGAGGACTTTTTCCTGCAATAGAATAATATTGCCACTGCTCTGGCATTTCTTTTTGGATCCTGGACACCATGGGTATGGGAGTAAGGTTTCCTTCCTGCAAAAGAATCAGTATTAGTTTACTTTTGACCCAGAAATATAGCAGCACAATTTCTTCTAAGGCACTTTGAAGCTTGATCATTATATATAGCTTTTTCACAAAAATAATTTTAGATATCTAGCTTTTTACAAAAAATAATTCTAGATCTTAAAATACTGCATTTTAAAATGTCTGATAATTGTACTTAATTTTTTTTTTTTTTTGGGAAGTATTTGATGAATTGGGTGGACTCCTAAAACCAACAGTGGCTTCTCAAAACCAGAGTCTTCCAGCTTCCAAAACTCCACCAAACAAGTTAGTCTTGGATGATCTGGATTCATCTTTAGCCAACCTTGTGGGCAGTAAGTATTTTTTTGTAGAAGTTTTACAGTACCATCTTGTTTAAACAATTTTCCAAAAAAACTCAGGTTGCTTCTAATGATTTTCTTATTTTATAACAGATCTGGGCATTGGAAATGGAACAACTAAGAAGTGAGTATTTCTTATTCCAGCATTATTGCAACACATCTTCACAGCACCGGTTTATGGCAAACGCAGGCTATTGTGTTCCTTGATTAAACTGATTGTGGGGGCACAAGTACCCCTTCTACCCTCAGATATAGTAATTCTGGAGGGAAAGGAGACTGCTGTCACTGCACCTTCCTTGGATTTTTTTGTTTCTGAGAGTGTTTCTGAACTGCCTTGATGGGTTGGTAGAGTGTATCTTACCCTTTTGGAGAAGGAAGCTGCAGGTGAGCCTGTAGACTTCAAAATACAAAATCTGTTGCTGTCTTGTGACAGTCAACACCTCTCAGAATTAATCATGGTCTCTCATTTGGGGAATATATTTTCTTCCTTTCCACCCTTCCTCCCTGGGTTTTAAATTTCTTTATGCCTTTTTGCTTTATACCTTGCCTCTTTGGCCTGTTCAGTGTTTAAGCTGTTCACCTCAGGATGGATATGCTTGAATGAAACTTGTCTGCCTTCATTTTTTTTTAAGTCCAGCTATTTTTTGAAGGCTAGAACAGGTTTTTCCAAATTGCTGAAAGTTGTGGGGAGGCAGACAGAATTGACTTAACGCTTTTTGTGCTTCTGTACTTCATCTGCCTTTTAACATTTCTGCAAGAAAAAGAGCTAGAAAAGAATACCCAAGTGTTAATATGTTAAAAAATTTGTTTCAAGTGATGTGAATTGGACACAGCCAGGAGAAAAGAAACTAACAGGAGGGTCCAACTGGCAACCCAAAGTTGCACCTACGACAGCATGGAATGCTCCAACAATGGTAAGCAATTGTTCTCATAACTTGAGCAGTTCAAAATGTGTTGGGAAAATGTAGGAGCCCATCAAGGATTTGGGTAGGACAGAGAACCAACGAATATACTGTTGGAGCCCAAATAACTTCATTAGTTGTCACTTAAAGAGTATATCACATTCAGTGTTTATTAGTCACGTTTTAAAATCAGCAGCCATGGACCATCTTAAAAATCTCACATCAGATCATGTGTCCTCTCACTTAAGAGGGGGACTGGAGTAACTTCCCAGATTTTGAAGTGCCTCTAAATTAGCATATATTAAGCATGTACTAACTGCTGGATGGTGTGGCCTACTTCTACTGCTGTTTTTGTGCTATAAAATGGAAACTTAAGGGATATTTTTAGCTGTGCATTTGCAGAGATCATAGGAATGCTAGGTTGGGTTGGATTGGAAAGAGAGAGGAAAGGCTGTGTTCTTCTGCGTCTGCTGATTCTCCCCTGTAGCTATCCCATCCCAGCCGTTGGAGGAGGGAGAAGTTATAAATTTTCGGTAAATGACCACTTGCCAAGGAGGGTTGGCAGAAAAGGATCTTCCCACCTATATGTTCTCCCTGTGCAGACTTTAGCCTGCAGTGAAATTGTGAGGGGAATATAGTGCAGAAACCCTAATTCTGCTGGTGGCAAGTAGTACAGCACTAACTGCTCCTGTACAAAGACTGTTGCTTCTAAGTTAGTCATGTTACTCCCAACACTAAATGATTATCTGATATTGCTCTTTCTGAATTGTACCACTTCATACTGCAGAGAGTGGAACAGTACGTTTGGATGCTTCAATCTTTGGACATAGAAAACCATTATATTGCTGGGAGGGAGGCCCAGTCCAGGGGCATCTGTGATACAGGACAAAGTCTGTGTTCTGGTACATCCAAAGCTAAGAGTTCTTAATAGTTTCAGTGTTAAGATAGGAAGGACTAACCTATTTTACTTCATCTTCTGTGTTAACTCTAGCCTGTCTTCTGGTTCCCCTTATGAATGTTTTGCCTTTAACTGGTGGATTCCAGTATTTCTGAAATCCATGTTTTTGTTTTCCTAAAGCCTGCCCACACCAAATATGTTAAAACAAGTACAGAGTTTGCATTGTGGGCTCATCAACCTTGTCAGTGTCCTTTTTACCAGATCACTCATGTAAATGGCTTTGGATTATAAGAATTTGTGTTTTCAGGGTTGTTAAGTGCACTTGTGACTAAAATGCTCTGTGTATATTCTGTTGTGTAAGTACTCATTTCTAATCCAGTGTTATTGCATTATGTAATTGTTCTTCCGGGGAAAAACAGAATGGCATGCATTTTCCACAATACGTAAGTGAACAAAACCTGCAGCCTTTATTTGCAATCAAACTGGCATGCTGATATTAACCACTACAGCAGAACCTCATAATCCTGCTACTTCACACTTTCCTTATGTTAAGATCTTCAGGCATGTTGGAAATCTTGAGCAGCTCCAGATCTTATGGGTGTCCTGCAGGCCTCTTGACGCCAATGATGGCATGGAAAAATCCTACAATGATTTTTTTCCCCCTTGCTTTATACTGCCATTTGCTGCCAGATAGCTGGTGTGGGTGTGTGTGTCTGTATTGCCTTTTTTAATGCATTTGAATAAAGTAAATAAAAAAGGCATTTGTGTGTGTGAATAACTGCATGAAACCACACAGGCTTCTATTCACACTCCACTATTTGTAGACTTGATTTCAAATGGGGAGAGACCAATATGTCCCAAAATGCCAAAGAGGGTGAACCTAGTTACCCATTGGGTGGTTGAAAGGCTGATCATAATTTTCATATTCTCCTTCTAAAGGGAGTGCCTTTTCACTTCTCTACAAAAAGCAGCAATAATGATGGCTAAAATAAAAACTTAATAAGTTTAATTGGCCATAAGATGCAATAAGAGCTAAAGGATAAAGTCACTAATAGTTTTATTGTATTCTGAATACTTATTTATGGTGAGTTTCTTAAGTTGCTGTGGGATATTCCCTTATTCTTTACAGTCTTGGGTGTGGTTTATGCAGTCTGCTTTACTTTGGATATTATGAAATAAAGACTTTATTTCTTTAGCTCATCCAATTATAGTGATCCTCACTTCAGCATAATTTGTTTCTCCTTTTGTGTTACTGTTGGTCTTTCCCTGTATTCTTTTCATTGTGGGGAAAATCCTAAACTAGCCTGAAGCACTCAAAAGTCCAGCAACTGTATGGCCATATGTATGCATATGCATAATACCTTGCTTCTTCAGCTTTATGAATATTAATTGCTGTATCATTTCATTAACCATGATAGCCAGTTGCAAGTTGGATTCCATTGTCCAGTGGATATTGTAACTCATGGGATTAGTTAAGCTGTGTTATTCTTTTTTCCTTCACCTGGCCAGGACAATTTTGTTTTCAGGGAGTTAAACCTCCTGGAAAAGTACTGCTATGTAGAGTACCGGCCTAACAATGCTTTTGTATTTCCTCCTTTAGCTTTGGTGAGATCTGCACAAGAGAATTTCCCAGTGTGGGTTATACAGTCATGTATTGCCTCCATAAGTTACCATATGTTGTGGAAATTCTCACTCATTTTTCAGGAATTAGGGATTACGATGTAACAGTATGTCAAAAGTGTAGTTTTGAGTGGAGTTTCCATTTATATGCTTAGCCTTCCTCTTAGTGATGGAAATGCAGATTTTTAACTTGCATTGATATGATGGAGGAAGAGGTATTATACTCCACTGCCTGCTCACTCTTAAGATCAACACTGTTTGCCCAAAAAACCCCAAACAAGCCAACCATACAAGACCCCAGTCTGTCCTCTTATTTGCAGGAGTTGGGAAATCTTGACTTGATAGGTTATTTTGAAGTTTGGGACTCTGACATGAAGATGCCCATCTTCTTTAATCACACTCTTATAATTAATAAAAATTTTGTAACTTTCCTTTTTAATTGAAATATCTTGAGGTCAGCTAACAAGATATGCTAAGAACCATGAAACCCTCCATATAAAAACATGCCACAGATTAAACTCCTGATAAAAATGAATTAGCCATAATGTTGATCAGATGAAAAAGTTTCCTTTTTAGAAAACTCAGAGTTCCTTTAATCTCTCATTCAGGTGTTATTCAGATGGGCATTTTTATAGCTTCATGCTGATCTGTGAGATGCTGCTGATCATTCATCTTGTGGTTGAGTGAAGCTCATCAAGTGGCACTTAGTTTTTATACAGACTTAGGAATGAATTGACAGCACCTCAATTTGTTCTTCTTGGAAGCTCCTTTACTAAAGTGTTATAACTGTACATACTGTCAATTAAGCCTCTATGGAAAGACACTACCCTACCCTGTCATGGATCAGGTTGAGCACCAGATGTCATGTGTGACCTTGGATATTTTCAATCCCTTTGAGGGTAGCAATGTGAGATTTCTAGGAGGTTGTTTGAGTGCCAATTATTGGAAATTGGCGGTCACTTAACTTTCCCAGTCTAGCCAGTTCATTACTTTTGGGGAAAACTTTTTTACCTCTTTTACTAAGTTTAATATTCTTTCTTTTGTATTAGGCACCACCTGTCATGGCCTATCCTGCTACAACACCAACAGGAATGATGGGATATGGAATGGTAAGCAAACTTAATTTCAAGGATAATTGTTGTCTTGGCTATTAGCATTGCTTTTTTCTCCTCATCCTATATATGTATGGAGTTGGTGGTAGGGAGCGACATAGAGAGGTGTTTTATCAACAAACTACTGAACACCTGACAAACCAAAGGAGATTAGTTTCAGATCCCACTGTCTTAGGACAGGCCTTTTTGTAAAGAGGAACTTGGTTCTCAGAAGGCTTTTGTGGGTGTAAACTGGCCCGGGGAGCCTGAAAATGTGGCAGAATTGTTCCCACATGTTCATTGGGGGGCATTTTGGAGCAAACTTTTTTGGTGTGCTAGATGCTCTAAGGGCCACACTATCCCAATCCCAGGTCTGAGGCCTAAGGTGGTTCCTCCTCAGTGCATCCTAACAGTGGCAAAGCCGTCTCTGTAGTTACATGTGAACTCTGAACCACTCCTTTTTAGAAATCTGTTTGATCCTGTTTCCCCTTCTCAGGAAGTTTATTTGGCTTCTCTTTCCCTGCTTTTAATTGCCTTCTCCCCATTTTTTGGACAGACTTTAAATTTGTATGGTTAAGTTCTGCTGTTTTAATCAGTTTATAGCTAGCATTGTGTCTCATTATTGTTTGGCTTATTTCACTATTTCTTTTGTTTTAAAATTATGCACCCACCCTGAACACTCTTAACCATGGAAATTCAGGATATAAATTTTCCAAACTTAGTGAACAGAGGTGAACACAGTAAACAAAGGTGATTAATTCACATATGCGTGCATTATTGCAGAACACAGAGTATGATAGCATTTGGTAATTTGGTATGATCAGTGTCTGAAAGGGATATTCAAAAGCTTCTACTTATAAAAAGGTTAACTTTGGTAATTATGATAAAGAACAAACAAAAACCTTGTAGCTTTAGCTAATTCCATTTTAAAGCATTAAAATGAAAGCATCTTGTATGTCGGGGAAACATGGAACAGATAATCACTTGCCATTCCTGAGGAAGTAGAAGTGTGTATGAGAAGAGAACTAGAGGTGATTCCAGTGGTCTTTTGGAGGTGACTTTAAATGTCAATCTTTTTGATGTTTTCTGAATATTTTCTCTACAGAGTCATTAACTACTTGATGATTGGTAGCATTTTCATGTGTTGATGGTTTTAAAAGGATTTGTGTAAAATTAATTCTGTGCTCTTCTGGATTTCTAGCCATCTCAGATGGGAGGAGTACCAGTACTGACACAACCAACCTTAATATACAGCCAGCCTGTCATGAGACCTCCAAATCCTTTTGGCCCTGTATCGGGAGCCCAGGTGGGTGTTGAACTGGACTATAAAGCCTTAAGGCTCCAGCAGTGCTTCACAAGAACAGGATTTATTGCATGCTATGTTGTTATATTTTAATGGCATTTTCAGTTGTCTTGTCTGGAAGCACACTGTTTCTGCTTCAGACGTGAAGTAGCCTCTGCATAGAAGGTTTGCAGGAGACCTGGTAAGACAGCAGAAGTTATACAGTTGAGGTGAGGGGGATCCCAAGAAGAGGTCTTACCTGAAGCAAATTTTAAGAAAAGAGCCATCTTAACAGGGAGGAGGTGATAGCTGAATTAAGAAGAGGATGGTATCATAAAAACCAAACACAGAGAACTTGTGCAGGGGACTAGGCATGTAGTTTTGTGTCAGCAGCAGTTGAGAACAGTGAACAGGTGTGTTCTTTTTTAATTAAAGATAAAAGATTCTTGACAAGGTTTCAAATTAAAAACCTTATTTCAGGTGTGACAGATTTCCTCCTTAAGTAGCACTACAGTTGGCCCTCTACATTTGCTAGGGTTAGAGGTTCAAGACCCTTGAAAAAGTGGGAAAATCCCAGTTATCAAACTGTGTGTGTACGTCCGCAGGAAGAGAGCTGAGGAATGCTGGGGAGAACAGGCATCTAGTGTCCAAACTACATCAGGTAAAAAGGTTGAGTCAGTATGGTGGCCCTCTACTTCCTCTCTCACCCATCTCCTTCCTTGGATGTGGGGGGTTTTGAGAGAGGGGTTGTGGTGCTAAGAAACTGGGCTGTGAGCTGTTCTTAGCTGTCCAGGAGGCAGCTGGTGGAAAAGAGGAGGACCAGAGAAGGATTTTTTCAACAGGCTCAGTAGCCTGATTGGAGCTGCTGAGAGGGAAGATTCCCTGGAAAAGAAGCACTTGACATGTGGGGGCAGGAGTTGAGGAAATTCACAAATAATCAAATGTGTGGAAGTCAAACCCACAGGTGTGGAGGGCTGACTACTTCTGTATGAAAGTGTAGACGTGCCGAGTTGGCAGATGGTGTGCATGCAGCTGTTGGGTTGCTTCTATACATGCTGAAAAAGCATTATTCCCTTGTAGATTCTTTATACGTACAAGAGAGGCATGTTGTCCTGTTTGAGGAATGCTGTTCATATAATATGTCTCGATTTCAGCCAGGTTTTTGACAAAGTTGGTGAAATGTGGGGCTTGACAGTACTGTTGTTAGGTAGATTTGTAACTGAACAACTAAATAAAGTGCTCACCAGTGGTTCCTGTGAAGAGAAATTACTAGTAGGATGCCACAGCATTCTGTCCTAGGATCTGGTGTTCACTCTCTTTATAAATGACTTTGAGGAAGAAATAGAGGGCATTGCTTGTCATATTTGCAGGTGACACCAAATTAGGAGGGGTATCTTATACTTTAGAGGACAGGATCACGACTCAAAATGACTGTAACAGATTGAAGAGTTGGGCTGGAATTAAAAAAATTAATTTCAATAGGGATAAATGTAAGGTGCTACACTTACATAGGAAAAATTAAATACACTAATGTAAGATGAGTGGCACCTGGCTTAATAGCAATACATATGAAAAAGATCAAGGGGGTTTCATAGATAACCAGCTAAACACGAGTCAACTGTGTGATGCAGAGGCCAAAAAAGTTAATGCTATTCTAGGTAGCATCAAAAGGGGTATAGTATCTGAAGGAGGGTAGCAAAGATTGTGAAAGGTGTGGAAATGAAGCCTTATGAAGAATAGTCTAAGAGGCTGGATGCAGCTTGGAGAAGACAAGACAGAGAAGGGGGTATGAGAGCCATCTTTAAATATTTGAAGTGATGTCATATAGAAGATGGAACAAACTTCCTTTCTGCTGTGCCAGAGACCAGAACATGAACCAGTGGATTAAAATTTCTAGAAAAAATGGATCCACTGAACCATTACGGAAAAAAAATTTCCAGTAAGAACAGTTTAACAATAAGAAAAGACTGTCAAGAATTATCAATATAAACTTAAAGCTTTTGCTGATGATTTGGTTCTGTTCCTTGAAGATCCTAAGAGAAGCATACAAAATCTTATTGGAATAATACAAGAATATGGAGAATTTTCAGGGTTCAAGGTAAATAAAGAAAAAACAGCTCTGCTGATGAAAAACATGACAGACAAGGAGGAGAAGGAACTAGCACTTGCAACTGGATATAATAAAGTACAAAAAGCAAAATATCTAGGCGTCTGGATAGTGAAAAGGAATAATGAGCTGTTTCAAAATAATTATGAGAAAAAATGGAAAGAGATCATTAAAGATTTGGAAAGGTGGACTTCCATGAAATTGTCTATGTTGGGGAGAATAGCGACTATCACAATGAATGTTCTTCCAAAGATGAATTTTTTGTTTCAGAGTCTCCCCATAATAATAAACAGTAAACCTTTCATACAGTGGAAAAAAGACCTGACCAAATTTATATGGCAAGGGAAAAAACCAAGAATTAAATGGAATATTATGACAGATCAAATACTTCGAGGAGGAATGGGAGTACCGGATTTTCAATTATATTACAAAGCTACGGCATTCATATGGTTAAAAGACTGGATTGACTTACAAGATACAAGAATGCTTGCACTGGAGGGAGCAGACCTGAGGATGGGATGGCATGCCTATATGATTTATGATAAAGCAAAAATTGATAAGGATTTTTCGCATCACTATATCAGAAAATCGCTTCTGAAGATATGGAATGAATATAAGAGTAAAAACATAAGGCAGTTACCCATGTGGGTATCCCCTCAAGAAGCTTTCTTTGGAAGATGGAAGGAAACAGAGAAATGGCTGAGATATGAGGATATATTAGAGAAAACAATGACAAATACTTATAAGATCAAATCAAGAGAAAAATTGGAACAGGAAGGATCGCCATTAAGTTGGTTTCCATACAGGCAGCTAAATGAGAGATTCCAGATGGACTTGAAGACTTATGGAATAGAATCCAAAGAAAGGACAGGAGTGATTAAATGGATCTTTGACAATCCACCGCATCTGTTAGCCCATATATATCAAGTAATGTTAACACAGGAGAGACAGGATGAGACTGTGAAATCTGCAGTGATTTTGTGGGCACAGAATCTTGGACATTCAGTTCAATTAGATGAATGGGAACAGAGCTGGAAAAGGACACAAAAATTTACCATGGCTCAGAATCTCAAAGAGAACTATTTTAAAATGTTTCATAGATGGTACATGACACCAGATAAGTTAAAAAAGATTTATAACACAGGTACGGGAATGTGTTGGAAATGTCAGAAGGAGGTGGGAACAATATTTCATATGTGGTGGTCATGTCCCAAGGCAAAGAAATATTGGAGTGAAATACATAAAAAGATGTGTGAAATACCGAAGGTTCAATTTGCAAAAAAACCCTGAATTTTATTTGTTAAACATGACAAATGCTCTTGAGAATACTAACATTAAGAGGCACTGGAGATTAATATTGTACATGATAACGACAGCTCGAATTGAATATGCCAAATTGTGGAAGTCTCAGCAAATACCCACAATTGAACAATGGTGGGGGACATTTATTGAGAATAGAAATGCGGATATTGTTTCACAAAGATTAAAGGGGAAATCGGGCGATCAGATAAAAGCAGAATGGCAAATTGTAATGGGTGATTGCTGGGAACTGCCAAGTGAAAATGTCTGAATTACGGTTGAAATTAAAGAGGAATAACTGTAACATAACAGGAGTTGATGATAGAAATGCAAGATCAAGCATGTAAGATGAACATAGAATTGTGAGGCATAATTTTTTATATGTGGGTAGATATCCAGAAAATGAAAACTTGATCAGAGTGGAAGAACAAAAACACTACATGTAAAAGTACAATTTGAGATGATGTTTTTTTATTTGTGAAACTTAATAAAATTATATGTTAAAAAAGAAAAGAAAAGGCTGCCATGGAGGGAGTAGTGGGCTCATGTTTAGAAGTCTTTAAACTGAAGTTAGATTACCATCTTTTGAGAGCTTTAATTGTGTATTTCTGCATGGAAGATGGCTGTACTAGATGGTCCTTGTCATCCCTTCCAGCCCTGCAATTTTGTCTGGAGCAGTGGTTCTTAACTTTTTCTTTACTGGGGACCCCCTGCAAATAATATTTTTTTGCTGAACAGCCCCAAGACTTAACTCAAGATTTAAATATTCAAATATTTATTTATTAAAAGCTTTTGGAGACTAGGATTCAAATCCCTGCTCAGACACTGGGCAAGTCACATTCTCTCAGCTGCAGAGGAAGGAAAAGGCAAACCCCCTCTGAAAAAATCTTGCCAGAACACCCCTGTGATAGGTTTACCTTAGGGTTACCGTAAGAAATGCAAAAGCAACAAATCTTGCCAAGTAAACTCCCATGATAGGTTCGCCTTAGGATCACCATAAGTCAGTTTCAAAGGTGAGAGGCATGATGGCTAGAAAGAACCTTCCCCTGTCAGCAGCACTTTGTTGTTGTGTGCCGCTGTTGTGTGACTTGAAGGCACACAACAACAAAGGGCCGCTGACAGGGGAAGGTTCTTTCTAGCCATCATGCCTCTCACCTTTGAAAA
Source organism: Ctenosaura bakeri (assembly GCA_948474755.1). Lineage (NCBI taxonomy): Eukaryota > Metazoa > Chordata > Lepidosauria > Squamata > Iguanidae > Ctenosaura > Ctenosaura bakeri. Next base: position 161,160 of record CAOLHI010002217.1, read on the forward strand.
CTGATTTACGGTGATCCTAAGGTGAACCCATCATGGGAGTTTACTTGGCAAGATTTGTTGCCTTTGTATTTCTCTGAGGCTGAGAAAATGCTACTTGCCTAAGGTCACCCAGTGGGTTTCCATGGCTGAGTGGGGATTCAAACCCTGGTCTCCAGAGTCATCGTTCGAGCATGTGTATATGCCTGCCACTGTGTCCCTTTTGCCAGGGACATGGCAGTGGGGGGACGTGTGTTCATGCCCAGACTGCTCCCTCATTTGCAAATGAGGGACACTGCTATATCTCTCTTGCTGCTGTTGGTGTCCAGCAGCAGGGCTTTTTGGACCCCTCCAGATTTCCAGGGTTCCTGGACACCAGGTTAAGAACCACTGGTTTAGAGGCCACTTCATTCTCACCCCTGTTCTCAACCCATTTCCCCCTGCACCCTGAATCTCATTGACTAGATTCACTATGGAAATTGATTTTAGGATGCTAATGTAAAGAGGTATGGTCCAGCCTGCCCTCTGCAACACTTCAAGCTAATACAGTCTACTGATCTACCGTAGTATTGCTTTTATGTGGTACTTGTGCATGGAAATTTCATTGAGGCTGCATGGTAGCTTATGCCCTTTAGCAACTGGAACTGCAGTTCCAAGCCACAGATTCAATAAAGACGGATGTGTTTCTTTTTCTGAAAGAGGCATGATTGGTAGAGTATTTTAAAGAAATCTGTACTTCTGTTCCAACAAAAGAGAGCAAATTTTCCAAGGCCCAAATTATTCCCTGCCTCAAGACGTATATAAAATATTCCCAATCCAAAAGAAAATGAAGTTGACATATCCTGTTTTCTGTAGCCTGCTTTATATTTGAATGTAGCTAGTTGTTAGTAAGCATGAGGCTATTTTGCTCTGCTTCCCTGGTGAGAAAGTTTGAAAGGGCCAGCTTTGAGGCATTTTTTGACCATTGTAGGCTTTTACAAGCTAAATCACTCTTTTTTATATATTAGCTCTCTGAAGCCTTTAGAAAACAATTGCAAGCAGTTTTTTTAAAACTTTGCAATGGTTCTATGAGATATCGACATATTCATACTAGAGTTGCTATTATACTATAGCAGTGAAAGTGGATTTGGATGTATAGGAGGTTGCATGAATTGTAAATTTCTCAGAACAAGTCGGCAACATCTATCACTGGACTGTAGCACTTCACAGTCCAGGCAAGGTGCTAGCGTGACTGAGAAATGTTCAGTATCTTTAAACAAAAACATACCCTAGCACATCCAGGAAGACAACCAGGCAGATTCTGCATGATAGCTAGGCCTTTCTGCAGTCAGGAAATTTTGGATACCCCCCAAAATTGGGCAGTGCTATTTCTCCTATCTCTCCTGCAAATACCAATAATCAGTATGTTTTGAGATACATTTTTAGCAGGTTCCCTTTCAGCACATCTAGATAGATAGATCTGACTGTGTACTTAAAGGGTGAGGAAATACATTTCCTCTGGAAACCACACATGGTATTAGAAGCATGCTCTTGATTGAGACACTTGCTGAGCTGGCTACTGGATTGAGTGTTTTGTCCTTCCTCCTTGTGCTTGGTTTTACTTCGCTGATGTCAGATTTATTAGCATTTCTTGGGAGGGAAACAAAAGGGCTGTTGTGGGAGCTTATTCGATGCCACAGGTTTTGTCAGTGTTGGGCCTTCACTTTGCCTCCTGTTTCTCCACACTAGAGGCATTGTGCGCTGTGTGCTTGCTGTGGCTTCTGAAAGAGCCTTCCCTCCTTGGTCACTTGTTGGTGTTGGCAGGTCTTTTGTTATTTAAGCTGCGTGAGTGAGGGAGCCTCCCACATAATAGGAACCAAACGTGTTGCAAAACTAACTTGAGTGGATGAGCCTCAACTTTCATCAGTTCCATGAAACTGAAAGTAATAATTTGCTGTGCCTTCTCTGCTTCTGTCATAACCATCTATACAGTTTACTCTTCCTCTTTGCTTCCATATTACTTCATTTCCAAACGCACAATATAAAACATTGTTTGATTCCTGACTTGTACAGCCCCCGAATCCACATGCGGACATGCCTGTGTTCCAGTTAATGCCTCCTTCTCAGCGTTACGAGAAGGAGACTGTGGCTGGTGTTCTTCCAACAACTGCTACAGCCATGGATGGAGAGCTTCTTGCTTCATAGATGCTACATTGTTGTTCCCTCTTTGTGTTCAGTCTGAGAAGCAGTGTGGTCTTGAGAGAAGATGAATTGGGTGACTGCAGCAGCTGTTAAGCACCAGAAGCTACTACAGTCATTAGAAGTTTCTTGCCCCTTGGAACATTGGACTTAGGTTGGGTTGCATGGATTCCATAGCATGGTTTCTCCAAATGGCAAATTCTTTCTATGTAGTTAACAGGGAGACAACAAACATTTGTACAAAAAGTGGCAGAGGAGGACTTTGAGACTGTAGGGAAAAATATTTATACACATTTTGAGTATAATTCTTTCATGAGGATGACTGATTAGATGGAGTTGTTTGAAAGACGGACAAAAAAGTTTCTTTCCCCCATCTCAAGATATTATATGTTAGTGCATTCACTTGCCTTCAAATAAGAAAACAGAAAATGCAAAAATGTCATATTCAAAGTTCATTCTGAACAAAATCCCCCTCCCCCCATTTAATGTTAACAGGTGTGTAGAGAGCATCTATTTGAACAGATTGTATGGATACCATCAGCGTATCTCTTGAGGGGGAAAATAGTGTGTTGTTGACCAGTGAAAGGTTGTGGAGAAGGAGTCCCTGGATGTGGAGTGGGTACGAAAGTCCACATTGTACAGTGTATACAAGAACACATTGCCACTCTGAGAAGCACTAAAATATAGTTTTGTTGCATTGACTCAAGTCCTGGGTCTAAATTGGGACTGATCTCCATTGAACTCAGTGGGCTGTACCTCTAAATGAACGTGCCAATGATGCCATGACTGGTTTAGGCAAGAGTAGTAATACTCATGTTAACAAGATTCCTGCTGTTTTACCTGTCTGAGCTCAGAGGGGAGAACAATGCAAAGTCAACTAGTAGTCCATGTAGCCCAATATTATGTACTCTGTCTGACAGAAGATGATTTCCTATCAGTTGCTATCTGAGGCGTTTAAGTGGAGTTGCCAGTGATTTAAACCTGGACCCTCTGGCATGCAACACTTGTGTTGTGCTACTAATTTCTTCCATGTTTCTGAAAGTACGGTCGGTTGTGGCTTTATGATTGGGTGCCTGGCCCTTTTCTCCTCCTCTTCCACTTTGTGCTTTGTGGCATCCCATACATCTCCAGCATTCCATATGTCTGTTCAGTCACCAGTTTATTCTACAGTGCTAGATGGAAAGTGATCCCAAAGATGCCTTGCTTATATACTGATTTTCTCTATAATTGTGGCAACCTGGACTGTGTCTAATCATCAGCAATAAGGAATTTTTATTTAACATCCAGAAAGCAGAGCTGATAGAGGGATCTTCGTAAGAGAGGAAATGAGAAAGTCAGAACATTAGAGAGAGGCTAGGCCTGAAACAATAGCAACAACAAAAAAAAATAGTTGTGACAACTGTTGTAAGAACAGTTCCAGATGACTCTGCATCATATGATGTGAACACAAGAGGGATAGGTGCAGAAAGTAAAGTTAAGCAGCCAGAAATAAATCTACGTATGATCAAGTGTTCAGCAGGTCAAAACTGCAGTAAGAAGTTGTTTGATTCTAACCCCATTGCATTCTTCCCCTCATTCCATGGGATGGATTTGTTTCTAGCCTGCAGATAGAGCAGATAAGACAACCTATTACTTCAGCAAATATTTGCTGCTTTTGCAAATGTTTAGCACCTAATGCTGCCTGCTGACCATCCTCGATGTATAATACCCAATAAGTAGGAGGTCTGTCAAAGGTTGCTTTGCTCTGGCTTCTGTTGTTGGCTGGTGCAGATGCTGTAGTGTACGATTGGACCTGTCATTAGTGTCTGCTGAGATAATGTGCCAGACCACTGGCTGAGGTACTGGGAGTTTCTGCCACTTGCATCCAATTCACCTTTGCTGTGGGTAGCCCTCTAACCAGCATCTGTCATACCATTGGAGCAGGTTCAACTTTGCATGCAGTCAGACTCTTCTTTTAACCAGCCCACTTCAGCCCTAAGTACTGTCCTCCTAATTACCTCCTCCATCATTACATTTTCTGCCTTCATATTTCTGTCATTGAGGCCTTCTTTTTCTCTTTCCCTCTCTGCCATCTTCTCTCCCAGCTGTCTGCAGCTTCCAGCCCATCCACTCAGAGTCCTCACAGAGCTTCAGGAAAGGATCCTTTTGCAGAGCTCTCCCTCCAGGATTTCTTGTAGGACAATTTAGGTATTGCATGCTAACTCTGGAAGCATTGGCAACTTGCAGACTGTCTCATATGTGTCAGCACCTATGTGTAAACATGAGCACCTCCCTTATGATATTATCACATTAAAATAACACATTTGGGGGTGCTCTGTAGATGTGCATGTTCCAATTCTGTGATAACATGTAAACCATGGCCACTAATGTGGAACGAAGGAACCTGAGTAGCATACTGAGGATTTTTCTGTGTTTGCTGAAGAAAACTTATAGTCCTTATATTGCCACAGGCAAATATGGAGAACATCTCAAGTCATCTTTGTTTGAAAATTATTTTAAAAATGAGAGGCTTGGGTTATGTGTCTGTGAGGAGAGAAAAGGGAAGGAGGGGGCTCTTTTTCTAAAGGGAACAGTTGAGAGTTACGGTTCTGTGTCTCCCTATTTTGAGAGCAGCCTCCCATCCACTTGTTGGTCATCCCACACCATTCACCCTTGTAAAATAATGGGACCCACATTCTAAAGAACAACTTTTTCACAAACATTTGAAGTCAGCAAAAAGTTGAAGACCAATAGAAAACAGTAGAAAAACAAGGCATGACTGTAGTTGTATAATTCTTTCCAACATCTTGGAGCTATAATCATCCAGAAAGTGCACTTTTCCTACTTCACTGTACTGGGGGGTGGGGGATCCTTTGGTATAGTCTGCTAGGTTTAAAGTCTCAGGATTTTTAACACAGAGGCTTCAGTTTATTGTAGAAATACGCAATACCTTTCACAACTTTTTATGGATGTTTTCTGAGTAAGTCAGTTGTCATCTGCAGAACTAAATCTTACCTGCAAAACTAGTCTCTCATCCCCTGACAGCCTAATAGTTTAACTTCTGTATTGAGCCAGAGGATGACAAAAATGCAGCAGTCCTCATAAACATATTGCACCTGTGACATCAGTGAGACTGGGGCAGAGCAAGCCACCTGCTGCTACACTTTTACAGTTCGCATGAATAAGGAAATGCTCCCCTCTCCCAAAGAGTTTTTGTTTCATTGTTCAAAGATGGATATCACTGTGTTTCTGGTCAACTACCACAACTTTATTTCATGTTTAAGCTTATAGATAATCAAAGGAGAGTTTTGCTGGCAGGGGCTGAAGATGAAGTTTTGGGTGTGTAATGCTGATGCTATCTTGTCTTCTCCAGATACAGTTCATGTGATCATGCCGGAGTGGAGAGGAATGGGAACAGTTCCAGAAAGACACGTGCTCAACGACAAACCCTTCTTTCCAGCCGAACTGAAGGTGTCTCAGTCTCCTTCACCAGAATCATCCTGTAAAATCATACAAGGCCCACAACAACAGTGGGAGCAACAGTATAGGGAAGCCTCAACATCCTCCCACACTCGGTATAAAGCCAAGAATTGCCATAATTTTGGTGTGGGTTTTTTTTTTCTGTCCCCCTCCCCATGACTTAACATGTCATTAACTTTCATCATCTATTCCATAACTTCAATTGATAATACACAAAAAAGAAGCCTCTTGTTCTCCTATGAAGGGTAAAACGTGTACCTGGAACTGCCATATGGAACAAAGAGTTGGGCAACCTTTTACCATTAATGCCAATGACTTTTCTCTAGGGGATCAAATCCTAACTCTCTAATTCTACAGTTTCTTCTCTTCAGTCATCACAAACGTTAGACTCAATAATGAAAAGTTTAACTTTAAAAGAAAAAGAATTATATATTCCGTTTGCATAGACATTCCTTTATGTATTATTGTTTGTATTTATTTATGATTATCAGTTTAAGTATCAATGTATCGCAAAGTCTCCTATGTGGGGAAATGAGTGTGGATGTATACAATGTCTCCCTTCTGGAGTTTTTTTTTCCTTCCCATTTTTATCCACAAGAATGATGCTAGTTCAGACTTGCATCTTCATTCAGTATGCACCAAACCACACAGAGCACTGAATATATTCAAAGGTCTGAAAACACCAATTGTGAAATTTCCACAGGTATTAGAGGTATTGATATATGAAATGGTCAGTTCTGTTAAGGACCACTGCAAGGAGGATGGGGGAGACATCTGTCTGGGAGGAGCACAGTATTTCTGACCAGGCGTCAGTGCTTCTGGAATGAACTTTCCTTGCTTTGTGCTTGGCATGTCATTTATCTTACACTTGACGTATGGCCTTTCCAAAATGAATGTGAGGAATTGCTTTCACTTTTAAAGACTTTCCTTCTTCTCTGTATAAAAAAACCAACACATGACACATGCAACTTTTGAGGTATTATGTGAGAAAATATGCCTAGACCTCCTTCCTTCATTTGGCTAGCACCATTTCCGTGATCATGTACCATGTCATAGAATAAAATCTCAGAAGGGAAGTAGCATTTTTAGTAAGGGCATAATCCACTATGAAGTTGTCTGGCAGAAGCTCCAGTTTAAGAGGGCTTCTGCTAAATAACTTCTAGGTATGTCGTCCTCTTGCTGTGTAGGAGTCCTTTTAGTTTTCTGCATAATTTGAAGCAGCACTGTTGATCGGTGCTTTGTGTAAATACATCATACCAGTTTGGGTGGCATCTGGGGCCTTAAGAAGGATAGTCAAAGGTATGAAAGCAATTCTGTACATGAATTAAGCATACTTGCTGCATTGTCTCCGCAGATTCTATTTTTGTTTAAAATCTTAAAATGTACGTTAGCAAAAAAAAAAAAAAGGTGGATTTTCAAATAAAATGCAGCTTCCACAGAACTTTTGTTATGTTATGAAGGTCTGGAATGGCTGGTGAATGACTTTTTTTCTCTATTTTGACTGCAGGGCAAAATGTATGTTTAGTTAATGAAACAAAGTGCAGTCTATAGGAGGCTGCTGTTTATCAACTAATGCCAATTGAAATCTTAGTAGTTTTCCCATTTTGTCCATCAAGATGACAATAACTGCTAACACAGATTGTAGGTCCTCACAATCAGCTCATTTTTAAAAATCAAAACCCTCAAAATCCTTGAGTCAAAATTATGTAGGATTAAGTGAATTTATTCCTAGGTGGATAAAGGCCAAATTATATCAGATTCACACCACTGGTCTTACGCCAACTTTTTTTTTGTTTCATCTACATGATGAACAAAGCCATCATAGAACTAGTAAATGCGTCTGGGCTTTATTGTGTCCAGCTCCATATCGAGGAGAAGAGTAAGGCTAGAATCCTATGCCTGATTTCTATCTTTCGCGATAGAGGGCTCCTATACACAAATATGTATAGAGGAAGACAGTATGTTATGTAAATCCTCTCACCTTTTTCCTCCTGTTCTCTCCTTTCTTATATAACGCATTTATATAGGGAATATCAACATAGATTATGTCCAGGCCTCTCATAATTACCACAAAAGCAGCAGCACTGGATTGCTGAGGAATTTGGGATCCTGGATATTAATTTTTAGCACTATTACCTTCTGATCACTGAATGGTTATTTCTTAGGTGTTGAATACTTGATCTAAGAACCTCTGAAATACTTCAGAGACATGGAAGCAAGAATCTTGTGTGAACCTTTGGGCCCTGACAAGGGATTCTTGTGTTTCTGTCTCACTGTGTATATGCCTAACCCCTCAGTGAAAAAGAGTATAAATTTTATAAATAAACCACTGGCATAGGCAGCAAATGCTTTGTTCCCCCTTCTCAATCATCTTTGAAGACACCTAGCCCAATCCCTTCTCAATAGCTTGATTCTGAAACTTTGCACCCTTCATTCCTAAAGACACCTTTATGATGTATCATTTTCATGAGTACTGCTCCTAAAACATGCAAGGAAACACACAACCACCACTGCGTTCTCTTAAAAAAAAAGACATAGTTGCTGTTGCACAAAAACTAGGGCCCTTATATGAAACTTGGTAGACCTCATTGTCTCAGAAGGGGAAGCTCTGATAACTAACAGAACCACCACATTCTGTCAAAACGCAAAAATGTTAAGAGCATTTTGCTAATTTCTACTGATGTCTAATAGGAGATACAAAACTTCAAATTACTGTATCATGAATCTCTCCCTCATTAAATTGAACAACCTCAAGATCAGTTGAAGATGAATTGGATACTTTCCAGAAATGAATACCAAGAGTCTTACAACCCCACTATGTGACTTTTACACTAGTCTTAAGCAGTGCTAGTGTAACCCTAGCAGTAACCCATTGTACCTGGAACTCTTTGTCATGAAGAGGCGTAACTGACAAAGTTCTTCCCACTTGCCCTCCACAAAATCACTTGCTGTATGTATACACTGTATGCAATATGCACATTCTTGCTAAAACATCCAGTTTAAATCTTTTTAATAATTAAAAGTCAACCACTAATGTCACTCATACACACAAAAGAGGCTCAACAAGCTACAATCTTACTTCTTTTCCTTGCTAGCAACTAGTTTACCTTTTCTTTCTTTCCGTTTAAGGGAGTATGGATTTGATCATCTGGTAGGTGATGTGGTGGGCTGACCTACCACGGTCATATTTCTTTTCAAGCTGAATGCAGCTTGGCATTTCCTTGATGTCTTCATGAATTGTCATGGCTTGGCCCACTGCACTCATTAATTTCACTTCCAAAGACCCCAAATCCTTGTACTCCTGGAGTTCAATGCAGAAAAACAATTATGCTATTTAATAGCAAGTACTCTTGAAAATCTGCCATTCCTCCCCGTCTTCTTTTTTAAATATTAGAACCACTTCTTCACAAGCATTAAGTCAGCCAGTGAATGCCTACAGGTCACTTTTTTTCCTGCACTCTTGTTGCAATGGCTAAAGTATGAAGTAGAAATGAGGGGACTTGGGGTCACTCATTCATGGATCTCATTTAGTGGCACTGAACTATTTACTCTCTTAAGAGTTAAAACCAGACAATTTGGTCACCTATGTTTAGAAAGAGGTGATCAAGTGGTGAACTTTGCCCATTGGATCATAGCACCTGCTTCTCTAGGTCTTGTCTTCTGCATTCTGTTCTGTGATTGGACATTGGAAAGTAAACACTGGCTTAATTTACAGATCTGGTTGCTTGGGTGTGCACCCTTGTGCAAATCCCACTGAGGGAGGTAAAACAGTGTTATTATAGAGAATACATATTCCCTTTAACACCTATTTTGAACCTTAGAACAATTACTTCTAAGTGTTAACTGACAGATATACATGCAGGGTTGGGGAGTGAGGAAAGACAGGTTACCCCCACAATGCCATTTTTTTAAAAACACTTTCAATATGAGAAAGAATGGAAGCTGAAATTCAAGCAGGGAACAGGAATAGCCACAATGGCTAAATTGGCAACTGCTGAAATTTGAGAAATGCTTGTGTTGTGTAAATGTCAGAGTGGAGCTGTCTAAATTAAGCAGACACAACCTCGTAGCTGAGGGTGAGCTCCTCCAGTACTTCCAGGGACTCACAACCAACCCGCCACTCACTCACTGAGGACAGGCATAGGCGCCAATCTGAAGTGAAGAAATAAAGAAGCAACAGACTTCTTTTAAGATTCTGGCAAACTTGATCACTTAACATGTGATAGTTAGGCCACTCAGCGCATGATAAAGCACCAAGAACTGGGGGTGGGGTAATGGCAACATTTTAAGTCTGTTAGCCAAAATCCTGTGTTGCCATTACATTATGTGTCATCCCTCATGAGCAAAATAGATCCTCACCTTGAAATCATTGGTGTCTTCATACAGGATGGGGGGAAGAAACCTACAGCTTGAATCTCCTCGCAAATACACCACATTATCATCATCCTGTATATCTTCCTCTCCCTCTGAATAATTTTTCTCCTCACTTGGTTTGTTCTCCACTGCAAGCACAAGTTCAGATACTGATTCCTCATTGACCTCTTCTGCCTCGGCTCCTTAAGAAAGGGGAGAAAAAACATTTTATCTTTGCTGCACGCAGCACGGGATTCTGGCAGATGTTCCTTTACACACCAGCCTTATTCATTTGGAAATCCCACCTTTTGCTTAAGTTTCTAGTCTTATTTTTCTTTGCATTACCTTATCCTAGTACAGAACAATCAAAGGGGGAAGACGCAGACATATGAAGTAGTCTTTCCCCAGTGTGGTTGCCTACTTACTGCAAATCTCATTTCTATAGCTTTAATCATGAGCAGTAACCCATCTTTGTGTTAAAACAGAGACCTATTCTCCTCTCCCCTACTTTAGGTTTTGCTTAGGATTTTCTAAAGCAGCAGGTCTCAAACTCTGGTCCTCCAGATGTTTAGGACTACAGCTCCCCAAATTCCTGAGAAGACCCGCCCCACTGTTCTAAAGCATCATCACCACAGACAGCACTGGATGCGACTGCGCATTATTTCTTAGTGTTTTTTAAAGAGCATGTCCTGCTTCTTCAAAACAATTAGCTTAGGCAATGAAATCAAACTGGCATTTTTGCTGGTGAATGTTGAATGTGTCTGCCTGGAATACACATCATATTGGCTATAGGTATCTCTCAATTCTTAGCATCATCCCCAAAATTGCAGCTTCCATGTCTCTTCTGTGGCACTTGCCACCTGATTTATAGTACAGTATGAACCTGATTTATGGTACAGTATAGATGACAGCCAGAGTGATGTAGTGGTCTGAGCATTAGACTACAACCCTGGAGACCAGGATTCAATTCCCGCTCACCCATGGAAAACCACTGAGTGACTTTGGGTGTATCACACACATCCAGCCCCAGAAATCCCCATGACAGGGTCACCTTAGGGTTGTTGTTAAGTCAGAAACAATTTGAAGGCACACAAACAACAACAGATAAGACACTGTGAATTATAAAGATCAGCATAAACTCACAAGCTGACCATGTGTTACTAAGTGTCCACATTATTGATGCTCAGCTGCACAAATGGTCTGTAGTCCTTTAAAAACCATGATTAAGTTCATAATGTTTATCCCCATAGCCTGCTATGGAGGAGAGGGACTACCAGGCCCAACCTATTTACACAATATACTACCCTTTTCATTGTGGTCTCAGTACAACTCAACACTGATCTCTTTTCGATTAAGTGGTACAAATGAGAATTATATCTGGACTACCATTGCCCATTCCACTTCCTCTCCCTAAACGCTTATCAACAAGACTATTCATTTCCTAGGAGAGACTTGGACCATGATCTACCTGGAAGATGGATGAAAGAAAAGGTGTCAACACGCTTGTGTTCCCAGATGGATTGGGGCAAATGCATTTACCTTAAGAACAATGTTGTGAGGTAGGACACAGCAGAGAAAGACCTGGAAATCTCAGCATGTTTAACACAGTGCCTCAGAAGATGAAGAAGATATGCTAATATGTTGTCTTCAAGTCATTTCTGACCTACAGCAACCCTTTCGTGGGGTTTTCTCAACAAGGTTTGTTCAAAGGAGGTTTGCCATTGTCATCTTCTGAGGCTAAGAGTGCATGACTTGCCCAAGGCCACCGAGTGGGTTTCTATGGTTGAGTGGAGATTTGAATCCTGGTCTCCAGGAGTCCTAGTCTAACATTCAAATCATTACACCATGCTGGCTCTCATATGCCAACGTACTCAAGTCTGACTCCTATTGCTAGTCCCATCTAGAGTAGATCCACTGAAACGGTTGCCGAATGGTATGCCAATACATCCTATCAACTGAGTGGATTTACTCTAGTTGGGACTAGCAACTCACCAGAGAAGGCAAAAGAGAGGGGACCCATGGCTTTTCATATGTTGGATTCCCATCACACATCAGTCCTAACCAGCATGGTAAGGGATGCTGGGAATTGTAGTATAGCACAGCTGAGAGCCACAGATCCAATTCTCTCCTCTCCTGATATAGATACCAGCCTCTCAGACTTTACTCATAGATTGTGAAACTTCCTAGACAGATAAATTTCACTCAAGTTCAGAGTGGGGTAACCATCAAAAGACAATGGGGACCAGTGCAAGTTTCCCTGTTGAGCCACCCCGTAGACTATACTGTTCCTAATAGTATGACCTCCATTCAAAGTGTATTACCTGTGGAGTCACTAAGTTCTGAGTCTTTTCCAGGAATCTGTAAGCCAGCACCTTGAGTAAGAAATAACTTTCTGGAAAGTTACAAGGCAGAAAAAGTAACATCAAAAGGTTTGAAATGTTTCTCATTTAAACAGCACACTGGCATCTTTGTGTTTTTTTTAAAGGCATGTTCATCCTGGCAAGTTCCGCTGATCTACTGCTTGAATTATGCATTCTATGCACTCTTACTTCTCTTAGGCTCACACCCAGCAGTAGCAAACTATATACCTACTGTTTCCCTTGGGACGCTTGAATAATAAATTCTGTTCCACCCAAGACAGAAATGTTTCAGAGGTGACATCTTCAGCATTCCCTTAATCAAAGCAAGGGAAAATGAGACAGCCAATTTTTCTCTTTCTTTGCCTTAAGAGTATCTTGCCCAGTATTGTTAAAAATGACTGGCAGGACTCTCTAGGGTCCCACAGAATTTTTTTCCCCAGCACTTCCAATGATCTGAACCTAGGACCTTCTGAATGAAAAGCATGCGCTCATGCAAAATTCATAAAAGGACTTGGTAGTTGCCTTTAGCAAGATCACAACACACTAGGGAAAAACACAACGATGTAATTTGTGATTTTTGTTTTTCTTTTCTGTAAATGATGGCGGGGGTGAAAGGCTAGCTATTTACACCCCCAACAATTTGTTTTGGGTTTGGTTGGTTGGTTGTTTTTGCTATACATGTTACAGCAAGGTTTGGAAATGGTGATTGTTTTGTGGAGCACTGTCTTTCTGCGAAAGTAATCTGTTGAAGAGGTTTGAAGACTATGAAGGTCAGAACCAATGATACACACACACACACACACACTTTTTTTGGTCTCTTTGCCATCCTATGTTTTTCCTTCTTACCTACCAGTAAACAGCCTTGTGAGAAAGGGACTTATCCCTCTTGCAGAGGCCTGGACTTGAGAAGGCTTTTGGAATTATGTTGAAGGGCATGTGATCCACCCCACTGTAACTACATAATTCCTGCACTGGCTTTCACAGCTGCCCCAAACATGACTCAGGACATGGGTTTTGGGAAGAGACTTCCCATCTTTTTTAAAAAAATATTTTTAATTGGATCCCTGTTGCTAAGCAAACACTCTGCGCAAAAGGAACAGTGAAAGTTTAATGCCTAGTGAAAAGGTAGTGGAGGAGTGGGAAACAACTGGTCCCCCAAATGTTGTTGATCTGCAAAACCAAGCACTCCTCATCATTGACTATGCTAGTTAGGGCTGCTGGGAGGTACAGTCCAACACTCTCTCGAAGGCTGTATTATTCCTATTCTTTTATTGTGCAATGCTACAGGTAGAAAGTATTCTATGCCTACATTTGCTTCTAATAGGAAAGTACTATTGTCTGAAAAGGTGGACTACCTGCATAGATTACAGTAACAGTAGTTATTAATGTTAATTAATTATAATATGGCCCACCTAAAAATCTCATTGATTTCAAGGGAAGAATTTAAGCATGTACTGGAGGCTGTAATCTTAGGCACACGTAATCTCGCTACTTCAACCCGACTGATTTACAAGGAAAACAAGACAGAGGGCTTGACTGTGGTTGGCATTACTGGAACCAAACCTGAACAAAATTAAACACTTTTATGTCCGTAGGTTTCATGGCTGTTCTCCCTTGGAAAGGTGTAACTGCCATGGGAATGCAAAAATGAGAAGAAGATGGCAGAGTACTTAGTTTGCTTACAGCTATATCCTTTAGGGAGCTATAGGAAAGCAACTTTGTTTTTGACTGATTGCGGACAGTTGTCATCTCCATCATTTCAAATATAATAGAGAAAAATGTGTCCATTTTATCTAATTTTTCATTTCTTCTAGATTAAAAAGCAGAGAAGATAGTGCAGTAACCTATAAGATAATTTAACAGATGATTTACTCCTTAAAGTGTTATGTGGTCCACAACTAAATGGCTAAACAATGCTAAAAGGGTGAATTTTTCATTTACTTGCCAAGTACAATTAGTATTCATTCTAAACAGTATAGCATGATAGCTTCTCCTCCAAATTAGTAATTACGAGAACAGAATCAGTGGAGCATTTATTCCACATTAATTGCAAAGAACAGAGCTTGATGTTGCTAATTCTGATCCTTCTGTGCCAATGTGCTACTGTGGAAGAACCCATGACTTTGTTCATAATCGTCAAGTGGTCTGCTGCTAGCTGGATGCCTGCAGAAACGTTATATGCCAGAGTTGAGCCCATATATGGATTGTGTTTTCCCCCTTTTTAAACAACAATTTCCACCCCCCAGGGTTTACTATTCTGTATACTTTGATCTACTTCTGTTCAAAGGGCAAAGAACTTCCATGATTCAGTAGGGTTTGCCCATGCAAATACTTCTCTGCATCTGTAAGGGATTGAAACTTGGGCTGGAATTCTCTATCACAGTGTATGTTACATAACTTTAAGTATACTTAGTTACACAGCAGAAGTGCTAAGAAACCCTGTGCATATATTTAATGGGACACTGGCAAGTGTGTTCTGACATTCATTGGCACTCACTACCTGGTGTCCCAGTGACATCAAGACTGATACACATTGGTCCCAATGCTCATCGGGACCACTGTGCATCTGTCCCAATATGTATCAGAAGGAATCCTGCATTCCTGACCATATTCCTTCCTTTTCAACCTTTCCTCTAACAACTTCTTAGCATGCGATCCATTGTGGAACATAGAAAACAAATCCTTATACGGAGACTGACCATTGATGTATCTAGCCCAGTACTGTCAATTCTGACTGGCAGCCAGCAGTCTCTCCATGGGAGAAGGAGATTTCTTTCCTAGCTCTACCTGCATATCCCCCAACACCAGAATGTGATCAAGATAGCAAATGTTATTAATGAAGAATATACAAACAGTTTGCTTTTGCCTGAACCTATTCAGAAGGGCAAGATTTCATCCCCTCCTCATGTCTCTGACGAGTTAACTGAGTGCAAACTTCTTTTGCACTTTGAACTCAGTTTGCAACAACTGAAGCAAGCTGAAGACAAAGGGGAAAAGTGGGAGGATGAGAGAAAAACTGACATTTTAAAAGCAGCTGAGAAAGTGGAATGACAGAGAATTAATTAGGATTGTCCCTGCCAAATCAGGAGAATTGGAGGGTATGTACCTGTAAATCCCTGACTTTACCTGCTCTTCTCTTGTCTCAAGTACTGTCCAAGCCACACCCTGCTTAGCATCTGAAATCAGACGAGGTTTATTTTGTATTCAGAGTGGTGTAGTGGTGACTTCACCACTTTATACTTTGGTGTGTTCTCATTTTTCTCAAATCCTAACAAATCTCTACTTTTTAAACTAAATTTCCTGGCTGTCCACTACATCTTAGAGCTGTATCCAGTTCTACTAGTCCAATGACTAATCTGTTTTGCATTATCTGTTTGTTGCTGTTTTACAGTTACAGGCCTTCCCTGCTTATCTGACAGGTTAGGGATTGGAGTACTGTCAGAAAGCAGAAATGGTTGAAAGGTGGGACCTATCTACTGTAGGGAACATGGTGGACTTACAGAAGCTCATTTGGGATCGACCACAAGTGTGCACTGCTTGTAAAGTCTCTCAGCTGGCTTGGCCTCTTCTCTCCACCTCCTGCGGCTCACTTTGCAAGCAGTGCATGTGTGATCCCAAGCGAGCCTCAGCTGGCAAGAAGAACTGACAAAAGCCCGCTATTTCAATGCTTGCAATACAGGTAAGTTCCATTAATTTGTCTGGGGATCCACTCTGTCAGTAGGCAAGGCTTGGGACAGCGTGCAAGAAGTCTCAAGGAAGCCCCCCTACGCAAGAAGAACTGATGAAAGAATGGACCCCATATTGAATAAGCAGAACTTGTCCTTAATTTGGAAGTGCTGAATGAGTGAGTCATCAGATAACAGTATCAAAAGTTGGAGGCTTTCTGTATAATGAAACTAGGTTGTAGCAGATAGGATTTCCCCCATGCTTACAGAAGGAGCTGAAATATAACTGCTCAAAGACATTTACCTGGGTACTTTAAGGAATTGTAGTCTACGCTCAAACAGTTTGTTGATGAGATAGATGTTCTCCTTCTCCAGTTCATGGATGGAGGCTTCCAGATCACTCACTTCCCTTCGGTAACCTGCAACCTATCATGAAATACAAACCTCAGCACTGAAATGCTCCACCAAACAATTGGCCTACCTAGTCATATACTGTCAACTATTTTCCTGGTTGTGCTAGTCAACAACCCTTTTCCAGAGCAGCCAAGATCAGGGCGGTCAACTCTACCACTACCACCTTCAGATGCCTGATGGTGGAGGACAGGAATAGCAACTGTCTCCTTGCCTGTCTTTTGCTTGCTTACTTTCTCCCAATGCATCACAGAAGACACTGCTGGAAGATCTGTGACTGAGCTAGCAGGCAAAGAAAGAGCCAAACCACGCTAGACCTATCTCCAACCACACCCCATGAACTGCTGCTCCTAAAAGTTTAAAGGCTGGCAACCAATCTTTTAAATAGGTTGCAGGGCCCTTTACACTGTTCAATACTTAAAAAACATCAAAACCAGAAGTGGATTTTTGTCCAGCCCCATACCTGCTGCATTTACATGCATGAGTGTTAGCACACTCATTTCAACAACATAAATGAGAATTACTGCCCTGTTAACAACTATGTATCTGCATGGCTGTTGTTTTTACGTACCTAGGGTTTTCTTGGCAAGATTCCATCAGAGTAGATTACCACTTTGAGGCTGAAAAAGTGTGACTTGCCCACAGTCACCCAATGGGTTTCCATGGCTGAGTGCTCATTTAAACCCTGGTCTCCCAGAGTCCTCATCTAACATTCAACCTACTACACCACACTGGCTGTCATATCTGCATGTAACTGATCCTCAAACCTTCTGCTTCCATGTCCACTTTGCCATTCCCACTGCTCTACCCTGGTTGCCATCTAGGTAGCCTGATCCAACTTGCTACTCCTCTTACTGACTGAAGCTTAATGTGCTGTTCAGCTCTGTCTCAGTTGCCTATGAATCTTGGCATGTTTTCAGCTCCTATTTTTGTGCAGGACCAGATGCATGGTGTGAAGCCTGACTTTGATGTACTGGTGGCTGCTGACCTTAGGTTTCCCATCCTCCTGCACTCACCTCTTCCTTTAGCCACTCATATTCCTTAATCTCCCTGCGGCTGATCTTATCAATGTGCTTCACGGCATTCTGAGAAAATAAAGCCAAATTACAAGAACAGCTGTTGTTGGAACTAGTGCATTGAAAAAAGTGAGAGGCAAGATCTAGACAGGATACCCACAGAGGAACATCAGAAAATTGGAACAAACACTTCCATTCTCTCTCCTATTTGTTTGCTTACATTTTGTTCTCATAAGATACTTAACTGCTGACTTATGACATGTCATATGAGAGACGCTTTTTTAAAAAAAAGACTAAATTATGTTCAAACTTGGGCCATAATGAATGTCTGACTAAAGGAAACAGTGTTATATGTCTATGGAATATATATCTACAGCATGAGTAGCGAACCCTTTTCAGCCCTAGGGCCAAATTCCAATTTAGGAAGAAGAGTGCATTCTAGTAGTACGTGGAGCCAAAAGGCAGAACAATTGAACATCTTTCTGATTTGCCCCAGGACAACAACACTCACTTATAGAATTTTCCAAGGCTATCAAGTAGAATTCCTATTCCCTACAAAAATTTCCCAGACTTTAAACAGCCTGCTATCTCTGATCAATGATCACAGCTGCTGAAGTTCTGGGCTGGATGGAAAACCATGAAGAGATGGATGAGGTCAAAAAGTTGCCTCCCCCTAGTCATGGTAGCCTAAATCACATCTGAGATATATGATCTTTTTAAACTTTGTGGGTTACATTCATATCCCAGCTTTCCACAAATGAGCTCAAGACAGCATACACAGCTCTCTTCCTTCTACACTGATCCTCACAATGAAATCAAACTAAAGGAAAGTGATTAAGCCAATCTTGCCCAATAGTCTAACCATCACATTATACTGGCCTTTTAAAAATGCAAACCATATTTAAATGACCTAAAATATGAAAGAAACAGGGGATAAGCTTTTAAATAGTAGCTCCCAAACTCTGATCCTCCAGATGTTTCAGACTTGAACTCCCAGAAGCCCCTGCCAGCTTGGCCAACAGCCAGGAATTCTGTGAAGTCCTTAACATCTGAAAGACCAACATTTAGGAACCATTGTTCTAAAATAAGTCAATGAGAGAAGCATTCCTATCTATTTCTAAAGAGCATCATGACTGTACTTACTTTTTCAAAAAGATGGGGCATGATAAAGCCAAAATTAAACATTTTTTAAAGTTTATTAATTCCAGATAGAAAATTAACCACATGCTTAGGGATTTACCTAGGAATCAGCTCCTACTCCTCCAAAGGCAAGCAAGATTTAATTCTGAAATTTCCAGTGAGTTAAGGCATGTTTTCAGTGGCAGCCAATGGACACTATACCACAGGAGTAGCAAATCTACTACTTGTGGCTCCTCCTCCCACAGCAGTTCCAGGTTGTATGGGAGCCATCCAAGTGCTGGACCATATTCTTAATAAAGGTCTGTCACTGGGAGAGTTCATATACAACCCACAGAAGCTACAGGAGAAAGGACTGGAAAGCCAAGCATGGCTTACTGCTTCTCTTACTTGTTTTTTTAAAACTCATTTCAGATTGCGCACTAAACTGCTGAGTTGAAAATCTAAGTGAATTTGAAAGTTAATTAACCTTTGGCTGTATCACACACCTGATCCACAAAAACCCAAAACAGCCAAAACAAAACAAACCCCAATACCTCAGTGGCCCATTCCTTCTTCTGTTCCATTTGTCTCACAGTGTATTTGTCAATTTTTTCCTTTGTCTCTTCAAGAGCAATTCTAAAATATTCTTATGCCAGGCGAAAGCAGCCAATGGAGGAGAGGAAACAAAATAGAAAATGTAGAGGTATTTTATAACAGAACTAAATATAGACTCTTCATGCAGTCACTGAAAATATTAATTAGTTCGTACAGCTTGCTAGTAATACAGGTGTTTCCCAAACTCTTCCTTTATATCATTCAATGGTAATTACATGTGCAAGGAAAATGCAAGCTTAATAATATAATGCTAGTTTTTACACTCTCTCTTTGGCAAATAAATAGATTTTTACTTTGCATTTCAGTTCGATCCACAAATGATTTATAACCTGGAGGGAAAGAGAACAAAATGTGTGTTTGCCTTGCACTATCTCAGATTTGTAAGTTCAGTTAGTAATAAAGAGAAGATATTGATCGGGGCCAAGCAGGGCTTCTGAGTTGCAAACACAGAGTTGGAAATGAAGTGGAGATTTGAATGGCTCTTATCCGTAGCCCACTAGACTCAGTAATACTTGGCATCAACTCTAGTGGCATTTGACAGTCCTGTCACTTCCTGGTACTGTCAGCTACTATCTGTGGGAACCAGAAGAACTTGTAAGAAAGTGAGAAAAGGGGCAACCAAAGGGCATTTGAAAACAATTCAGAGACTAGCGTAAAAGGTGGTCCTGTAAATAATTTTCAGAATGAAATTTTTCGTCAACACAACATATGGCAAAAATGGATAACAGAAGGGATCAACGGCCACAAAATGCAAGAAATGCAGTCTGCAACAATTCAGTTCACTTTTAAAGACTATATGCTTTTGGCAGGGCTGGCTTTTTTACTATAAGTCACCTTGGGTTCCGTCTTGGGAAAAGGTAGCATGTAAATCAAACAAACAAACAAAATCTCTGGCATGCCAAGTATATCTATGGCACTATATAAATAAATGATAATAATAATTACTACATACTGAAATGTTTGCATTTGATTGCCATTAATACCCTCCTGCAGACATACTACTCTGCCTGTACCCATATACCTGTGTGTGCATGTGTGTGCCTGTCTACTAAGGGTAACACATCATGAATTTGCTGAGTTGAGGTCCAGTCCATGAAACAGGGTCACCTGCAAGATTGAGGACACTCTTAGCAAGGTGCTATTTAGTAGGCCCTTGCAGAACTTGTTAGTGGCTTACTGCGGTGGCATCAAAGGATCCAAGCAAGCACTACTCCTTCTCTCCCATAACACTTGGATATTGAGTTGGTATCCATGGTGAGGTGTAAAAAAAAGGGCTATTGCCAAAAACACTGGGTGCACTGAACACAGATACCATGTTCTGCCAGTAGCAGCAGCATTTTCATCCCATGAAAATGCCCTGGAAGTACACTCAATTTCAAGGCATTATGAAAAATGAAAATGAATGTTGTTGGGAGATGGTCAGAGTGCTGTTTTTATAGAAGGCCTGAGGTAGGATTTCACAACGGGCTCTGCTAGGCCCTTAGCAGCTGCCCATGGGTCACAGGTGCTGACCGCAGCCTTGCCATGAAAACTTATGCCAACAATGCATCAGTCAGTCTTTACCTTGAAAGCCTTAGTAGCCATATCCACCCATGGCTATCAGTCATTATGGACCGACAGCCATTATGGACCTAGTGTGGATTCTGGTTAAGGCAGTCAGGAAGGTGTTTTTCAGCAGGACTGATTCATGCATTGAAAAAGCAAAATGTCCCATTTACAGCTCTTGTTAAAGCTTCTGCTTTTACATCAGGCAGGATTTAATGAAAAGCAGATGAACAAGATGGGAGTCTGTGAATTTATTTTCATTCATTTGATCTTCAAGCAGGTGGAAAAGGTGGCTTTTTATGCCAAAACTGTAACTGGAAAGGGTTTTCTTCCCCATGATCTCATGCATATTTTATTTATTTATATATTAAGTTTACATCTTGACTTCCTGTCACAAAATCATGTTAAAAACACCTAACAGGAATAAAAGTTGCAACGGAAACAAATGCCATGAAAATATAAATCTAGATTTAAAACATGATTTTAAAACTCACCAGTAAAAAAAAAACCCTAAATAGGCAGAATCCCCTTCAAGAACAGCTCAGCTGTCTGAATAAATATTATGTGCATGATGGCAGAATAACAGAGAGGAGGCCAGCCAAGCTTCTCCTAGCAGGGTGTTCCTGGGAGTAATCACTGAGCAGGTCCTCTCTCAATCACACCCAAGGTGCTTCCAAGGTGCAACGCTCATTCAACCTTACTTTCAGAAAAACTATGTGTCCTGGGTCAGATTCAGAGAGATTGGCTAGCTTAAAACCACCCTGCAAAGCTGATGGTTGAACAGAGGTTTATACCTTATCTATTCAGCAAAAATCTCTCTGTAATGCCACACTTCTGCTCCTGACTGATAGAATTCCCCAAAATTCATCAACTTTGTCAGCTTCTGCCTTGCACCACTTACCTCCCAACTTCTGGACCAGGATATCTCAAGTGCAGATTAATACACAATCTCTCAACAGCAATTGCACCAAGGCAGGACCAATTTTAGTCCCTGAACCCCCTGTTGGACCACAGTAACACAGAAGTGATCAGTGTTTTTTTCTGGTTTTGATTTTTGCCAATTTTCAGCCAGCAGGTTGTTGTGGAGGGGGAGCAGCCCAAAACGTTGTGCTATGTTTCAGGTAATTTTTTGTACATTTTTTTTAAATTAGGGAAGTTCTAGGGGGCTGCAAAGAAGGGATTGGGGCACTTTCCCCACCCCAATTCATACGTTGGTAGAAGGAGAAACACAGGCAACAGATCAAGAAGATACAGATGTTACCGTGGTTTATAGTCCGAGCCCAAGGTCTACTAAATATAATTTAATATCAAGAGACTGGCCATTCCAAACTGCTCCCCTCCACGTGCTTGCAAGGCCCCCAGACAAGCACGCACACGGACACAGCCGAACAGGCTGAAAAATACAAGACAAATCCAGGCAGGCCAGTAAATTCCTGGCATGCAGCTTCAGGAGACCTCCAGGCAAGTACACTTTAAATGTACATTAAATATGCACCAAGCATACAAAAGATTCTCTGCCCCAAACCGCCAGCTTGACGAGATTAGCGCTTCAGAATAGCCAACTGTCAAGCACTCCCCATTTGCATACTGTCTGCACTATTGACAACTCCATCAAAACCCAATCATTCTAAGTACTGACTTTCAGAGGCTTTGTCTCTGACCCGAAACCCATTGTTTTCCCTGGGAATGGACTACCCTACAGGCACATTTTCCCCTATAAGAACTCCTGATTTTGAGTGCTTCTTCGGATCACTCTTGGCTTCCATCCCGCATTGCTGCCGCTCCATTTGCCGAGCCTTCCCTTCAGCTTCCATGTGCTGAGAATCTCCACTCCAACTGACTTTCTTCTGGCTATCCGGGCTACAGGATCAGGTGTAGTATCCCCCCTGAAAAATCCTTCTCAAAATCCCCTATCAAATTTCCTTCCTTTACTTTCTTAGGTCTGTGTGAATGAGTACGTAAGTGTGCTGTGACTGTCTTTTGAATAAAGAAAACAATTATAATTTCATTTTGCTTGGTTTTTGACTCGGCCTGACCCCGTAAACATTGGGTTTAAGATCTCGCTAAGTTGCCCTGCCTGTTGCATTGCTATAGCTTGTGCTCTGGCTAATTCCCATTCCCCATTATTTGGAGCACACTGAGGTGTCCCCCACGGGACCCCAGAAATCAAGGTAACACAGGCTGAGTAAGGAATTTAGGACACAGTCTCTGACTAGGCCCCTAACTGAAACACGGGCATAACAGAAACTCACCTGTCATTTCTTCAAGATCTTCTTTCAGCTTCTTGATGTCTTCTTCCAGGCACTCAATCTGCTTGGCATGTTCAGCACTCCCCACATTTTTGTATGCCTGCCAGTAATCCACCTCAGCCTGCTTTTGCAGAAGCTTTTGTTCAAGATAATGTATCTGGCAGCGCATGTCTTGTTGGAAGAAACAAGACATTTAGGGAAGTAAACTCCCATTGTTAGTAATAGCTTTTGCTTAATAAACACTTACTACTGGTAACTCATTTTAAGATTAAAGTTCATGAAAAGGCATAAAAAACACTGACAGGGGTGTTTAGTTTTGACATGATGTCTTTAACACAAAAAGGAAGTGACAGAGGATCTTTAATGCTAATCAGACTTTTAGGCACAAGAAAATAACTTGGTTTTCTCTCCTAATGTCTAAACAATAACAATGTAGACACTGGGGGAACATCTATAGGGAAGATCTTCTAAATACTATATGTGGCATTACTATCCAGAAAGTCATACTACTAGAAAGCCAAAGCCCAGAGAAGATAACAAGCTAACCACATCTAACAAAGATCTTACAACTCACCTTTAATAAGCTTCTCTTGGTCTTTTACATACTGCCATTTATCCTTCATTGCTTTCTCTACATCATCTCTGGTAACTATTTCAATTTTGTCTAGTTCCTTCTCCTGCTCTTTTAGGCTGATAAAGAGTGCCCGGATGTGGCCAATCTGTTCTTCCTTCAAGTGCTGATTCTGAAACAGAAAATGTTGAAAACTAAATGTGGTTACTGATTTCATTTGATATCCTGCTTCTCCATTAACATGTTTACGTTGGCTAAAAGAAATTTGCTATTTTGAATCTAAATATTTCTGAAGGAAAGTAGAATATAAATGGTGAGATAAAATAAGTAATAGAGAAAAGCACATCCACACTAAGAATCATGTGCTGATAAAACTGGATAATTTCCACAAAAGATAATCTAACGGAAATAACTCAGTGAATATCCCTCATTTTATTTGATGTAGAAAATCTATCTATACATGCAAAAGGCAATTTCTTGACAGAAAGAATTCCAGGGCCATAGTAGAGATCCTGTCCAAACACTGTTAAATCTCCACTTGGCCCCAGCGCAGCTATGTGTGCATATAATGGATATTTGTGGCAGGGAAGCCCAGATGCACAGAATTGCCGTTGCACCACGAAACAAACAAACAAACAAACAAACAAATGTCTGGGTGAGCTCTTGACTACCAATGACCCAAAATCAGCAAGCCACTAGTCCTGGAGACACTTTACCCTTGCACAAACAATCTCTGCTTGTCTTGCTTTCTCCTTCCGGACAACTGTATGGACTAAGCCCAAAGAAATAAAACAAGTGAATAGGTACCAGTGAGGAGAACAGATTTATGTTGTTATATTTATATCTTCTGCCCTTTCCCCAGTTTGGGGCTCAAAGCAGCTTACAAGGTAAAAATACGTAATTAAAAATTCAGAAAATAACAAATTAAAAATGATGAAGCTTTCAAATAACTAAAAGTTATTTGTTAACTAAGAGTTAAAAACATAAACCATTAAAAACCAGAACTACTAAAATAATAGAAACCAAAATAGAAAATTCAGCACATTGTTTAGGTGGGACAGGTCTTGTACAGTCAGTCCCCAAAGGCTTAATTAGAAGATGAAGACACTAAAAATACTTAGCCCCAGGCCTCTGTGATTCAGTGCTGTTTCCTATCATTTAATACATCATGTTTCTAAACCAGGGACACTGAAGAGGTGTTTGTATGTTGAAGCTAGGACTGTCTACATCAAGGGTGGGGGAAAGTGTGGCCTGTGGGCCAAAACCATCACTCCAAGGCCCACTTCTATGACCTCTGAAACCCCTACCAGTTCCTCTAATGCCCCATTTCTTTAAAAAAAAGGTTGGAGGCAATTATCATCCAAAAATCATGCAAAAATTACCCCCAAATGGGTGAAAACATCTCCCTCATCATCCAATGGTCCCTTACCACTACCACCATAATTCTGCTTTCAGCCACATATTGGCCAAAACAGTGACTTGAAGTAGTGTTGCATCACTCTCAATTACCATTTTTGCCAATGTATGGTTACAAACAGAGGTATCCCATGGTCAAAATAAGTGGGTATGGTCCACAGGTGGATTGGAGGATGAAAATTAGCCTCTGTCCTCTGTACTCCGTCTACAGACACCTCAATCTACAGACAACGCAGGTACTCTACAACTTAGCTAGGGTCCCTCCAAACCCAATGAGAAACAACTGTTTGCTTACCCTTTCCTTGCTTCTGTCATTTTTTGCTTCCAGACTCTTTATGTCACGCAGAAGCTGATCAATGATCTCTTCCTTTATCTGAATTCTGAAGATATGAACAACACAAAGAATTATTTAGCAAGCTAACAAAGTAAACTAAGTCATTTCCCTTAAAGGAAGGGCAGGATAGAAATACTTATGTACTACCTTGTTTATCTTCTTAGTGCATTTTTATCCTGCTTTTCAGACCATTACTGCCTTTCAAAGCAACTCACATCAATTTGGGAGAGACAGAGACTCTACAGTCTAGCTTACAAAGCAAAAGGCCAATGGGAGGGGAATGGATGGATAAGAGACAGCAATCTTCTATCTTTATCTAAGACTTTAATGCAGCCCTTTTTGCTGTTCTAATCTGGTGATTAAATTAAGATCTTTTTGTACCTATATGTGCCTTCAAGTTGCCTGTTAACTTATGGTGATCCCAAGAAATTCCTAGGGTTTTCTCAGGTAAGGAATAGTCACAGATGACTTGCCACTGCCTTCCTCTGCAAAATAGTCTACAGCATCTGGTGTTGCTTTGCAGTTTCCACTTCAAGTACTAACCAGGCCTAACTGTGCTTAGCTTCCAGTATCAGTCAGGATCTAGTACCTTAAAGATATTTAGGTCTACCTCTCTTAAAAGATCTACACTTGAAATATGAGTTTACTCTTAGAGTATTAGTAAAGTCATATTTCAAGTGCAGATCTTTTAAGAATAGGAGTTTACTAATACTCTAAGAGTAAACTCATATTCCAAATGTAGATCTCTATGTAGCCCAAATGACAGAATTCTCACAAAAGTAGTAAAATTTGCCTTCAAGCCACCTATTGACTTGTAGCAACCTTCCCTTAGGATTTTCTTGGCAAGATTTACACGGAAAAAGTTTGTTTCTGCCTTTCTCTAGGTCTGGGAAGGCCTGATTTGGTCTCCCTCAGTTCTACTAAAACACTCAAGTAACCACACCACACTTCTTCTCTTAAATCTTCTTTACATAGCTGTATTAGCATGGATTTTCAGTCAGCTAGTATTAAATTGGATTTAAGCCTAAGTTCCTTTTTTTTTTTTGCCAGTTTCAGAACAGTTATTCCATTCAATTGCCACAAGGTCAATGCTAAGTCTCTGCATCCTTAACAAAAGCGAAGTTTTATTAAGATTAAGGGAAGACCAACATCTGGAAAAATTACTCTCCCCAAAAAATTTATTTAAAAACTAAAAGAGGAAATCCCAAATGAAAGGTCTAATGAGGACTAAGAATGCTCACTGGGTATGGAATTTTTGATGAATATTGGGAAGAAGGGGAATTGGAGAGAATGGAATATCCTGGAAGAGATCATAGCTGCTAGGCTGGAAACCTAGACAGAAGCACCATGATGCAAGTCTCTTTTCTTATCAGAATGCTGAATGCCATTTGACAAAAATACAGACCAGCTTCCATTGCTGTGTAATATGTTTATTTATCTACATGTCTATATATCACTTAATATAATATAATACCTTTTCTAATCATTTTGCGTTAATGAGATATGTGGGATGGAGGAGCCCTAGTCGTGCAGTGGTTAAATGCTAGTACTGCAACCACAAGGTTGTGAGTTCGATCCTGCCGGGCTCCAAGGTTGACTCAGCCTTCCATCCTTCCGCAGGTCAGTAAAATTGAGTACCCACCTTGTTGGGGGCAATTAGCTAAAACACATGTAAACCGCTTAGATAACACTCAGTTGATAAGCGGTATAGAAATAAATGCTATTGCTATATATATTGCCTGAAAATATGGGCAAAAATGCAGATGGGACCATGGATTACCAGGCATACTTATAATAAGATTTTAAATTTCCTCTTTGTTAAACATACTGATAAGCTAATAGAGCTTCTGGAAAATAAGTTCGAGGTTCCTTGGACTGTTGTGTGGAGCCCTTTTTTTTCTTGTCCTTCTTTTTGGAGTCCTTTTTCTTGTCCTTCGCCATGGCTTATGTCTTTGTAGGGTAAAATAGATCTAAAAGAAAGAAAAAGTACAGATTAATACTCCATAGAAGTATCTCTCCATCTTTTGCTTGTCTTTAGGGCTCACTACATTCTACAATGATCTTACTTTGTATGCTTGGGGAAGGGGAATTACCGACAAAATAATTCAGGAACAGAAAACTGAAATTTTTCCTAATGCACTACTGAGCTTGTTGAAAAATTCTGCCTCACTGGTTGAGAGTCTACATCATGCTTGCATGACGTAAATCCACACTGCTGCACAGATTTGTGCCACAGTAACTTTCTGCTGAATACTAACACTGTGCAACTGATTATATATCTGCCAATACTGCTCTCTTGTACAATGAGAAGTATACAGTGGTTGTTTCTGCAATCCCAGTAAATCTAGTGGTGGCCTGTGAGTGAAGGCATCAATTAATAGTTTATACACTATTTGCCAATGTGATAGTGTGAGCCTGTTGGTTATTCCCAGCTAAAGCGGGGCCATTACATAAATTGTTGAATGGTGAATTAACATATAAGTAAATACAACTGAGTCAGTGGTTACATCTGTGGCACACTGCTTACACAGCCATGAACTGAATGTGCCAGTTACACAATGGCCAAAAAAGCACAACTGCATGCTTCAGAGAATTTGTGTTGGTTACATTGTTACAAAAAGGAGGCTTGCCTGCTACTCAAAACAAATGTTTTACCCTGTGTAAACATCCATTCTATGACTAGGTGTATCAAGATTGTGGACTTCACTCAGAAACACTCCTGTGAACAAGAGGGATTTTTACACCATGCAACAGACTGAAATACTCATGGGATGACAAAGCATTACAGAAACCACTCAACACAAACCTTTTAAAAATCCACCTGGATGATAGTTAACAGTGAGCATTTGATGGAAACTAAAATTGGTCCTTCAAACTAAACTGTATTGCAATAGTGCAGTTACAGGACAATCAGTGTATGGATACTTTTTCTATTGCTGTGCTTTTAAAATTGCATTCAACTTTATTTTAATATTATTTTTAAATTGCTTTGAATACTATATACTATTAGTGTGTTTTTATTTGTTGCAAACTGCCATAGGCCCTAGTGCTGGGAAACAGGGGGATATAAAGCGAATAAGTAAATAAGTAAGTGTGGGTAACTAAGACCATGTTCCACCATTCCTTATGAGATTGACATGAGCACATAGAAGGGGAGGTTGTAAAACACTCCTTTCCACAAACAGTACTTGCAAGTCAGCCAACAACCACAAATCCAGTCTGTGCCCCCAGCTGTTCAAGTGCAACCTTACCTAAAACAAATGTGATTCCACTATTTTAAGGGGGAAATTTCCAAACAACAAGAACCTCAATCTTTAGTCAAGTAAATAACATGAATAGGAAATATTCACAGGCTTGCATAAGGACAGGACAAACACAGACACAAATATACTGATCTGGTCCCAACCTGAAAATATTGAATCCACTTTGAAGTAAGCATTGCTAAGAAGAGAAAAGGCAAAAAGAAACCAGAAAAGACAGGATGTATGTACTTTTAGTAGTGATGCAAAAGAGGGAATTATGTGTAAAATACAAATCTTGTCCATTTTTACAGCTTATTTAATACCAGATTACTTTATGCTCTGTCATGTTTTTAAGAACCCCTGTTTTAGTTTTTTTCACCTTTGCAACATGTTCCTCCACAATAAATACATTTGAATGGACGTCATTTTAAATCATTGATTGTAATTGTTAGACGTTCTAAAAGATTTTTTGAAAAAAAGAATGGAAGAGCACAACAGCACCAGCAAGTCAGCAATCACAATTTGCCATGTAGGAATGAAAAAAGCAGATCTTCCCAAACCTTCCCCACCTTAAAACATAAAGAACAGCTCTTAAAAGTGTAAGATAGTCCTGGATCACCTATCTCAAGGGGACCTGCCCTTTCAAATCAAATTCTCTGGATTTGTTCAAGAGTTTGGGGTTAGTCCAAATCTATGCAAGGTTTTATCTTAAATTTAGAAGGCAAAAGAGAGAGAGAGAGAGAGTAGTAATAATAAAATGCCCCTTATGGGGTTTAAGTAGAGGAAGGGGCAGACAAAATGAAAGCATCACCCACTAGAAGAATTTTGCCCCCTCATAAAATTTTCCTTCTATCCCCAAATTTCTAAGTTTTCAGTAACTTCAAACTTCAGCTGAGCATTTAGAAATACAGTTTAGGCACCCAAACAAAAGGGTTAGGCAAGTGACCAAAGAGAATGTGACATACAGCAAATGTATCTCTCAGTTCCAGACGTGAACAATTTACAGGGTCCCACTTTCTGCAATGCAAGACAACTTGGGGAGTGAAGGAAAATTTAAATTGTGGAAGGCAGAACTCTTACTGCCTTCCTTTTATTCTCCTCCCATCTATGACCCGGCCCCCTTATCCATTTTGTATTGTTCAACTTCCCAAAGATGACCTGCTTTGGAGAAAGATGCGATGTAAATAAAATAAAATAAAATAAAAATGCCACTTCATTCCCAAGTACCTAATGCACAAATGCTTAATACCTTAATATACACCCTACTCTCTCCCCTCAAGGGGAGCTCCCCCCAACGAATTCCTTACCCAGCTTTTCCCTTGCTTTTAAGTCAACGACTGGCTTCTCCCTTCTGGTTGATTCCAGGCCCGCTACAAACTTTCCCAGTTACTATGGTAACCGCGCCAAGATGGCCACCTATAGGCCAAGCCCTTTACTGGTTTATCCTTTCTCTTTCCCCGCTTTCTCTGAGCAAGGTGGCCCTATTGACAGGCTTTTCTGAGGGAATATCTCCCTCTTGTGTTTGTCTTGGGGAACTACTTCACCTTCGCAGACAAAAGATGAGGCACCTTTACCTCTTAAGAGATTTTATTTTAGTGTCTCTTGGCCTGAAAGATGCCTCACGGCTATATGTTGTTATGCTAGAAACCAGACTAACGGCCTAACAGCCAGTGATGTATTTAAGTCTTTTACTCCAAGTCTCAAGTCAAGTCTGAAGTCCTTGAAGATACTTTCTAGTCAAGTATCAAGTCTGGGAGCCAGCCTATATTCCAGAATTTCTGGACAGAGCTAAATAAAGTCAATTTTTAACAGTTTCAGTAGAGTCAGTCCTCTACATTTGTGATTTTGCCATCTGCAGCTTTGGAAATAGGGAACAGGATCCTTCTTATTTCCCATTTTGGAAGCTGGAGTGGGAAATTCAGAAGTGGGAAATAGGATCCTTCTTACTCCCCATTATTGATGCTTCAAAAGCTTTAGAAGGAAGGATCCTTCCTCTTCAGTCCTATGGGTTGACGCATTTGCTGTTCCCCTCTGAGAAATGCATTTGTCTTCTGCTCTTATGAAAAACTTTACATGGCTCCCCCAATATGCAGTGGGGACGTGGCTGCTGAGCAGACCTCAAGCCTGCCTCAAGCCCATTGCCTAACCCATTTGCTGTTCCCCTCTGAGAAATGCACCCACACTTTGGGCTTGAGACAGATTGTCATGTGGCCAGTAGGCAAAAAGAGATGGAAGCATTGTCCAAAGTCATAAGGTTTCTGGATGACAGTGTTATGTTACTGAACCAAGGGCAGCAAGTCAGGCACTAAAAATATACAAGTCTCGGGACAGTTAGCCAGTTTGGCAATTAAAGAGTAGAAAAATTAGAATTTTGGATAAAATTGAATGGGTCCAAAAACGCTAAGAATTAAAGAAATAATTTTAATTAAGCCCGAAGTGACACTTTAGAAATAAATGAAACTTTATCTTGAAAAGTCGGTGATGAACGCAGGAAGTGGATTAAAAATAAGGATAGAAGTATAAGTGTTAAGTAAATTACAGATAGGGTTATAGGTAATAATGCCGAAAAGAAAAACTTGAACATAAAAAGGAAGTCATTTGTTTGTCAGAGTTAGGTGTGTAGGATGGTTCTTGTATGATTGTTTTGTGATAAAAGATTGGGTTGCATGTAGTGTTTATAGGGGAGGGAGGATTGGATAATATAGAAAGGGTATATGGGAGGGGATAATTGGGATAATTTGAGATAACTATGATGAAAATGTGGTGTATTAGAGAAATAATTGTTGATGAATGTGTGTGTAATTTTTGTGGAAAACTTAATAAAAAAATATTATATATATATATATGTACAAGTCTCAAGTCACATCGAGCCAGTGCATCACTTATTGCCAAGCCAAGTCTGAGGATATTGCCGCACTATAGTGTTATATAGCGCAATCACTCCACTTTCAACATCCTATGGAATCTTGGGGTTTGCAGTTGAGGGAGGGACCAGCCGGATTCCATAGAATGTTGAAAGTGGAATGATTGCGCTATAACACTGTAGTGCGGAAATGGCCTGAGTCGAGTCACTGAAACGCCTTAGGTCTGACTTGGGTCCGAGTCAGTTGACTCGAGTCTACATCATTGTTAACAGCTCTTTGGAATAGTTTTTGACATATTTTATATGGCCGTTTGTTAGCGAATGAAAGAATTTCAGTTTATTCCTCATAAGAAAACCCAAAATACCCATATTTGTCAGCGTATCACACACACCCATGTATAAGGCTATACTATTTGCCAGTGTATAAGACACACCAGCATATAAGATGCAGCCCATTTTCAAACAATATTTTTCAGAGAAAAAAGTGAGTCTTATACACCAGCAAATATAGTACATGTTTATTAGATCAGCCCAAAGGTCAAAATACATTATGCTGTCTTTTCACCAGCACTGGCTTTTTAATCAAAGATATTGAATAGTACAAAAGAAGAAAAGGAACAATGTCAAAATCACAAGTCTACGTGCATCTTATCTAAAATGTTTGCTTTAGTTGGTACTTTAAACTAATCTTGAGAGAGGGTTGATGTAGGCAGAGGCTCCACTGCTTGACCATGGAGGGGTGATGATAAAGGCAATAAAAGCCAACTAATAAAATTTGTGGTGTAGTGGTTTGAACATTGGACTACAACTCTGGAGAGCAGGGTTCAAATCTCTGCTTGGCCATGGAAACCCCACTGGGTGACTTTAGGCAAGTCACACTCTCTCAGGCCATTTCCACACTAGACTGTTATAGTGCTATTATTCCTCTTTCAACAGCCTATGGAATCCTGGGGTTTGCAGTTTAGGGAGGGGCCTCAGGCCCCAAACTGCAAACCCTGGGATTCCATAGGCTGTTGAAAGTGGACTAATAGCACTATAACAATCTAGTGTGGAAATGACCTCAGACTCAGAGAAAGACAACGGTAACAGCCCTTTTGAACGAATCTTGCCAAAAATATCTGTGATAGGTTCACCTTAGAGTCGCCATACGTTAGAAAGGACTTGAAGGCACAGAGCAACAAAATAAAAATTGCATTTCCATTAGCAGTACCAAAGTAATTCCCTTTGAGATCTAACTCATCTCTGTTACCTGTGAAGGAGTGCAAACATAGCCCCAAACTATCCCAGTTTGGCAGGTAGAGTCTCCATGAATCCTCAGCTATCACAATGTAAATGTTTTTAAAATGTCTCAATTTTTCCCTCCTCTTTCCACTTTCCGGCTTTGTCCCCAGCTTACTTCAATTGCTGCAAATGGAATTCAAAGTGTAATAAAAGTAGTCCGTACTTTCTTAACTCAAATGTGGGAAGGGGAAGAGGAGAAGAGGAACAGAATCTTTCCCTGTAGTCTCAGGCAAAGTAAACTTCTGCAGCCTCTCCTAGTTTGCCTCTTCTTCCTCATTTTTGCCAACCTGACCACACTCTGATGTTGCTTGGCCACAAGCGTCCCAGTTTTCATCCTTGAAATGTTGGAAGGTATGTGCAGACAGAGTACAAGAACTTCCTGACAGTCAGGGCTGTCCGGCAGTGGAATATGCTCCCTCGGAATGTAGTGGAGTCTCCTTCTTTGGAGGTTTTTAAGCAGAGGCTAGATGGCCATCTGTCAGGAGTGCTTTGAGGGTGTTCCTGCATGGCAGGGGGTTGGACTGGATGGCCCATGTGGTCTCTTCCAACTACATTTCTATGATTCTATGATTCTACAGTGAGGCTCTCTGGAAGCATCTGCACTGTCATATCTGGAGATACATTCAGGTGCGCTGACAGGTATTTTGTCAATGATAGCCAAAATCAAAATGTTTTGTCTTTTTTTTTTTTTTTCCTGGAAGGTAAAACCGTAGTCCCAGTCATTTTGCTCTCCCTAGTTTAGTATTCCCCTGTTGCAGCTAAAATTGCTACTTTCACATTCAGAAAAGATATTCAGATGTAGCTGTATAGTGTTGCAAACTAAGAAATACAAAAGAAAACAAACAAACAAAAAACCCACTTGTCAACTAGAATAGAAAAAAGAAACAAAAGAGGCATCATACCAAAAGGTGCGAAATATATTATGCTAGCTTTTGAATCATGTTGCTTTGAATAATATTGAATCTTATTGCTTTGCTATTTTTATTTCCACATTTTTGTTGTCAAAGGCACTCAAAGCAGATTACAAAGATGGAAATCTGTAAGAAATGATTGATTAATTGATTAAATATAAACAAATCCCCCAGTACTAAAAAATGCGATAGACAAGAGTTAGTACTTTTTTGTGCTGGCTTTCCAGGTGACAAGAATTCAAGCCTCTCTATCCCTGTAGATGTAAGAAATAAAACTTTCAGTTTAGTATTGTCCTTTGTTAAAGATGCTTGACACCCATTTAAATGGAGTAAAGAGTGCTGTCTGGACACATATTTCACTCACTTAGAACAATCCTATGCACTTTTTTAGTGAAAAGTTTTGCTCTGTACAGTTAATTCAGAGGCTGGAAAAAGTTGCTTTTGGGGGCAAAACAATACCATGGTCATGCTGGTTAGTTGATTCTGGGAGTTTTTAAACAACAAAAAGGTAAATTTTCCAAGCTCTGGTTCTGTGCCTATAACAATGGGATTTATTTCCAGTAAGTGTTTGTTATAGTGCAATCCTAAACACATCTACTCGGAAACAAGCCCAGCTGCATTCTTAGGTGCCTGCTCTTTGGTAAGTGAATTTGGACTGCAGCTTTAAGATACCTTCACTTTCATCCTGAGTTTTAAAGGCAGTTAGCAACAGTTCAGAACTATGTCAACTGTATTCTTATACACTGTTTTGCATGCTTAAACCCAATGACTTCATCCAAGACTATTTACATATAGCTAAATGTAGGACTGCAGCCAAAGGTACACATCCCCAAACATTTTATGGGTGATATTAGGAACATTTGTCTTTAATTGTCCATTCTCATAAAAGGTCTTGTAACAGAAAAGGAGGAGAAACTAAGGGCAAGTTAAATTTCAAATGCTGATCCTAACATGAGAAAATGATATAAGGAGTAACAAGGCCATTTCCTCACTACACTGTTGTAGTGCTATTATTCCACTTTCAACATCCTGTGGAATTGTGGGGTTTGTAGTTTACTGAGGGCAAAGAGCTCTCTGGCTGAGAATTCTAAAGGTCCCTCCCTAATCTGCAAATCCCAGGATTCCATGGGATGCTGAAAGTGGAATAATAGCACTATAACAGTGTAGTGTGGAAGGCTGAGTCAATAAGCTATTATAACAAGGGTAGCTTGTAGGCCTATTTCCTTTTTCAGCGTCTTACAGGATTTTGACATGAATACATCTACTGTGATTGGAGAAGAATTCGTCCAAAGTAAAAACCAGAGCAGGCTTGGGTAACCCAAGGCCCTTGGGCTGAATTTACATATTTTGCCGGATTCATACAGAGTATAAAAGCCCAATTTGAGCCCAGCATCGGTCTGTTCCTCAAGACTGCATCAATCAGCTTCATTCCCCACTTCTTTCTTTGAAGGAAAGAGCAAAGTTAGATGAGTCCATCAATGAGAAATTAAGCCAACAGAGCAGCCAGAGAACAGACAGGGCATTTCTGAGATAAATGGCCAGACCTACATATTACAATAAATACATTTTATAAAAGTGTGCCAGAACCAGCATGGAGTAGTGGTTGAAGCACTGAACTATGACTCTGGAAACCAGGGTTCAAATCCCTGCTTGATCATGGAAACCCACTGGATGACCTTGGGCAAGTCACACACTCTCAGCCTCAGAGGAAGGCAAAGGCAAAACCCTCTGAACAAATATGCCAAAAAGAAAAACCTCATTTTAAGTTCAGGTTAGGGTTGTCATAAGTCAAAAACGACTTAAAGGTACACAACTGTAACAAAAATGTGTACTTCAGCTTGAACTTTTTTATTATTATTAATTTGAAGAAAAAGCAGCTGTGAAACACTGATCCCTTTTTAAAAAACGTGTTTATCACTGCAGGTAATTTGGACTCAAATAGATACCAAATGCATATCTGTTTGGTTACTTAGCATCACTTTCCTTCAGATGCTAATCAATTCCAGCAAGTCAATGACTTGACTAAATTGTAGACTTAAAGAGTGAAACTGATTCTGTACAATGCTGACTCAAGACATCTTTCTTCCCAAAGTGCAACTCTTCTCCTTCCAGGACTGCATGGTTCACATACAGAACCCATGTTTCCCTCCAGTTGTGGTGCCATCTGAAGCAGATTGTTTCAGCTTGCTTCGAAGCAGGAGGATAACCTTGATCAAGAATGTAAATTTTTGGCAGCAATCTGGTATGCTAGTGCTTGTTACGGTGACACTCTTTCCAACACCAGATTAACTCTGAACAACACCTTAATCCTTGGAAGTTTTTATCAGATCTCTTGGCCAGATTTCCAGCCTTCTGTGCCTTGATATGAGGTTAGACTAAGGGCCAAATCCACCATTAGGCAGAGAGGTGGCTGCCTCGAGCAGCAGATTGTGGATGGCACAATGAAAAGGTATCGTGCCTGGTGGAATTAAGCAACTAGGAGATAGAGGGAAAGCATTCAGAAGGATCTAGACTGAACTCTAATGCCCCAGGTTGTATACCCTGTAGTAGTTGCTCTTTCTGTAGAGTTCATACATATTTTCTCCCAGTACCAGAGATTCTATCTAGGTGGCACTCTCTGAGTCATTTATTAAGCTGTCTGTTCTTTTCAAGATCCGTTTTGTGGATCGACCGGTGTTACCACATTCTCTACAAGGATCCCTCCTACAACTTCAATATTTGCCAAAGGTTAATATCACTTAGCTAGAGAGGGAGGACTCTTGTTTACACTGTTGTGAGCTGCCAATTTTCTCACAGCTACTGGATCCCATTAAGAGGGCAAAATTGTGGCTTTCATTTGAATCTCACTGTTACTAAAATATAGCAGTCATAGATGAGCAGCCATTGGACTTTGAGCTCATTGAAACAACCCCCTACAACTTTATTACTTCTATTTTTGGGGAAAAAACAAACAAACAAAGGAGGCCTTGAATTAGAATTGCTTTTTTTTTTTGGACTATACCTTCCAGAATGTTCCATTCTGGTCCTAGCGGTATCCGTGTTGGTTGGGGGATTCTGGAAGGTGTAGTTCCCACAGAAAGTTTTCCAAGCTCTTGTCTGGAATAGCTTACCTTCTCAGCTGTTGCCCAGTTCATAAGACATCCTTTCCCAAAGTGGTCACTAATTAGAATTTTAAGCCTTTTCCACAGGACATTGTCGTTCCGGACTGGGGCCAGGAGAAGGATGGGACCTGGATGATGCTGGTGCACAACGTTGTCTGTGTCTTGTTGTTCTCCTGTCCCCAGGCCATGTGATCGCAGTTCAGATCATTGACAGGTTTTACCCATCAATGACCAGCAATTGCGCAGTCCTCCCGCTGCCCTCCCTCACTTACCTGAGCTGTGGAAGGTCAAGAAGTGCGATGGCTATGCTTCCTGCACAAGTGCAGCCTGGGACAGTGACTGGCTGTGCTGCAGAAGGAAGAGGCATGGCCATTGAGCCTCCTACATTCCTGCAGGCAGCCAGTGCAGAGAGGAGTGCTTCTGTCGCACTCATTTCCCAAGAAAGGCTCTACTGGGATCCCCTATGGGATGCCGCTGGAATCCAGTAACATGCAGAAAGGGCCTTAGTCTAGAGATCATCTTTTGTGTAACATATGGGGATGGGTGGTGTTTTGACAGATTACCATAGTGTCTTCTTTGCTGTGGCAAAATCCCTGTCAGATAAAATATGTATTTGTCATATATAAGCTTTGATCCCATTGTAGTGCAAGACAGTTAAGACAACCTAAGAGGAGGCCCCTCAAACCTAGAGACAGCCCTGCTAAGTGCAAACTCTCAATTCATGCAGAACATAGTGAGGCTCTGTTAGCTAGACCCAGCATACCTACAGAACATGCACATTGAAAGACTCTCCATAATAATGTGCAATGCAGACAATTCCTCAGCAGACATGTCATGTGTGCGTGTTGAGTGGTGGGAATCTGTCATCACATAATGAACAAGAATCACGGGGAAGAAGAATTACAAGGCAATGGCTGGAGGAGGCTACCCTGTTAGCCAGCTGACATACACTGATTGGGCTTGGCTGGCAAACAGATGACTCAGAACAAGTTTGATTAAAACGTTTATTGACAAAAGAATGAGACACCAAATATAATGTGCAGCCCAGGAAGAAGAAAGAGGACTGGAAATGAGAGATAAGCAGAGCTCGTGGCATACAATAATGAACTCAGACTTTCAACTTGTTCTGGTTCAAGGGCCTCTGTGCTAGACCTGTTAGCTTTCCAGTTTTTAGCAAGTGGAAAAATGTGATTCCAGGCCTGTTTTAGCCCCCTCTTCCATAGGGAAAGTTGATTGTTCAATTTTGTTTTTGGTTTGGACCGTTTCACATGAATTAGGCTTTCATAAACAATATTATGGAGCATTAATGCAAACTGCCTGATGTCTCTGTATCAAAAGCAATGAAAGAGTTAAATTCAGAGAAGTACTGCATGAGTAGAAAAATAAGTGAATTGGACAGCAGATGTCCCTGCCTTATCTCGGTTTGAAAGTATGATTGGCCTTGTAACACTATGCTTAGGTGCCTGGGAAGTAAAAGGGAGTCAAGCATACTCTTTTGCCTCATCTTTTGTCAGTCATTTGGTGACTGAGGCCTTTGGTCCCTTGTTTTGGGGGTGGTATTAAGCTCCAAATGTAATGGCTGACGTAGACTAGAAATGTGATTGATTGCTGACGCTGTTGACCAAAAGGTATAAGAACAAAGTGTTTTAATAATGGGGGTTGCAGTTTTGGACATTATATATCCGCTGCTTGCCCTGCGCAGTAAATAAATGGTTTGGAAAATAAAGCTTTCTGTTTTGGAACAACCTGAAGGTCTTCATCATTTCCTTGCCACTACATTTTTGGTGCGTTGGCCGGGAAATTGAGAGAAGGGGCTTTGGACCCCCCCTTGAGGGCCTTGAGTGTAGGGTGCTCCCCCCCCTCTTGGCGAAACCCAGGGCGCCCTCGACTGCTTTGGTCGAAGAGGTTTGGCCTTGAGCGGGGTGGTTTCCCTGGCAGCAGCGTTTTCCAGTCAACGGACTCTGGTCATGCAGAAAGCATAAGGCCTCCCACGGCAAGGTAAGTTGACTCCCTTGCGATTTAAAGGGGAAAAAGAGAGAGCTTGATCACCTCTCTAAGTCTCGCCCTAGTAACTCATGGCTAGTGGGGCCGTGAGTGAAGCCGCGAAGACTTTGGAAAAGAGACATCTCCAGTCTGGTAAACGGTGGTGGGAGGCCGTTTGTTGGTGTGAGTGTGGTGTGACTGGTTGCCAGAGTCAGATTTATGCTTGGTGTCGCATTTCCTGGCTCATGCCTTTTCCCCCTTGGGTGACCAGGTGACACAGAAAGTCTGTTGTAAAATCCTCTTGTGTGGGCGCACAGGACCCCCTTTACCTGCGCTCCCCCCCTCCCCCTTCTGTGTTTTGTCTAAACAGCGGGAGGATAGGGGAGGGGGGTGAGTTGGCAAACCGTCTGGACAATATGCTGAAGAATCTTAAGAAAGGATTCAGTGGAAACGTTACCATTGCTGTGTGCTATTTGTGCTGTGGGAAAAATCCCAGGACAGGAGAAAAGCGCTCTGTTTTCCCTCTGCTGGGTGCCATTGCCCAGAGCCCCTCCCTCTCCTGGCTCTGAGTTAACCATGAAGTTGCCTGCAGGGATGGAAGTTATCTGGCCAGGGGCTTGGAAAAAGCAGAAATTAAGTCAGTATGGAAATGATGAAGCAAGCCCTAGGTGTTAATGAGAAATAGTGAGGAAACAATAGGGTTTCATTGTTTTCTCCAAATGCACAGGTCGGTGATTCAATCAACGGAAAAAAAATCACTCTGCAAGAGGCAGAGGGAGTACCCCATGGACTGGCACTTCAAAAGTCAAAGGACTTTCAGGAAAAAAAAAAAAAAGAAGGAAAGAAGTTTTTAAAAAGGAGTTGAATATAGGAGACTTTTTCTTACCTCGATGTTACTTAGCTCAAGTTTTGGAGCAGGAAGGGGGTTGAGAAGAGCGGCATTCCTTTGCCTGCCTCCCTTTCCCCTCCCTGTAGCCCCTCCCTTCTCCTTTAATTTTAACTCCATAGTTGCTGGTTTTTGGAGAATGGAAGGTTCTTTAGCCAAATGCTTAAGAATTCTGCCAGTGTGTACATAGGGAGGGCTATGAAGATAGTTTCGATAACTATTTTCAGCCTGGCAGGCTGAGTGAGGATGTCATAGAAGCAAGGAAAAATAATAATAATAACAAAAAAAGCGGGCTTTCAGGTAAATGAATACAGGATGGCGAAGTTTTGGAAAACATTGCTGAAGACTCTGGTGACAGCTGCCTGTTTCATGTTTTAAACTCTTCAGCCATCAAGAATCCCCCCCCCTTTTGGCTCACATAAAAGGGAAAAAGAAAAAAAAAAAAAAGAGAGAACTTTGGAAACTTCTCCTCCAGTACTTTTTGCAACATTTCTAAACAATACAGAGTCCCAATGTTTTCTCTAAGCACAGAAAAAGCTGCATCTGGAGAAAAAGGGGAAAAACAACAAAAACAAAGCAAAAACCCCACCTTAGACCCGTATAGACAAACATGTCATACAAGAGGTGTTAGTTTCGTTTTTCCCTTACAATGAACAATGAACTATTCTTTCTAGTGTGGCAGCAGTTGTGTCTACCTTTTTGATACTTTTTACATCAAAGAGAGAAAACAAGTTTACAATGCAGCTTTAGCATAGGGAAGACTGCTTCTCCAAAAGACATGGCTTTTTTTTACTCCTTGTGGCCATCGGGCTGAATGCAACCCTCCCCCTCTTGAGACGGAGGGAATGAGGAGCATGAATTTGCAATTCTGGCTTTATTACGTCAACAATTTGGGTTTAAAAAAAAAAAGGGGGCTGCAAATCTCTATTTGACAATAAGTTTTTTTTAAAAAAAGCATTTAGCATACGAATTTTGGGGGCACAGGGGTTTTATAACAAGAGAAGTAAAATATTGGATCCCCCCCCCAAAAAAACACACCAACAGGAAACTGCCTCCCCCCTGAGGAGACAGACAGGGAGGGGAAGAGCAAAAGAATCAGCATTTGCATGAAAGACCTGCCTGCTTTTGCATGGAAGAGAAAAAAAGTAGAAATGGCTGCAGCAGTTCTTCCCCACCCCCAGCTTGCAATAGGAAGGAGGGGGAGGATGGGGGTGGGCAGCCCCACCAGAGAGGCTGCCTAGGATTTAAGCAGCAGAACCAGAAGCCATGGTGTCATGATTTTTATTAAAGAAGCTACTCAACAACTTAGGGAAATTGTAAACTCCCCTTAATAGGAAGATTTGCCTGTGGACATTCGAGCTAGGAATGCAGTTGCCTTCTATTGAGGCAGCTAACTCAGATGATGCCAAATCTACAACACCTCCCTACATACCTGTTTATGCATATATGCCCTCCACCACGTCTGATTTGTTGAATTGAAAGATAGTAAACTGTGTTCTAGCATCATGGCAATGCACATGCCTAACTGGCAAGATTGCCAGTAACTACTGAAGAAAGGGCCAAATTATCCAGCAGGCAAAGCAGATCATCCAGGAGAGAACTCCCAGGTGTGGAAAAGGGGGGAGAGTGCTTTGATGGACCCCTGATGGCTGAAAAATTTCCCCAGTGTCAGACTTGCTAGAAAAAGCCAGTCAATATGTTTAAAGTTGTGGGGGGAAAATTCAGGAAACCACAATCCCTGGCTGCCCTTTCCTACCTGAGAGGAGGTGGAGGGGATGCTGTAGAACGGTGGCCAGTAGGAGGTGCCATCTAACATAGTGGGAAAAAAGCTGCATGAAACCAAAGGGAGCTGAAAAGGAGAGGCTTAGCTGCCTACGGCCATACCACCCTAACACGCCCGATCTCGTCTGACTCAAGCTAAGCAGGGTCGGGCCTGGTTAGTACTTGGATGGGGACCCCGGGAAATACTGGGAGCTGTGGGCTGTTGTAAAACCCAAGGCTATCTGAGTGTTTGGAGGAGGCTCCAGGAATCTGAAGGGACTCCTATTGTTAGCAACCTCTCATATGATGCAGCAGAGGAATCTCTTCGGGAAAGTCTTTGAAAAGGCTTGGGTTTCAGGATTCCACAGAACAATTAAGGAAGGTTTAAAGGGCCTGCGATTGTAAGGCTCTATGAAGCAAGATTTATGACTGGCTGTCAAGCGGAGAAAGAAAGAAGATTAACGAATGATGGAGCAGAGGTCAAAAGAGACAAGAGACCCCAGAGGAGGATGAGGGCTCTGAAGAA
The DNA here is from genome assembly GCA_948474755.1 of Ctenosaura bakeri. Taxonomy (NCBI): domain Eukaryota; kingdom Metazoa; phylum Chordata; class Lepidosauria; order Squamata; family Iguanidae; genus Ctenosaura; species Ctenosaura bakeri. The sequence goes on from CAOLHI010002217.1 coordinate 202,981, forward strand.
AGTGCCCAGTGGGGGCAGGAGAGATATAGGCAAGAGAGCCTGAAGAGAATCAGAGAAGGATGTGGACGTGTGTGGAAGAGGAAAGCAGAAAAGATGGTCCAACTGACAGATGCAGGGACTAATGGAAGTAGAATACTGTCAGTGGCCAGATGTCAAGAGCAGACTGAGGAAAAGGTTTTGTTCCTCATCCCACAGACAGAGAAGGGCAAGGGTTTGGGAGTTGTGACATTCGGGAAAAAGGAAATTTGGGCAGTAAGCAGCAAAGGAGTGCCCCCTCACCAGTCCCCGATAAGGTGGAGATTGGAATGGCTCCCTAAGCGCAGCCTCAGCTGGATGGAGGAGGTGCAGAGCACCCCACAGTAAGCTGGGAGGAGAGGTGATGGTGCCCCTTTGAGCTGGAAGGGAAAAAAAATGGGGGCACTTCTGAGAGGCGATTGTGCCCCCCTCCAGGCTGGAAGTGGAACTGCAGCTGAAGGACGCTGACTAAAAAGGAAAGGGGAGAGAGAAAAGAGAGATGCAAGCTGTGAGACAGCAAAAGGACCAACAACAGCCCTAAAGGCCCACACACCACATATGCTCAAGAGCAACAGACCTGCATCTGTCCACAGGATCACCAAAGGCAAGAACAACCGTTCTAGGAATCACCTGGAAGTCACATTGTACCTGCAGACCTCAGAACTCAGGAAAAGTGGAGGAAATGGGATAAAATCCTAAGAAACAGTAGTTCAACGTGTATGGCCCAAACAACAGCCCTGGCTATGTCTTTGGATGGATGCCAACACAGGGCAAGTGATATGATATCACCATCTACCTAGCCCATTTTACAGAGGCTTTTCACTTTTATTCCATGTGCAGCCCACAACAGAAAAACAAGGAGTATTTTTGTTCTTCCCAGAGCCCCATCATAGGATGGCATAGGATGAGGTGCACACCTCACAGAACCATAAGGCTGTTTGTTCCCTTTAAGCCAAAGCATGAGGCCATTTTGGGTGGATCAAGGAGACGTATAAGGGAGAGTTAGTAGATTAGGGAAAGCTCTGAGTACAACAAGGGAGAAAATGTGGGAATAGAGATTCCCCCTTGAGTGCAACTGGGTCATAGGTGGAGGGGTTTATTTGGTGTTGCTGGTTGCCCCTACAGCTGTAAAGGTAGCAGGGTTGAAGCTTTGGATACTTTTTGCCAGGCTAAGAGAGCCTTTACTGATTGGGTTGTAAAATCCTCTGAAACTGAAGATCTCCAGACGAAAAAAGGGGGGGAGAAAAATTCGGACTAGACTCTGCTGTGGCCAGACCAGGAGAAATTGGTCACTCTAAGCACAGTCAGATCCACAACTGGTGAATGAAAAAATTAAGCTAGACCTTATTGCCTGACACACACCCGGAAGCTGTCAGGCTCTACTTACGGTCAGACTTAGCAACTGGAGAGGAAGAAGACGGGGGCTAGGCCCTGTTGCAGGTGTGACCTGGGACGTACACACTGCTCTACACACGGCCAGATCCCTGAATGTTGGAGACAATATTATGGGTTGTGGCAGGCATAGGAGGGGCAGGAAGCCTGGCCTGCCTGTTTTATCACTACAGACGGATGTTCTTTGGGGTTGGAAGATATGTGTATATGGTAATTGCTGGTAATGATGGTGATGATGAGAATGCTGGGGAGGAGAGGCTGGGAAGTGAATTGGTTTCACCAACTGGTCAATCAGATCTTGAACACCCTGAAGGTCAGTAATGGCTGGGTATGTTCTCATGGGCTAAGCTTAGGAGACTATCCCAATTGTTATGTAAAGTTTGAAATCCCTGAATCTCACAGGTGCCCCGGAAAGCATCCCAATGTTGTCTTTTCCTTTAGTTATAGCAATGGTTTTATTGAGGTTATATGGGAAAAGGGGGGGCCCGGTCCTCCATAAATGAGTTTAGAAAGAAACCAGCTTTTACAATGGTAAATGGGTATATGGTTTGTCTTCTGGGATGAGTTGGTGTGGCCACTGAGGGTATCCCCTTTCACCCAGGGCACCAACCAATGAAGGTAACCCAGCATGAAATTGGTTGAACTGTCTTACTATTGTGTAAATGAATTTGATTGTGAAGAGGGGAAAAAACATTTAGCAGTATTCAATGTTAGAAAGTCATTCTTGTACTCGGCAGGCATGTGGACATGATTATTTGGTTCCCTAAGTAAGTATGGGTAAAAGACACTGTTTGTAGAATTGCTTTGTGCATAAATAATGACCTTACTAAATCTGCTTTTTATATCTGCATGTTAAATAGTTTTCAATCTGTAATATTAGAGAATAGAGGGAAAGGCTGCAGTATATGCTTTGATTGAAATCTCTCTGTGTTTGAAAGGAATACAATGGTACTCTGTGAGACAGTGTTAGGGGGGAAAGGAATTTTGCACAATAAATCTTTCCCCTAAAACCGTGGGTCTGAAAGCCCTGTTCACAGGTTTTGTATACCTGACTGCTGGAGGAATCCTACTGCTGCTATGTAACTTTTGCTGCTATGTATCCTTTGTGTTATAAAGGCAATAGGGAAATAGCGCATGCTTCAAATTGCAAGGAATTGAATTTGGCATGAAGGGGGGAATGAAAGAGTTAAATTCAGAGAAGTACTGCATGAGTAGAAAAATAAGTGAATTGGACAGCAGATGTCCCTGCCTTATCTCGGTTTGAAAGTATGATTGGCCTTGTAACACTATGCTTAGGTGCCTGGGGGAGTAAAAGGGAGTCAAGCATACTCTTTTGCCTCATCTTTTGTCAGTCATTTGGTGACTGAGGCCTTTGGTCCCTTGTTTTGGGGGTGGTATTAAGCTCCAAATGTAATGGCTACGAGATGAAATGTGATTGATTGCTGACGCTGTTGACCAAAGGTATAAGAACTAAGTGTTTTAATCAATCGGGGGTGGCAGTTTTGGACATTAAACCGCTGCTTTCCCTGCGCAGTAAATAAATGGTTTGGAAAATAAAGCTTTCTGTTTTGGAACAACCTGAAGGTCTTCATCATTTCCTTGCCACTACAGCAACATGATAGCTGTCTTTAAATGTCTGAAGGGAAATCATATAGAAAATGAAAAGTTCTTTTCTGCTGCTCCAGAGGTACAATACAAACCAGTGAGTTCAAATTATAAGAAAAAAGATTCTCTTTAAACATTATAGGAAAAATTTCTTTATTGTAAGAAGGGTTCAAAGGAGGAATGTACTGCCTCAATGGGTGGTGGAAAGACCTCCTTTGGAAGTTGGACAGGCTTCTTTCAAGTTGGACAGGCTGAAATTGTGTATTCTGTACGGCAGGCGTTAACTAGATGACCTTTGGCATCCCTTCCAACTCTAATGGCCTTTCTACACTACAATGTTATAGTGCTGTTACTCCACTTTCAACATCTGTGCCCATGTGGGGAACTGAACCCTGGTCTCCAAGGTCGTAGTTCAATATTCAAACCACTACACCATGCTGGGTTTTCAAACAATCAATCAATCAATCAATCAATCAATCTTCTAATATATAAAAGTCAAAATTTGTTTGTCTGTGTCAGATGAAGACCTCATATGATTGGCTGCCTTAGAAGATTCTATGGGAAACCTGGGGTTTGCAGTTTAGGAAAGGGGGCCCTTTTGAATTCTCAGCCATAGAGCTCTTGGGCCTCAGTCAATTGTGTCTGTCTTGAATAGGATGGTTGCTATGGAGATAAGGCCTAGCAGCAAGGAGGAGGGCAGTGTACTCCCTAAAACCCAATTCTTATGTTAATAACTCTGAATACAGACTAGATTGGGGAATATGGGGAAAAGTTACAGGTACTGGAGAAGACAGTTTGGGGAAATTAGAACACAGGATCTCACATTTTTCTAACAGGTATCACCTATAGAAAATAAAATCCCTGGCAATGCCTGGTATATATGCTACTAAATTAATTAATTAATTAATTAAAAATTTTTAAAAAAGGGGGGAAGAAATGGCAGAAAAACAATAACTACACAATGCCTTTTGACTACTAGTGCTAGGAAGCCTACATCTTGAAACGATCACCCCCCTTTGGCAGAGAACCATTGCAAAGTGTATTTCTGTCTTCTGCACTCTGAAATATAGCAGTCAATCCTACCATATGTTTAGCTGTGTGTGTGTGTGTGGGGGGGGGGGGTTTCTCATGAGAACACTGACCCCACTAAAAAAAGATTGTGCTTTCTATAAATTTTCCACCAGTCCCCAAATTTCTAACATAGCAGAGAATGAGACATTGATCTAAAGGTTGATATTTGCTGTGTTCATCTTCCCATGGTCATTTGCTTGCCCCCCCTTTTTTTTTTTGGAAAAATGCTTTTCTCAATCTCAACCAGGGTTTAAATTTACTGCAATCCTAGAAATTTAGGCACTGATGGAAAATTTCATTGGGAAGTGCAACTTCCTATTTGCTAGAGCAAACCCCCATTTTGTTTTCCCATAGCTACATCTCTGATCTGCTATTTTAATAATTGCCATACTATCAATTCTCTTGCTCATGACATCTGGTCCTGGAGCAGCATTTTAAATGTTTCTTAAGGAACCTGGAGCAAGGTGTTACCCCCAAAAAGGGGGGGGACCTTGAGGGCCTTCATCAGTACTCGCACTTCCGTGAAAAGTTGGGGAAATATTAGCTCAAAAAGAGGCCTGCAGTGTGTATGTGTAACTTCGGAATCTGGCCACTTGTGCCTAGCAGTATTCCTGTGGGGAAAACCAGTTGAGATTCAAAGAATATCTTTAAAATGTTTTATTGGGGAATTAATAGTCAAGCACACAAAATCCAAGCAGTCTCATAATCCCACAAGGCTAACTGAAGAAATGAGAGGGAAAGAAAATTGGATAGGAATTCTTAAGGGGGAAATGGGGAACATTCTTTTCTCACTGTCATAAAGCTAGTTCTTATCTCTTAGCTGAAAATATTCTCACTTGGTCAAAAAACAACAAAAAAAAATTACCCCATATTGTTTCTATCTGCAGAATGCTGCCTTTCTGCTTCAAATGCTGGCATGACGACATTCCACTATCCCATAATGAGATATTACATCAAGCTAGAGAAAGAGGTGCAATTAGATTGTTCTAAAAGCAAGCAGAAATCGTCTTTTTAAAATTCCAATGTATGCAATCTTTTTAAATTTATTGGATTCAAATTACAACAGAAGACGTTTTACCTAAACATTAGGAAGAACTTTTTGCTGTAAGAACTGTTCAGAAGTGAAAGACACAGCCTGAGAGGGTTGTGAACTTCCCATCTTTGACGGTCTTTAAATGGAAATTAGGCCATTTCCGCACTACACTCTTATAGTGTGATTATTCCACTTTCAACATCCTATGGAATCCTGGGGTTTGCAGTTTAGGGAGGGGCCAGTCAGCCCCTGCCGAAACTGCAAACCCCAGGATCTATAGGATGCTGAAAGTGGAATAATAACGCTGTAAGAGTATAGTGCGGAAATGGCATTAATCTTTCAGGAGTGCTTTAGTTGTGTATTTCTCTATAGCAGTGGGTTGGACTAGATGATCCTTGTGGCCCCTTTGAGCTCTGAGGTTCTTTAATTCTATTCATTATTAATGAGTTTTAAGTTTTTACATACCGGTAGATTAATTTGAGTTTTTCCATTTATTTACATTTATTTTGTTTAAATTTTAAATTTATTTAAATTTATTTATTTGAGTTGTTAAATTTATTTGAGCTTTTAAATTATTCTATTTATTATTAATGAGCTTTAATGAGCTGTTCCCAGGGTCTGGAACTCCTTTCCCAGAGAAGTCAGACTGGCACCTTCCCTACTTTTTCTGCGTCAAGCAAAGACATTTTTATTCCAACAGGCATTCAATGTGTGATTATGACCTGTCTGATAAAAGGCATTGGATAGTGTTAACTGTTCTGAATTTATGGCTGTTTTTGGTTTTAATCATGTATTTTAACTTTGTTTCAGTTTGATCACTTAATTTGTGTTTTAACTTCTGTATTTTGTGATTTTTAACTAACTTTTTTGGTAAATATTTTAAGTAGGTTTGAGGCCCTTACCGGGGGGAAAAGGAGGTATAAATGAAGATAATAATGATGATGGGATAATTTCAAGGCGTACAGTTATCTAACTGCGATGGATATTCCAAAAGTGGGCCAGACTGGGCTAACTACTCTCAGAATTTAACTAGCAGCCTCTAATTTGTAAAACACAAAGGCCATTTCCGCACTAGCCTGTTATAGCGCGATGATTCCACTTTCAACAGCCTCTGGAATCCTGGGGTTTGCAGTTTCGGGAGGGGCCGGCTGGCCCCTCCCGAAACCGCAAAGCCCAGGATTGCAGAGGCTGTTGAAAGTGGAATCATCGTGCTATAACAGGCTAGTGCGGAAATGGCCATAGTATCAAGAGTCAGGAATGAAGTCTTGCCTCTAAATACAGATCCATTGCACAATCCACTTATAGTGCCATTCCACTTTAACTACTATGGCAACACCCTATAGAATCCTGGGGTTTGTAGTTTGATAGGGCACTAGAGCTCTTTGGCTAAAAATTCTCAATGGCCAGTCCCAGGATTCCATGGTATGTTGCCTAGGCAGCTGAAGTGGAATACAGCACTATCATTGTGCTGTGTGAATAGACACTTGGTATCATATGAGCAGGGTTGCAAACTTCCCCCCCCCCGTCAGGATTCCTAGGCTTTTAAAGACTGCATAGTAGAACACTGAAATGTGATGCGTGTGCAATCCCAAATATGTCCAGTTTACTTAAAAAAAATGCAACAAGGTCATCTGGGTCTTCGCATAGATAGGCATCTTTACACATATCAGAAATACCAGTTGAATTGAAGACTTTGTGTTCTTGCTTTGACACACCTGAATCAGCCTTGGATTGTTGTCATGAGCCTTGAAGTCATTTCCAACTTATGGAAACCTTAAGGTGAACCTATCATGGGTTTTTTTTTTGTGCAAGATTTGTTCAGAAAGGGGTTGCCTTCCTCTGAGGCTGAGAGAGTGTGACTTGCCCAATACCAAATGGTGGATTTCCATTAATAAGTGAAGATTCGAACCCTGATCTCCAGAGTCACAGTCCGATGCTCAAACCGCTGCACCGGCTTTTCAACCTTGTATTAGGACACATGTGTCAAACACAAGGCCCGCGGGCTGAATCTGGCCTGCCAGGCCATTTCATGTGGCCCCTTGCACTTCTCCTGCAGCTGCAGCACTCCCTCCGCCTGACGAGCCCAATTCCCACATTGCGGGCCCCCAGCTATAAGTATTCTGAAGAGAGGCCCAGGCCAGCACTGGCGATCTACTTCTATTTCTGACTGTTCCTCTGTCCAAATCTCATCACAGGCTACCATGTAACACTCCGCGCAGCTCATGAGAGTTGGACAGAGGAGCAGTCAGAAGTAGAAGTAGCAGCTGGCAGCCAGGGGTCCGCAATGTGGAGATTGGGCTCCCCAGGTACAGAGAGGGGCAGGGGGGCAGCAAGAGGCACAGATACAGTCTAGGGGACAGAAAGTGGCACAGAGAGGGTCTGGGGAGCAGAAAGTGGCACACTTTGGATATACTGACCAATTCCATGTCACTTTACAGAGATATAGGGACCACAAACTACAATCAAACAGCCCCAAAATGTCTGAGAAAAAAGTTGATACAGAGGGAAGGCAATTTAAAAGCCAGTAATAATTGAAGGCAGAGGCAATTATTTAATATGATAAAAGAGTAGATACATTTATATAGTCTTACAGGTACGACCGGCCCTTTGACGACAACCATAATGCTGATGTGGCCCAGGATGAAATTGAGTTTAGACACTCCTGTATTAGGAGAACTCAAATGGCATTGGTCAGCATCAGCTTGCATTCTGTTTCCAGAATACAATTTTCACCGACCAATATCATCATTATATGGAGAATGCTGCCCCAGCTGGTTTTATACCTGTCACACAGCTCTGGAAGGTAGAGGATCCTCTTTCATGGGGAATGTGTAAGATGGTCTGCTGAGTCTGTATGTTTTCTGACTGCTTTACTACATCTTCTAAACTTGTTCTAAGCTACTTTGTGTAACTCTTAAAAAAAATACAGGATGTCTATAATAAATACTAATTGCTAATAGCAAAGAAAGATGAATGAGTGCCAACTAATATGAGGTATAATAGGCTTAGGGGATGGTTTAGGGCAGTGGTTCTTAACCTGGGGGTTGGGACCCCTTTGGGGGTCGAACGACCATTTCACAGGGGTCGCCGCTCCTCAATCCTGCCCCCCTTTTAAAAGAAGGTGGCCTCACAGCCAATGGGAGCAGTGCTTCTGAGACCCCTGCGCTGGGAGAAGGGGAGAGGAGGCATGCTGGCCGTTTCCCCGTCTTTCCCTGCCTGCTGGGAAAGCACTGGAGGAGCCTGAGGTGGAGCCGGAGGTGTGGAGAGCGGGAGGAGAGAGCTGGAGCCTGAATGTTAAGGCAGAGGTGAGGACACCGAGAGGAGAGAGCTGGAGCTGGAGCGTTAAGGCGGAGGTGAGGAGAGGAGACCCCGTGCTGGCGGGAGGGGAGAGGAGGCGTGCAGCCGGGCACAGCCAGTCGCTGCTTGGACGCTCGCACCTGCACCACACACACACACACACACACACACACACAGAGGGCTTCCCATTCAGGGTTTATGGCGCTGCAGCGGGACGTCTGGGAGGTAAGACCCCGTCCCCTCACCCTCTTCGCCTCACACTCATTCATGCCAGTGAACAGAGTTGCTTGCCAGGGTGAGCGAGCAGCTGGGCTCCGCTTGCTTCCTAAAGTGACGGGGCTGCAGCAGCGGCGATCGCCCGGTCGTCCATTCATTCTGCAAACCCCAGGATTCCATAGGATGGTGAAAGTGGAATAATAGTGCTATAACAGTCTAGTGCAGAAATAGCCAGGATGACTTTCTCCTCTCGCTTTTGCTGTGCGTGGACCCTTGGCGCTTGCCACACGCACATGTTGTGTCCTTCACCCTGACTGTCTTGCATTTCTCGCTTTTTGTATGTTCAGCATCTGCACTCCCTTGGAGGGAGGGAGGGAGGGAAACAAAACGCGTCTGCTTATGCTGCCGCCATCTTTCCTCTCTCCCTGTCCTTTCCTCCCTGCGCCTCATGTAAAATGTGGGCTGTTTCGGCGTTGCCTTTGCGAGTGACTGGCTTTTTGAAGTGTGGAAACCCAACATTCAGAATTAGAACTACTGCCTTAATTCTGGCATTGATGGACGCTTTCTGTGCTTAAAAAAGGGGGGAGGGTTACCAGTTTTTAGGCATTAGAAGTCTATCCAGAGCAGTGATTTAGGGCAGTGTTTCCAATCTATTTGATGTTGGAAATAACCAACCAACTAACTAACTAAATAATAAATAAATAAATAATAATGAAAATGATTTTATGGTTGGGGGTCACCACAACATGAGGAACTGTATTAAGGGGTCGTGGCATTAGGAAGGTTGAGAACCACTGGTTTAGGGGATGATAGGTTTAATTTAGGGTTAATTAGGTGGAAAAAAACAGTATATTGGTATGTAGGGTAATAACAACTGGTATAATGAGAAAGAGACTTAGATATATATATAGTCAAAAATATATAACCAGTATGATTTATAACATATTGTATAAGTAATACTATGTATAAGAAATTTGGAGAGAAATAGAAGCATTTTCCCCCTTGCCCTTCACGTTCATGTTTGTTATCTTTTTGTTTGTTTTTTCACAATAAAAATTAAAAAAAAAAAAGAACGAGTGCCAACTAGTGTTGCCAAATTTTCAATACTGCAATAAAGGGCAGTTGAAGTTTGTGACAGGTTGGGCTGATGTGAGAGCCAGTGTGGTGTGGCACTGGTGTATGACCCTGGAGACCAGGGTTTCATTTCCCATTTGTCTGTGGAAACCTACTGGGTAACCTTGGGCAAGTCACATACTCTCAGCCCCAGAAAAAACTGTGATAGTTTTGCCCTGGGGTTGCCGTAAGTCAAAACAACTTGAAACAAAGGTTGATGTCCCTTATTTAAGGGCCAGAAAGCTGCTTCTTTGGGCCTTTCCACACTCCACTGTTATAGTGCTACTATTCCACTTTCAACCTCCTGTGGAATTCTGGGGTTTGTAGTTTCCTGAGGCCAAAGAGCTCTCTGGCTGGGAATTCTAAAGACCCCTCCCTAAACTCCAAACCCCAGGATTCCATAGGATGTCGAAAGGGGACTGATAGCGCTATAACAGTCTAGTGTGGAAATGGCCTCAAAAGATGTACTAGCACTATAGCAGCTTAGTGGGAAAGGCCCTAAAGTAACTCAAGGCGACACTTTCCCTTCACCTCACGTCCCTTTTTGCTGTTTGGGGAACGTGGCAACCCTGGCCAAGAGCCTGGGGAAGGTGGCGGAGGAGCCCGCTGGCAAGGAGGCGTCCCCGGTCTCCGTTCGCGGGGCGGGGAGCCTCCTCAGGCCTTCCCGCCCTCCCATTGGCGCAGCGCAAAGGGCCCGCCGGAGGGGAAAGGGGAGGAAGCCGGCGGGCGGCGCACCTTTCGCCTTCTTGCCGGCGGGGCGCTCGAGGCGGGAGGGAAGCGGCGCGCCCGGAGGGACAACGGCGCTGAGGCGGGCGGGAGGGCGGGCGGGAGCGCGAGCGTCCCCTCAACTTTCCCTCAGGCGGAGGGCTCTCAAGACCTCTTGGCGGGCCTGCGCGCTCTCTCCCTCCCACACAGACGCGCCCGAAGCAGGAGAGCAGCCCTGGGGACCGGGGAAGAGAGGCGGGAGCTCCCGCTGGGAAGCCTTCAGGTGCGTTTCTACAGGGGCGCCGCTGGAGGGGAGGATGTCTCCTTACTGGACCGGTTGGAGAGCCGGCAGAAGGGGGACCCCGGATCCATGGTGAACTGTGAGGAAGCTCAGGACCGGCAGGCACGGGAATCTGTGGGGGAAAGTTCACTTCTGTTGAATACCTTATCGAGGCCATTTCCGCACTAGACTGTTATAGCGCCATGATTCCACTTGCAACATCCTATGGGCCCCAGGGTTCCATAGGATGTTGAAAGTGGAATCATAGCACTATAACTGCAAACTCCAGGGCCCTTTCTGCACTAGACGGTTATAGCGCGATGATTCCACTTTCAGCATCCTATGGAATCCTGGGGTTTGCAGTTTCGGGAGGGGCTCGCCGGCCCCTCCCGAAACTGCAAACCCCAGGATTCCATAGGATGTTGAAAGTGGAATAACAGTGCTGTAACAGTCTAGTGTGGAAAGTACACAGGATTCCATAGGATGTTGAAAGTGGAATCTGCAAACTGTCTGCAAACTGTCTGCTATAACTGCAAACTCCAGGGCCCTTTCTGCACTAGACGGTTATAGCACTATGATTCCACATTCAACATCCTATGGAATCCTGGGGTTTGCAGTTTCCGGAAGGAATCCTACTTTTGGAAAGTGGAATCATAGCACTATAACAGTCTAGTGCGGAAAGTACACAGGATTCCGTAGGATGTTGCAAGTGGAATAATAGCACTATATAACTGCAAACTCCAGGATTCCATAGGATGTTGAAAGTGGAGTAATAGCGCAATAACAGTCTAGTGCGGAAATGGTCTGAATCTGGGTGCTGCTGGAGAGGGGTCTGTTTTGGGTTTTTCTTAATGGGTTGGTTTTATACATTTTGTGGGTTCGTTTTCCTCGAAGCCATATAGTTAAAAAAAGGTTTTAGAAGGCTGTCAGGCAGGTCATCATGAATTTGGCTCCTAGCAGTAAAACACACAGATTACAGGTAATATCTGTAGCGCTGGCTAAAGCAAGTAAGAATGTGGCTACGTTGAGAACAGTGACAAGATAATGAGGGAAATGTTGTAAAACTGTGTTAGAGTGTAAAACATAACATCAAGGAAGGGAAATGCATAAGACCCTGTTAAGTGGATGCAGAGATGGCCATAAAGTAAGACGCTTCTGATTGCTGGTTCCTCAGGAAGACTCAACTGCACAGAAGGCTTGATGGTCTTGATCATTGGTGGCTGGTCATTTCTGGGGAAATCAGACCCCCTTTTGAGGTCTGTGGTGCTGGGATGCCACTTCCTCAGAGGAGACATTAGGAAGAACTTCGTAAGCCTCGGGAAGGATTTCCTGATGGTGAGACTTGTTTGACAGTGGAATATGACCCATTTCTGCACTAGACTGTTATAGTGCTATTATTCCACTTTCAACATCCTATGGATTCCTGGGGTTTGCAATTTTTGGGAGGGGCCTTGTGGAAAGTGGAACAATGGCGCTATAACAGTCCAGTGCGGAAATGGACATGGTGTCTGGGAGTGTCCTGAACATTCCTTCCTTTGAGGTTTTTAAATAGAGGGGTCAGATGACCATCTGTTGGAAATGCTTTGATTATTGCCGAATCCTGCATGGCAGGGGGGTTGGACTGGATGGCCCTTGTGATCTTTTCCAACTTTGATTCAGATTCTATGAAATATGCAGTGGGTTTGAGCCTTAGACACAGTTTTGACTTTCTAGACTCTTTTGTACTTTCCCTGACAGTGATAATAAATTGAATTGTTGGTTGTCTAGCTTCACTGTGTGAGTGTTAAGAACTTTCTATTGAATTCTTTGTTGGTGTTGTCAAGTTGTTTCTGACTTATGGTGACCCTAAGACAAACCTATCATTAGTTTGTCTTGGCAAGATTTTTCAGAGTGGGTTTGTCTGTGCCTTCATCTGAGGCTGAGAGAGTACAAATTGCCCAAAGGTCGCCCAGTGGGAAATTCTTAGACAACTGCTTCTCCAGGGAACTCTGGGTTTAGGTACCCAGGACTTTTCTTCCTTACAGCCCTCTGAAGTAGGAAATCCTAACTGGCCTCCATCCGTCAGCAAGCATTGTGGGTAACTGGAGGACTTGAAAATTTGAAACTTTCTGAAACTGAGTACTTGGACCACCCTGATATGTTGCCTGGGGATGTGGTGAATACCTTTGAGTGACTCATGGGAAGTACCGATACATGGCATGGGAGCTTCCCCACCCTTTCTAGAACTTTGTTAAGATTTTATTGCCAGTTAGTGCACCGTAAATATAACCCTTTAGATTTTATTGTATTAATATGACAAAACAACCTTGCCTAATTAAAATAACTATTAGGGTAGTTGTCCTAAGTTGGGGCTTGAAGTTAGGTTTATAATATGATAGCCTAACTGCTGTATTATTTTGAATTCTGTTATTTTACAAGTATTTGATTAGAAAAGGAGGAGAAGCTTTGCTTTAATCTTCCATGTGTCATACTGTTTACACAATGTTTACTCAGATGTAAATCCCACTGAGTTTTGTTGGACTTGTTCCTGTGTAAGTATGCATATGGTTGAAGCCTAAGGATTGTCCATCATTCTCTGTTTTATGTCAGGGTGAGCAACTGTGGCCCTCCGGATGTTTTGGGGTTGCAGCTCCCATGACTCCTCACCATCGTCTTCTTGCCTGAGAGTGGCCATCTGGATGGCCACAAGTGGGCCACACCTCCGCTATGCAAATATTAAGCTAAAACTGACAGAGCAACAAAATATGGGGAAGCCTTCATATGTAATGGTTACATGCAGGTATTACATTATATTAAGAGTGGTGGCAGAAAGAAGCAGAGATAGTTTGCATTATCATTGTAGCTTTCTTTTTAGCGTACACAGTTCTTGATCCATAGACTGTTTGCTTTTCAGTGTGAAATTTCTGTGATGTCATGTCCAGAACAGAGGGAAAAACAAAGCTAAATTGAACTTGCTCTGCAATAAGGAAACAGCACCAAAAATTGGTGAGAGGAGGAAGCATGCTGGTACAAATTAATGTGCACTTGCTTTTATAGGTGAAGATAGGTCAGTGAATAAATAAAAAGTGCATAGTTGCTCTGTAATTTTCTGTACTGCATATTTTGTTGGTGATTTCAGAGCAGGAGGAGTGGTCCTTCTTCCGGTAAGACTTGAACTGATGTATATGTGGCAATGCATGCGCAAACACACACATACACCTTCAACAACGTAATTTTTTCTTTAAAGCAGAAAGTTGTGAACCTGTGGCTCTCCAGATGTTGTTGGACTCGACTCCCATCAGCCACACCAGACATTAGTCAGGGATGAGAAGATCGTAGTCGAGTAATACCTGTGGTCTTGTGATGTCTGGAAGTTCATGCTTTTCCTAATTCTGCTGTATAACAATAGTGTGCAGTAATAGTTCCCTAGGCTTTTTCTCAAGAAAATCTTCCAAAGGAAAAGATTTTTAGTTTTTTCTTGTGTGATCCCTGACTGGGATGACCTCCACCTATTTCTTTACATGGGATATCCTGTGCTTTGCTCCTGATATTATCCAGTCGGTAGATTGCATAGGACGCTCAACTGTAAAGATTTATGATTATATACCAGTACCAGAATCATCTATGCCATAGTATAACAATTTCTGTGTGTGATTGTGAGTGCTGGACAGTAAATAAAGCTGATAGGAGGAAGATCAACTCATTTGCAGTGTGCTGCTGAAGGAGAGTTCTGCAGATACTATGGACTGCTACAAAGACAAAAGAATGGCAGACCTATCACACCACATTGCTTTAGTGCTGTTCTTCTTCTTTAACTGCCATGGCAACATTTTCTGGAATTCTTGGGTTTGTAGGTTAGTGAGGCCCAAGAGGGTCTCTGACTAAGAATTCTAAATACTGCTCCCTAAACTGCAAATCCCAGGATTCCTTAGGATGTTTCAGTGACAGTTAAAGTGGAATAATAGTGCTATAACAGTACAATGTGAGAAGTCTCTGGGTCTTAGAGCAACTCAAACCTAAACTTTCACTAGAAGGTAAAATGACTTAGTTGAGGCTGTCATACTTTGGACACACAATTGAGAAGACATGGTTTCTTGATAAAGACGATAATGCTTGGTAAAGTGGAAAGCAGTGGAAAAAGAGGATGATCTGGATTACAGGTGGATTGATTTGATAAAAGAAGCTAAAGCCCTCAGTTTGGAAGACCTGGGCATGCCTGTTGATGACTGAAACTCATGGAAGTCTTTCTTTCCTAGAGTTGCCCCAAGTTGAAGCTGACTGGAGCATGGAGCCCAGTTCTTGCTTTGCCATCATCTTGGAAATGCTTCATTCTTTACATGGCAGAATGGACTATGAAGGGGGGACATGTCTCTAAATACTGGTAGTATATGCGGTAGCGGCCATGATTGACTGCAACTCCGAGTGTATTTGAAGTATATCAGGCTCTTAAACATTTGCAGTTTCGGATACCAGTGGAACACCAGTGTACCTGTGTGACATGAAGTGTGAAAATCTCTCTCTCTTTCTTTTTGCAATAGCTTTCTGTTGAGAATTAAGAGTTTCCCAGGATGTTAGCCCTATTGGGAAATTCTATGGAAGCTAAAACTGTAAGGATTCAGCCTCCTTTTAGCAGAGTAGCAGAAAGGCATGCCCAAATTTGTATGTGTGGCTTTTCTTTCTGAAGCTGACTAAGAAGACAAAACAAACACAAGCAGTTTCAGGTTACAAATTTAGAAAAGTTTACTAATGGCTTCTATATTTACATATGCATTGGGGAACCTACGTCCTAACTAGCTGATGAATAGTAGTAGCTTGGTTCTTAACTCACCATCTTCTGATGGAGATATGAAGCATGGTTGGAGAGGAGGAAGAGGAAGCAAAAATGGAGGGGAGAGAGAGAGAGAGAGCTGAGAAGGAGTCTCTTTCTTTTATAAGACTGATGACCCAAGCAACTATCCTGGGTGACATGATCCGATCACCTGAACACCAAAGGTATTTATGATCATGCCATTAAATGACACAAATGGTGGAACTTTGTTATGTGAAAGAGAAAGGAAGCCCTATGCTAGTCCTATGCCCACTTGCTCTAAGCACAAGATGGGGCAGGGGGGCGGGGAGAGAGAATGCTGGAATTTTTCCAACACTTTCAAACCTTGATTTTCCCATCAGTAAAAATTAGAACACAAGCACATCTACCTATTTGGTGAACTAGATGAATATTGTAGAGTTTGTTGTGACATTTCAGAAGGCCTGTAGTTAAATAACAAAAACAGAGGAAGAGAGTGTTAGAGACAAACCACACTTTACATTAGTGTGTTTGAAGAAACGTGCTTAACTTGGCTGCTTTTATTTTGGAGAAAAAGGAATAATGGCACCCCAATCTGAAAGGTTCAGATCTGGATTGGAAACCCTACGCTGGTTTTCTTTTGGAAAGTACCTTCTCTCTGGCTGTCACATCTCCTTTCCAGCTAGCTACCTGATTCATCTGGTCCTAGTTATTTCTTTTTGATATTCCTATCTTGTGGCAACCAGTAATTCTGTGGATGAAACTGAGAGACCTGACCTGTTTGTTGTGGTGACAGTTGTTGTTTTGTGCCTTCAAGTCATTTCTGATTTATGGCAACCCAAAAGCAAACCTATTACTGTACAGTCAGTTGTCTAAAATACAATGAAATGACCCCAAGAAACACTGATCTCAAAGTGGAATGAGATGAGTTTGAAGTTTGGTTTAGACAGGAGAGCTCTGGGCTGTGAATTCTAAATACTCCTCCCTAAACTGCAAATTGCATGATTCGCTAGGATCTTGCAATGACAGTTAAAATGGAATCATACTACTATAACTGTATAGGGTAAAAGGGCCACTGATTCAGAGTCATGGCTTAAGTTTTGAGGATACTCAGGGTTCATTTGGGGAATTCAAAATAAATGATCAAAGAAGAAATCCGAATGACTTTTGCTTCTGGATCTTATCTGAAGGAAAGAAATGCACAGTTCGGTTCTGAATTGAATGCATATCACTTGTGTTTCCTTTCTTGTCTCATTTGACAACCAGAGTCCTTGCAGTGGCTCTGTGTTTTGTGTCCTGACTTCCCAGTATTTGCAAGGGTGTATCCCTGGTCAGAGATACTGCCTTCTCCTAGAATATGTTTGTACACCTGGCTGTCTTGTGCAGTGTATCTCCACTCTGGGAGCACTGGCATCTGTCCTGCATGTATGCTGTGAATGTTTACATTCTGAGGAACGTAACATTCCCATACAAGTTTCTTCCTTTTAGTTATTTCGGGAGGTTTATTCAAATCAGTTTGCCTTGTTTTGCGTCCTTGTTAATATGAGGATGGTTAATACCAGAGGATGGAAGAGCTGCATTGCTTTTCATCAAATCTTGGCAGGCTGCACTCTCTGCTGTGTCCCTTTTTTTTCTCTTTAAAAATGCCCCCCCCATCTCACCACACCTTCTAGGGGCCACAGGGAACAATTTCACAACATTTGGGACTGGGGCTGAGCCATTATAGCCCAAGAGAGACTTTCTTTTGAACAGAAAAACAACCAGAACTTAACTTTTGCATCAATAGGAGTATAGTGTCTAGGTCAAGGGAAGTGATAGTACCACTCTATTTTGCTGTGACCAGTTTTGGGCATCTCAGTTCAGGAAGGATATTGAGAAGATGGAATGTGTCCAGAGGAAGGCACTCAAAATGGTAGAAGGCCTGGAAGCCATGACCTGTGAGGAGCAGCTTCCAGAGCTGGGTATGTTTAGCCTGGAGGAGAGAAGGTTAATAGGCAACATGATAGCCAAGTCATATGCAGGACGGAACAAGCCTGTTTTCTGCTGCTCCAGAGACTAGGACATGGAGTAATGGCTTCAAACTTCAGGAAAAGAGATTTGAGGTAGAATTTATGATGATAAGAGCAGTTTGATGGTGGAATATGCTGCCTGGGAGTGTGGTGGAATCTCCTCCTTTGTAGGTTTTTAAACAGAGGCTGCGTGGCCATTTGTTGGAAGTGCTTTGATGATATATTCCTGTGTGGCAGAGAGTTGAATTCAGTGGCCCTTGTAGTCATTTCCAACTCTACAATTCTGTGAGTCTATGACTTCCTGTTTCCAAAATGGTTTCTCCCAGCACCAAAACCAGGAGGGAGACATGATAAAAATTTCTCCTCCATGTTGTCAAGGAAGCTGCATGCTGTTGGAGGACCTCAGTTTCTCCACCTCAAGTTAATGGAAAAATAGAAATGTTGAAAGTAGCAATACTACAAATTCTTCAGAGTGCACAATCTAGTTACAACATGAGGTCAGAGCTTTAGCTTTCCACACTTTTCATGTTGGTGATACACTTTTTAGACATGCATCATTTCGCAACACAGTAATTCAGTAAGTAATTCAATAAATGGAGGCAGCCCCTCCACCTGAGCCTGGCACACTACCACCACCCTTGCAGGGGTCTTCTTCGGCCTGGGGCAGCAGAGGCAACTCTTCCACCTGTTACATTCATGTAACACACACACTTCAGCCGACACGCTAATGTGTCGCAACACACAGTTTGGAAAGCTCTGCCTTAGGTAGTGAGATGAATGATGGATCTGAATATTTGTCTGCTTGTGACTGTCTTTTCCTTTTCTTTCTCCTCTACCCTGATTGTGGCATGTGGAAATACAGTATTAGGTTAGTTCTCTTTTGTGGGGTGGGGATTGTGGCGTTAGATTGTGTCACAGCTAACGTTCATAGAATGAAACGAAGATTAACCAAGAAACCAAAGAGAAAGATGAAATCAAGGGATTCCATTGTCTTTTGGTCTCCTATCAGGTTACTGGCACTTATAACAGAAATGTGTCTGCTTCTGTTTCAACTGAACAATTGTGTCTTCAGTGGCTTATAAAAAAATCTGATATTTTCCCTGATGTACAGTATAATCCTAGAAAAGCTAGGGGCTTTTGTTATGATATAAGGAAAGAAGAAATTTTGCACACTGCTGCTTTGTTTTCTGTAACTGGTTTGATGATTAAAAAAAACCTCATAGAAATGAGATAAGTTCAAGTAGATTTGTACTGTAGAACCTTCAATGTTTCAGAGATGAAAACTGGGATATTAATGGCCAAGGAACATCAGAGAGTAGTTAAGATGGCAAAAGTTATTAATGAGGAACAAACTAGGAGAAGTGGTAGCAGTTTGCTTTTGCTTGAACCTACTGGAGATGGCAAATTTCCATGCACTCCTCTCCCCTTCCTCCTTGCTAAATTAATTGATTGCAAACTATTTTTGCACTTTGAACTCAGTTTGTAGCAACTGAAGTCAGCTGAGGGCGAAGGAGAAAAGTGGGAGGAGAAGAGAGAAACTGGGACACTTTAAAAGCAGCTGAAAAAGTGGGACAACAGAGGATTAATTGAGACTGCCCTTTCCAAATCAAGATAGTTGTAAGGTATGGTACTTTTGTGCTTCCATGGACATTCTCGGAGACCAAGTATAAAAAATTAATAGCCATGTTGCTTTTGTTATGGCTTTATTCATTTTAATATTTCCATGCTCTTATATACTTTTCCAAATTTACAAAATTCCATGGTGTTGAAAACATTATTTAAAGTACAGTTGAATTACAAGACAGATGCAGGTCTCCTCTGCTGTTTGCTTGCTTAAACATGTAGGAGGGTTTTAAGAAGTGTTGAAGTACCAACAAAGTTGGCACCTAACATACTGCACTATGGTCAGGGATTCTACCAGTAGATGTCTACAGCAGAAATATTCTCCCTCTGGGTGCTACAAGATGGTTTATGAGTGATAGAACAACCAGGAGAACTTGATGCACAGATGTTGGTGAATGGGCAAGTTGATATGGGTGAAGGAACTTCTTTGGGTATTCTGTTAAGGGCCTTCTGTGTCAATAATACCATTTTGAACCTGGGTTGGTACCACCTTGTCAACTAATACAGTTCTTTTAGTAAAAGTATATTATGGTCATGATGGACTGTCCTATCTAGTGTTCTGAGTGCTGGGTTCTACCCTATCCACAGTTTCAAAGGAAGTATTGGTCTTATACTGACAGCAGTAGCAGAAGGAGCAACTTGTGACACTGGTAGGTCTTCCTGTCAACAGATGATGACTATTTAGAATATATAGGTCTTCCCTTTCTCCCTCTGGTATCTCTATATCTCTATAAGCAGGAGTTACTGTGTTCATAAATATCTTTCCCACTGCCAAATGGAAAATATAGTTCCTGAACCAGAAACAGTACATTTATTTGACTGTGGGATCCAAAGCCAATGTTGTATAGATTGCAAAACTGGGATCAGCTTGAGACTGATAGCACTGTATGAAAAGGCCAGTGGCAAGTACAAAATACAGGATGATCCAAACAAGAATTGAGTCAACTAGAAAATGGGATTATCACAGACAGCTGGGTCAGAAACCATGACTCAGTTCAGATGTCAGTGCTTTATAATTATATCTCTAATGCTGCCTGGTTAATACACAGCTTTGGACTGCAATTTATGCCAACCACCACAGGGCAGCCTTGCAAGATTTGGCTGTATGTTCCATAACAGGGCTTGGAAATTTTGCTTTTAGAGACTACAGCATCCAGAAACCACTCTGTTGGTTGTCATGATGGCTGGGGGATTGTGGGAGGTGTAGTTGGGGAAAAATAACTTTTTCACACTCTTATCCATTAGCCCTCAGTAAAGCATGTTATTTAACATCTTGCATTAACTATGAATATGTGATAAAACCGGGGCTTGGAAACTCGAGGAAGCTAATGTTTGAGCAACACAGGAAGCATTTCTAGAAAGCAGTCTTACTAATTTCTCACACTTGTAATTAAGACCTGCAAGACTTGATAAGGTGAAAGAAGTTCACTTTCTGCATGAGACGAATTAATTCACTTGTTCCTAGGTTGAAAAAAAGCCTAACTCATTGGCATGAAATAATTTTCATGAATTGCTTTGTCTGTTCAGATACTCTTACTTTGTTATATGCTGTTTGTGTGATATTCCTTCTTCCCTCCATTCTGAAGGGCCAAGGTCGGCTGTTTTTAGTTACTTGTCTTTATGAGTGCTTTGTAAGATTTGTGGGTGCCTGGTGCTATTTTTTTTAGTGGTTTAATCAGTCCAGTCTTCATTCCTGCAGCAGAGAGTCATCAAGCTTCGCCCAGGCATGGTAACTTGCTGTGCTGGATTGTAATCTCTTTTAAAGTATGCTGTAACCCCTCTTTCTGTCTCTGTGTGTGAAAAATTGAAATTTGACGTCTCGGGTTTCTTCAAAAGTACAGACATATCTGAGTTAACAAAGCCTTGGACAAAGAAGCTCCTTTTTACGAAGCCTTACAGACCCTGCTAGTCCTTCACATCCTCTGTCTGCCTGGAATTTTTTTAACAGGATCAGCATTTTGGAGAGTGATGAAAGAGGACTAGAGAAACACACATTCTGTGTGGGCCATCCCCCTTTCTGTGATTAAGAAAAAGAGTGAATACCTCCTCCTAGAATTTATTTATTTATTTGTTTGATTCACGTATGTCCTGCCTTTTTCCCAATAATGGGAGTCAAAGCAGCTAACAACGTATTTTAAAACAACACAGATTAAAAACTGTACAAAGTAATTAATAAAAGAATAAAAATAAGAATTATTTAAAGTGATTAGACAATTTATAAATTTGGAAATTTAAATATTTGAATATTTAAATATAAATTTAAATATTTAAATTTTGTATCTCCGGGGGCCCCAACAAAAATTTGTATTTGCAGAGGGTCCCTGCTAAGGAAAAGGTTAAGAATCATTGCAATAGGCTGTTGAGTGGCTTATATTCTCTTTTGGGCCAAACTGTAACAGATTTCTGACCATTTGAAATAGCTCTGCTGAGTGGTTCTATGCAGATGCAATAAACCAGAAAAGCTTTTTTTTTCTTGCTACCTGTATTGCCCCACCATAGGCCTTTGGATAAATTTTAGGCTTCAGAGGGTGATGATTACCTTTTAAATAGGTTATAGCTCCGCCTTGTACTGTTTGGCATCAAAACTACACATTTTCAAAGCAAAAAGTAGACTTTGAGGCATCTTTTTTTTTTGTTTTTTTTAGAAATGCAGTCCACGCAGTCCATTCCCAGAAGTAGGAAACTGGCTCTCATACCCAGTACAGATATACTGAATAGCTCGGTTAATAATATCTTATGATAAATAAAGGGCTGAAATTATGACTGTAGCTTACCTAGAAAGATACTATTAAATATGTAGCAGAGGTAAAATTTGAACAGGGAGCGTTGCTTGGTATTCACTTCTGTAAAACTGTAGGACTATCATTGACCTTGCAACCAACAGTCTTGTATTGCAGTAGTATTAGAACTGTTATGACATTAGTCTTAGTGTTTGCTTCATCAGATGCATGATGATTGACCATGAAATTCCGCCCTTCATGTACTTGCATTCTTAAACTCCTTGGCATCTGTATAGTGAAAACTATATCTGCTTTACTATGCAAACCAGCTCAGTTTTGGAAGTGCTGATGAGAAGTGTTATGGGATGAAATTCTTGTCTCTTTTTATCTCCCTAAATATAATATCTGCTTCAGGTACCCTCAGCCTGGCACCCTCCAGATGTGTTAGCCTAGATTATTCCCGGAGAGCATGAAAATGATGGAAAGTGTAGTCCTAAACACACATAGACAGCTCCAGATAAAAGAAGGCTGAAAAAGACAAAACAGTAAAGTAGCAAAGTGGTACTTAAAGGCAAGCAAAGTTGATATAGCAGGAGTTTTCATCCATGAGAACTTATGCTATAATAACTTAGGCCCTTTCCACATGTGGAGGGGGAAATGGGGGAAAACGCGCTAAAACGGAGCTTACCAGCAGCCGGGTAAGTCTGTCGACATGCAGAGCAGTGTGAGCTCACTGCTCCGCAGTCCTCCGGCATCCAGAATGGCGGCTTCAGTGTCCAAAATGATGGCTTCTGGCTGGCGGAGGCTCTCCACCAACCAGAGAAGCTCGCCAGCCGGAAGCCTGCCCCCAGCAGATCTGCAGGCACACACTAGTGCGCGCCTGCAAATCTGCACTGGAACGCGGTGACGGAGCTACATGGGGCTGCGCACTCCGTGCTTTTTAAAAACCTCTGAAAAGAGGTTTTTAAAAACACGCAGCGCCACCAGTTCTGGTCGCTTTGGAGCGGATTGAGGTGTGGAACTACGAAAAGTAGTCCGCCCCAATCCACTCCACGGTGCAGACGACCTCCGTTGGAGGTCGCTCTGCACCGTTTTAATACCCCGGTGCAGAAAGGGCCTTAGTTAGTTCTCAAGGTGCCATAGGGTTCTGTTTTTGCTGCAACAGGCCTAACACAGCCACCTCTCTATAAATTGTTACGGACTGTAAAGCTTTTCTGTACACTGAAGAGAGCTATAGAAATATAAGGGCTACTTGAAACCTGTGATTTTTCTGGTTTCAAGAGATGATATTTTGCAGGTCAAAACAAAATGTGAAGAGAGAACTGCTGCAATGTACCTTTGTTACTGGGGGGGTGGAATTTGAGGTCCACCCACAATGTCAGCATCTCCTTAGAATTTGGAGAATTATAGCTCAAAGGAGGCCTGTGAGAGAAGGGTAATGGTAAGATCTTTTCACTTGTATATACCAGTACTAACTGTAGAGAGAAGTCCAGTTAAGAGTTAAACAGAGTATTTTATTTGGAATTAACAAACACATAAGAAATCAGACACTCTTAAGAACCATACAAAGCTATCAGAAAGTGAGGCAGGAAAGGCTGGATAGAGAGGGATTGGGGGTAAAGGGTGATAGTTACCAATCCTGAAGCAGAAAGTCGAAGTGAAGTGGCTCAAACAGCACATCATGAGGGTAGCTAGAACAAACATAGGTTTGGGTGCCATGTATTATATTCAAGCACTATAATTTGCTGGAGCTGGGGGTTTTATACCCTATTTCCTACCCTGAATGAGGGTGCATGGATATAATGGTAATAGTTTTCTCATAGGGTAGACAAAGAAGTCTGGAATGGGCTGACTTTCCTAACTCTAGGTGTCAAAACATTGATGGGAGTCCTGACAGTCTCTTAACATTTTGGTCAGGTTGTGCAAATAGGGAGGATCTCATAGGACATGCTCACAGCAGGGGTCCCTGATTGCTTCACCTGGGCAGTTTTGCCTTCTGTTTTGGGGAGTGCTTGTAGCTTGCAGTTTTGGAAAGGAGCCTATCAGCACTGGGCTTTCCTGCCTAATCCTCTCTGAACTTATGACCTGATCATGTCTGAGGCATCCTGACCTGATAACATGGTTACAGCCAGTGCTCTTTCAAACATGTGCTTAAGCCATAAATATGTCTAATTATGAAGATAGTGAATCCCATGGAGTCGGAGTGTATGGTGTGGTAACACACTTATATACTAGAACTTGGCAGCAGTCGGGGTGAATTAGAGACAAGGTGGCATTTCAAGTCACCATTAACCAAAGCATTAGCCATAATAATGACCAGCTGAAAGGGGAAAGCAAGAGGTGGCTTAACTTCAGCTTGTTATTTCTACAAGAATTAGCATGTAAAAGAAAAAATTGGCCTGGGGCAACTTTCGGTGTATGCTCTTGGCTTTGTGGGCGAGATTGCAGGGTTGTCTCATGCAGAAACCACCTGGTTCTTCCCAGGTGAAATTGTTGGGTGCTGGAAGTTAATTGAGGCATGTTTCTGTTCAGCACTTTCCAGGGAGGTGGTGAATTCTATTTGTGTTTGCTGCCAGAAAGTTAATTACTAGGTACAAATTATAAGTCTTCTTTCTATACCTAGTCAGCTGGTAGTTGCTTTAGGGCTTGAAGTAGTGAACACTCTTGCATGCCTTAAATGTACTTCTCTTGGGTATTTTATTAGCTAGTTACAATGAAAATGGTTTCCTCAGCCTTGTGTCTCAGGGAGGGAAAAGGGATACCCCTCACTGAGATTTCAGTTACCCACTTTGGGTACCTACCCATGGAAAAACCCTGTGATAGCTCAGCTGGTATGGTATGCGTCATCCAGGAACTTAAGATCTACAGGCAAAGGTTTACTATTTGTTCCACCAATCTGTACAGCTCTGTCAAGGCTGTGAGCCTTTCCAAGTTTGGCTCTGCATTTGTGGAACAGTCTTTCTTTGTTTTCTTTGTTTTTTTTTTAATGTATTTTTATTAAATTTTTGAATAAAAAAATAAAAGAAAAACCCCCTCCCGCTTCCAAGCATCTTTTTTCCAGTTGAATCTGTGTTTACATCCCTTACATACGTTGTTTCTGTTCAACAAACAATCTCACACTATTACTTTTAACATTGTTACATTACACCTTATGGTTTATCTATTACATCATTAGTTTACATTATCTACTTTTCATCAATCTTTCTTTATTCTTTATTCCTTCCTTTTCTCATTCTTTTATCCAATTCATCACTTCTTATCATCCTCTTTCAAAGTTCTGGATTGGCTTATTCTGGAGATTGTTGTGTTGGGTAAGCCAATAATGCTCAACCATTGGCTCTCCAGATGTTTCCACACATATCCCTCTTCAGTTTGTGCTTTCTCTCATGGGCTATTGTGACACTGGTCTCTCTCACTGCATGATTCTTTGTTGGCTGGAATTCTGAAGGCATAGAGAAGACAACTGTGGTTGTTAGCAACTGTCCTCTCAAGAAGCATAGGAAAGTTCACACATACCCTAACAACAGTTCTGAAGGTTTGGGCCTCTGGATATTTCAAACTTCTATTCCCAGAAGCCCCAGACCTCACAGGGAGCGCCAAAGGATTATGGGAGTTGTGGTCCAAAACATTTGGAAGACCACAGTTTGAGAATCACTTGTAACACTGATATAAATAAGGTATTAGCAGAAGCTGCTCCAGCTGTGATGACTGAAGTGTTAAGTGTTTTTCTCAACTGGGAAGTCACAGCAATCCTCACTTTAACACTAGATGAAAAACACTTGGAGTAATGTGATAGCAATTTGTTCTAAAACTTGGCAGTTGCTGTTAGACCATGGGGACATTTTTGTTTCCAAAGGATGGAAAATATGTTGGTTTTAGCTAAAAGTCTAGAAATGTAAAATTGATAGAAGTTTGTCTGGAGTACATACTTTAAATTTTTGTAGACTGGAAGAAGTGTCTCTTTTTAAGGCTTATCTCTGTCCTAGGGGAAAACTTTAGATGAGGAAATTAAAGGAAAAATGTAGAGGAGAAAGAGAGCTCAAACCATGTTAATACCAATAGCTCATGCAGATAACAAGTAAAGCGAGATATATGACCACAAAAATGCTGGTTTGAATAGAATTCCAACAACTCATAGACAACTACATCCACGTTTAATTCTGTGGTTCTTCGAACATACCAAAAAGAGACACAGAAAAAAATAAGGTCCATAGGCATCCATTTGGGAACTCGTGGAGTTGTTTTGTTGGACTTCTTCAGTGCAATTGTTTTTAGTGTTCATCATGTCAGTTCATACTCTCCAACATTTCACAGATGAAAACAAGGAGTCATGTGGCCAAGCAACAACAGAGTGTGATCAAGACACCAAAATTTATTATTGAGGTAGAACACACCAGCTAGAACGGGATGCAGTAGTTTACTTTTGCTCAAGTCTATTGGGAAAGAGACGATTCTGTCCCCTGTTCTCCTTTTCTCTCCCCCTGCTGAGTTAACTGAATGCAAACTACTTCAGTACTGTACTTTGAGCTGAGTTTGCAGGAATTGAAATAAGTTGAGGACGGAGGGAAAGGTAAGAGGAGGAAAGAGACACTGGGGCATTTTAAAAGCAGCTAAAAAGGTGGCATAATATTACATTAATCAGGACTGTCCTTCAGTTGGAAGGTGTGTCAGTTTTTAGTAGCTACAAATATAAAAAATGCAGTCTGCACAAACAATACCTGCAATAATAATACAATTCAAACCCAGTATGTTACAGTTTTCCAAGGCAGTGCTTGGAGGTAACTAATAAAAAACCCATCATTTTCTGAGAAACTGATTTAACACCTCTTGTTCTCAAAACGATTAAATTAAGCTGTTAAAAGAGTCAGATTTACTAGCTCTAATCCCTTTGCAACATAACTCAAGTCCTTTGCAGTCTGATTCTTGAGGCCTGGCCATAGTATAGATAATAAGCAATAACAAGGGGAATGTGCACTTTGTTGTGTTTGTGTCTAGTGTTCATAAATTTCAGTGGACTAGTTCAGTGAATAGGTTTCAGCTGACCTTTCATTAAAGATCTGAATTCAGCATTCAGAGTGGTGCTGCATGAAGGAATGTCTTATCAGATGGAGCCTATCTAATTTTTTTGTCCGTTTTTCATTCTTTTTATATTAAACCTGTATGTGGATTCTGTAACAATTAATTGAATGAAGTGGAAAGGTTTTTTTTTGTTCTAGAGAATAATCAAGCATATGGGAAGCCTGTTATAGGAGTGATTTCTTTCAAGATTGCTAAGCAGATCTTGGTGCTTATGCAAATATATTTTGAGCTGCTAAATTCTTGGGTGTGAGCAGGACCTTTACCGTCAATTTGAATACTCATGTTAAAATTGCTGTGCAAGAAACAAAGGTATAATGGGAGATATGAAGCAGAATCGGCTTGAGTCAGATCCCACCTGGAGTTCTGTGTCCAGTTCTGTGCACCACAGTTCAAAAAGGTTATTGACAAGCTGGAACGTGTTCAGAGGAGGGCAACTAAAATGTTAAATGACCTGGAAACTATGCCCTATGAGGACTGGCTTAGGGGGCTGGGTATGTTTAGCCTGGAAAAAAGAAGGTAAGAGGTGACATGATAGCTATGTTTAAATATTTGAAGGGGTACCGTATGGAAGATGGAGCAAGCCTGTTTTCTGCTGCTCTGGAAAGTAGGACATGGAGCAATGGCTTCAAATTTCAGGAAGAAAGATTCTACCTGAACATTAAGAAGAACTTTGTGATAGTAAGAGCAATTTGATAGTGGAATATGCTGCCTTTCAGTGTGGTGGAGTTTCTTTCATTGGTGGTTTTTAAACAGAGGCTGGATGGCCATCTGTCAGGAATGCTTTGATGGTATATTCCTGCATGGCCGGAGGTTGGACTCAATGGCCCTTGTGGTTTCTTCCAGCTCTATCATTCTATGATCTCTACCTCTTAAAATTCTTTATGAACGTTCTTCACAGATGATGATTTATTTAGCAGATGCTAGATCTGACACAACTCTATAATTTCCTGTCTCTTTATCTTTGTAACTCAGATGTTAAGTTTTGCATATCGACAGGAACTAGCAATCAACTTCAGCAATACTTCAGCAATACAGCAATAGAGCCATGGGGTGTGTTTGGCATTCTTAAGCTTCTGGCAAGGATGTTTCTGAGTCTGTGACCTTGTTAAAATAAAGGCTGGGCTCTTCTTTTGGAGGATTATCTTTGTTTACCTTTCAGTAATAAAATAAGATTTTGCCCCATTTCTTCAATGGGAGGGCATAATATTCTTCATTGTGCTGTACTGTTGTTGCTATGTGCTTTCAAGTCATTTCTGACTTATGGGGGCCTTAAGGCAAACATATCATGGGGTTTTCTTGGCAAGATATGTTGGGGGGAGCTTGCTCTTGCCTTCCTCTAAGGCTGAGAAAGTGTGACTTGCCCAAATGGCTCACCCAGTGACTTTTTGTGGCCAAGTGGGCATTTGAACCCCGGTCTCAAGGGTCACAGTCCAACCACTACACCACTCTGGCTATGTATTGTACTGTACACAGTCCATTAAAATCTCAACCTTTTTATATTCGGCATACAAAATAAATAACTAAATAAATACATGCCTCTAACGACATAGAAGTACTCTTGACTTCTGTCCAACTTTCAAACTTGAGGTATGCTTACTTAGAAGTTCTACTGAGTTCAGTGTTTTTTATCCCTTTTGAAGTGTGCTTATGAATGGTACTTTATTCTCTCCCTTTGCTTCTTAACTAGTCCTCTGACTGAACTTTGGGAATGCTTTGGAAAAATCTTTGATTGTACAGCTGCGTTGCTGCATTCACACAATCTTAATACGTGATTTCTACCATTCCACCTTTTTTTACTTACCACACACAAGAAAAAAATGTTAAAGAGATGTAAATGGAAAGCTGCAAAATTTGAATGACCGCTTCAGGAAGATCCCAGGTACTGAAATTTTGGAGCCAAAATCTAAGACCTAGAGATGGACCCTAGTGATATTATTACGTGTGATAACATGAAGTATCAACTACAGTAGTGCAGAGCATATCATTCAGATAAAAACATAAAATCTAGCAGACAAGATAATATTTTTCAATTGGGAATTTAAGTTCTGCAAGCTCTGCTTTGAATAGACAACAAAGTTTTCCCAGTGATATTCTTAAGCACACTTGCAAACACTGCACCTTTAGGGCCATTTCTGTACTAGACTGTTATAGTACTAATATTCCACTTTCAACATCCTATGGAATCCTGGGGTTTGCAGTTTCGGGAGGGGCACTCAAACCCCTCCTTAAACTGCAAATCCCAGGATTCCGTAGGATGTTGAAAGTGGAGTAATAGCTCCGTAACAGTCTAGTGCAGAAACAGGCTAAGACTGACCCATGTGTTTCAGCAGAAGTTTTGTGAGCTATAGCCCACTTTTTCAGATGTTAATGGATTTTTGTTAAACATGGTGTTGCGCTTATTAGAGAAATTAAGGTTAAAAATATGATTACCTATGTGATGATGTGTCTTTTGAAAGCCATGAGAGCCCAGAATGATAGGAATGACAGGTGATTGGCAAGGTATTCGAATGGAACTTTTAAAAAGCTGATGTATGTGACAGTTGGTCACTTAGGAATGTTAAGAGATGTGAGTTAGAGTTGGAGGGAGAGAACTAGAAATTAGCGAAACAGTTACTTAGGTTTACCTGGGTTTTGAGAAGATAGGTAAAGAGTTAGTAACATCAATTAGAGTTTAGATAAATTAAGTAATCTTTAACTGTGTGTTGCACTTCTATTTATTTATATTTGTATTATATACCTGCATGCCTGGAAACACTATAAGTGTGCTATCAACACATGATGTCTGTGGTGGCAGCTGTGATTCAATGGTAGTGGTGTCCAGTGGTGGGATTATAAGAATTAAATCTTACACAGAAACCACGAAGAAATCTAAAATGGGTTCACATAGGGGGATGTCCCTACATTTAGTGGTAGTTGTTGGATAAGAAGAAGTCCTCTCAGTAAGCTTAGGCTGAAATAAATTATTTTTTATTATTATTTTTATATATGAAATTATGACAACAAAGAGTAACAAAAAATAAACATTACAAAAATATCCTAAACATTGAAGCATTACTGATGGGGAAACCTAATGGTGGCAAGCTTTTTAGATTAAGAGACTAATCTTTAAGAAATAAATAAATTTTAGGTTGCTGTAAGATTTGTTTTTCCTTGGAACAGACTAATGGAGCTACCTCTTTAAAAATAGCCCTCCAAAGTATCATCATCATAATAGTGCTACCAGTATTTCCTTAATGTTTTTGTTAGGGGGAGGAGAAATTGATGGTAAGACCAATGAGGAAATAGAGACAAAGAAGTCAATCCTATATGTATGTCGACTCAGAAGCAAGCCTTGTTAATGGAACTTTAAAATGCTGAGATGCTAACACATTCCAGTTGGTCTTTCCAAGTTTCATTTGTGGGTGAGCAAATGAGAATTGCTGGGGGGAGAGGAAGACGATCAGTGTAGTGAGGAGAATTGAGGACAGAAGGAGAAAGAGGATGTGGTGGGGGAGATGCTGAAGGAGAGACAGTAATGTATTTAAGTCTTTTACTCTGAGTCTCAAGTCAAGTCTCAAGTCCTTGAAGATACTTTCAAGTCATGTCTGGAAGCCAGACTTTATATCCCAACCAAAATTCTAAAATTATTAGATACAGAGAAATAAATTCAGTTTTAACAATTTAAGCAGAGTCGGCTCCCCCATTTGCAATTTTGCCATCTGAAGCTTTGGAAGTGAGGAATAGGATCCTATCTTACTCTCCTTTGTTACTGTGGTCCAGGCCTACCCGGAGATCAAACCGTTTTTGAGAGCAAACCATTCGGCCTTCCTCTGCCAGCCCGCTCCATGTGTTTGCAAGGCCTCCAGACAAGCACATAAACAGGCACGGCCGATAATTGCTGGACATTCCATTCTCCACCCAGGCAGGCCAGACTGAGCCGGTTCGTCGCTTCAGGGACCTCTCCGGCAAACACCTTATTGCATATGTGTGATACTAACAAAGACTCCCTGTCCCGAGCAGGTAAACTCACAAAGCTATACTAAGCGCTCCACATTTGCATACTGGCTACACTATTGTTAATTTGACCCTAAGCCAATCATGCTAAACTCTGACCTTTCCAAAGCTCTGTCCTGCTCCTAAAACTCATTGTTCTCACCGAGTAAGGTATGGCCTGCAGTCACAATTCACTCTATAAAAACCCCTGGTTCCGAGACCTTCCTCGGACCGCTTGGATTGCTCTGGACTTCCATCCCGCTTTGATGCCGCTTCGTTTGGTGAGCTGTCCCTCAGTCCCACATACTGAGACTCCATACCAACAAACTCAATCTTCAGACCTCTCCAGGACTACGAGACAGGTGTCGTATCACCCGCTTCCCTCTAAAATCCCTATTTCCAATTCTTTAGTTAGCTATGTGACTGTGGTGTCTTTAATGTTTGTCTGTATTTAATAAAACATCATTTTTGCTATTTTAAACCAGATGGCTGCTTGACTGACCTGACCCCATAGATGCCGGGTTGCAAGATCCTGCTAAGTTACCCTGCCTCTCGCTAGCTCTAGTGAGTGCTCCAGCTAATTTTCCCCAAGGTTGTGTTGTTGTTGTTTGGTTATTTGGGCGCCCCTCCCGGGACCCCCAGAGATCAGGGTAACACCATTACTGAAGATTCAAAAGCTTTAGAAGGAAGGATCCTTCTTCCTCAAGCCCTTTGCCTAACACGTTTGCTATTCCCCTCTGAGAAATGCACTCTGGGGGTGAGTCTTGTCTTCTGCTCTTAGGAAAAGTTTCAGAAGGCTCCTCCAATATGCAATGGTGACAGGCTGCTGAGCACACCTCAAGCCCATTGCCTAACCTGTTTGCTGTTCCCCTCTGAGAAATGCACCCACACTTTTGGCTTGATAGAGATTGTCATGTGACTAGTAGGCAAAAGGAGATGGAGACGTCCAAAGTCGTAAGGTTTCTGGATGAATGCATTATGTTACTGAACCAAGGGCATCAAGTCAGTCATTAAAAATATACAAGTTGAGTCACTGAAGCGACTTAAGTCTGACTTGAGTCTGAGTCTATCAACTCGAGTCTACATCACTGAGGAGAAAAAAACTGTAGGTAGGAGAATTGTGGGAGAGGAAGAAGAAAGAGGGAGGAAGACTAAGAAAGGAAGAAGAAGATAAGTACAACAGAGAGATGTGGGTGACAGGAAAGGAAGATGAGGTACCAGGTAATGGTCTCTTTCACACTGAACAGTTATAGGCACTAAACAGAAGGTGGTATCAAACTACCATAGCTGCATCCTATGGAATCCTGAGACTGGTAGTTTTGTGAGGTACTGGAGCTCTCTGGCAGAGAATTCTAACTACCTCACCAGACTGTTACTCCAGCTATGGCACTGTTGGTGAGGACCCCAGATATCATTTTGATATCAAACAATTTGGCCTTTGCTTGACCTTCTCCAGCCACCTCACTCCACGTGTTTGCGAGCTTCTCCGGACAAGCACGGACAGGGTGCAGCTGCTAATGGTTTTACATTCCAAACCCCATTGAGGCCAGCAACTCAAGCCTCGCTCGTAGCTTCAGGGAACTTCCACTGCAAACCTTACAATAACTGCATGGCTCTCAGCCGGACTAATCCTTGTAAACAGGACATTTACATACTGGCTAAACTATTGTCATCGAGCATTAAGCTCATCATGCAAACTTGACCTTTTCCAAATCCTTTGTCCAGCTCCAAATTCCCTTTGTTCTCACCAAGCCTGACATAGCCGGTAGGCACAAACTCCCCTATGAAAGGTCCCCACTTTTGGGATTTCTTCGGATCACTCTGGACTTCCATCCTGCCTTGCTGCCGCTCTGTCCACTGAAGTTTTCCCCTCAGTTCTCCATAACTGAGTCTGCCTCCCCTCTTTGGATTTCTTGGGACTCCTTTGGTTCATCCTGGACATCCTTCCCGCCTTGCTGTCGGTTTGTTCAAGGAGTTCCCCTCAGTAGCCACACTGGACTCCCTCTTCTTCAGTTCCCGCTTGTCTTCAGGACAACGAGACCAGGTGTCGTATCACCCATTCTACCCTAGCCTCTCCGCTTCTGTTTCTCAAGTCAGCTAGCGTTAGTGTTTTATTTACAGTTTATCTTTCAATAAAAGTGGTATATTGTTACTTTTAAACCTGTCTGCCTGCTCCCTGACCTGAAGCCGTAGACATTGGGTAAAAGATCCTAGCCACCGTTACCCTGCCTCTCGTTTGGCTTAAGAGAGTGCTCGAGTTTCAATTCCCCCAGTTTGTGCTTTAATTTAGTAATTTGGGTGTCCCTCCCGGGACCCCCAACACACAGGGTAACAAAACTACTAATCCCAGGATGATAGGATTCTGTAGGATGAAGCCTTGATAGTTAAGGTAATAAAGAGTTGTAATTGTTTAGTATGAATGAGGCTGATGTCTTGCTAGGAATTGTCAGTTGGGGAGTGGAGAAGGAGAAAGAAGATGACAGAGGGTGTGAGAAGGAAGGTAAGGGAGAAGTACTTTAGCCAGGAGCTTTTTTTGGTAGCCCAGAGAAAGAGGACAAGAAAAAGAGGGACTAAAGAATGAGGGAGAAGATGAGTTTGGGCAGGAGCTGTGAGGGAGAGGAGGAGAAAGAGGATGGGAGTGAGAACATTTAGCCAGGCATTTTGGGAAGGGGAGAGAAGGAGAAGGAGGTCAAGAGAGAGAGAGAGAGAGAGAAGTGAAGTCAAGAATTATAGGGAAAAGGAATCAAATGCCTAAGCAGAGCTGAAGAAACAAAACAATGGTACCAGGCTTTTTGCTGAAAGTAGTGCAAACTAGTTTTGCCTCAGACCAAGAAAGGAAACCGTCTTGCAGCTACAACCATTTAGGGTAGGGCAAGGAATGTGAGAACAGAACGAGGAAGGTTAACAATAAGATAAGAAAAGCCACAGGCAGCAAACTGTAGTATCTTGCTCAGGGAGTTCTGAAGTGGCTCAACTCATCCCCACAGAGACTGCTTCTCTCTTGAGCCCAGCCACGGGCCGTTTCTGCACTAGACTGTTATAGCGCTGTTATTCTACTTTCAACATCCTATGGAATCCTGGGGTTTGCAGTTTAGGGAGAGTCCTCAGAGGCCCTTCCCTAAACTGCAAACCCCAGGATTCCATAAGATGTTGAAAGTGGAATAATAGCACTATAATAGTCTAGTTCAGAAGTGGCCATGGTTTGAGAAAGTTTGGAGGACGGAGGACAAGATGCAATGAGTGTCCAGGCAGGACCCTTGGAGAGTCTACTAGAGCTGCTCTGAAGGAGCTTCTATTGCCCAAATTGGAATCTTGCTTTGGGGTTCCTTTCTTTGTCCTGAGGACTAGAAAAGAGGGGCCAGACCCTGAGACTAAGGTTGGGAACCCTGTTCACAAAAACTTTTGTCTGGTAGCTCTAGCTGTTGTCTTGCCTCCCAGGATTTGCTCTTGTTGATCAATCCTATGCTTGTGCAATCGTTATGCAAGAACTGTTAAAAATTGATTTTTCATAGAAGACTACATAATATTGACTGTGAAAGAGTAATTTCCTGTGTGCTTTTTTTAAAAAAGCCCCAACTAAAATCTTCCTTTTCATAACCAGGAGATATACGTAACAAGGAGGAGGATGTAAATAACAAGGAGGATGCACACACACACACACACACACACACACACACCAGTGTCTCTTTTACTGGTTATTTCACTGTGGTTCATCTGAGAGAGGGGCTGCTGACAGAGAGTTCCCAGCTCTTGCATCAGGCAATTTTTCTGAGGATTCTTGAAGGGAAATCTGTGGTAGTTAAAATAAGAGAAAACTGTTGTTGTTGTTGTTGTTGTTATGTGTATCTGTATATGTTGGGATGGGCAACTGTGTTTTGTCCAGGGACTCATTTTCTAGCCTGCTGCCCCACTGTTGGCCTCACCCCACACCACATGCATCAATATATTTCCTTTTTCTCTGCCAAAATGGTGACTGGAAGTGATATCATTGTGACGAACCCTGGGGTGGGGTGTAGCAACAGAGCTGACCTAGCAACCAAGATAATTTAAATTGATTGGTTATTGAATATTGAATCCAGGCTAGCCAAAGGGAGGGGCTAGGTGGGGGAATTGAACCTAACAAAAATTTAGCTGAAAAATGGGAGTTTTGAAAAGGGATGAGTGAGAGATCCATCTGAGGTTTTGAAGAGAGTGGAGGAGGGGAGTGAAAGAGAGAAAAAAATGGAGAGTGTTTGCTGGGTTTAGAGCTAAAAGTGTGTTGGTGTTTGATATTTCCCTGATCCGTGCATTCAATAAAGATTTTGTTGTATTTTGTAAAGCGCAGTCTCAATAGAGTGTCTCTGGAATCTGGATCAATTACACGTGCTGCCACCAGTGATGCAGTCATTTGGTTAAGCTAATCTATGCTTTGCCCTTTGTCGACAAGGGTGTGGATTTAGGGAAAGCAGTAAAGCAGTGGTTCTCAACCTTCCTAATGCCACGACCCATTAATACAATTCCTCATGTTGTGGTAACCCCCAACCATAAAATTATTTATTTATTATTTACAATGCCTCCCCCCCCCCGGCAAAGGCCGCCTCGCCGGCCAGGAACGAGGGTGGGTGGGCAGGGAGGGAAAGAGGAGCCGCGCATCTCCCCTGGGAAAAAACTCCGAGACCCCCCCCGGGCTCTGCTTCTGCTTCGCTCTCGTTTCTGCTGGGGGGGCAGTGTGGGAAAAGTTTCCAGAGTGTCGACCCTGGCCGGGGGTGGGGAGGAATCCCAGCGCCTTTGTCTTTTGTGCCGGGCGCAGCTCACCCCCCGGAAAAGCACCGCCTTGCAGCCCCCTGGCCCTTCTGCGGTGCCCCCCTCTGTGGTGAGTGGGGCAGGGGCCGTGGCGAGGAGGGGGCCTGCCCCCCATGCTGCTGCCGCCCCCCCAAACTGGCCCGTCAGACGGGAGGATCTCCCGGTAGCGGAGAAGGGGAGAAATTTCAGTCCCTTCTGAACAGGGGACAGGAGGACGCGAGCGCGTGGCTCACGCTTGCGCACCACCGCCAAGGAGGGACTGGAGCCTAAGACCATCAGAAATAAGTATTTTCCGATGGTCTTAGGCAACCCCTGTGAAAGGGTCATTCGACCCCCAAAGGGGTCGCGACCCACAGGTTGAGAACCGCTGCAGTAGAGGGAGATAAACTGGGAGAAGAAGCCAGTGGGGGACAAAAGTGCAGAAGGGTGCTGCTTCTCTGAGGAAGGGAAGGTCAAAGCAGACCTGGTTTGTCATAGCCCTGGCTTGGCCCAGATCTTCCTGTTTGACAATCACCTCCCTCTTTTGGAACATTTTGGAAGAGAAACAGGAAGAATTGAGGTGTTTGAACAGCAGGGGGCTTCTGAGTAATTTGGGGGCACTGAGGAGGGCTTTTTGTGTGTTTGCATGTATTTGGAAGGATGCCAAATTTGGGAGAGGATCGCCCAGTCATGCCAGATTGTTTAAAAGTGAAGGACTGAGGTGGGCTACAGGAGCCATAAAATGAAATCCAAGGGCCATGCATAGCCCATGGGCCAGATATACCCACCCAACATGTCTGTCTATCTCTCTGTTTTATATTTTTTTTCCAGTGGTCCTTCTTTAGCTACAGGAAGCAAATAGATTAGCAAAACTTTTTGTCACATTGTTTGGTGTGTTTTAATTTCAACCAGTAAGATTTTCCCAAAGGATTTTTCGTGAACAGGGACTGCTATCATTCTCTGCTTTCTCTCTTAGCGAAACAGAGGCAGAATACATGTCTTGTTCATGGTTTCCTTTTCTGTTGTGAAAGAAACAAGAAAGGTCAGTGCCTGTAGTCCCATAACATGATAAATCAAAGGTGGAAAGTTTTCTATGTTACAGTGCAGACCATACAAGTTCTTCAGGATGTGGACAGGTTAAGAAGATAAGATCTGGAGCAGTAACTTTTATATTAAGAGTGGGAACTTAGAGTTAGAATCAATAGACAAATGTTTATGTGGATATTAGGTAGGATAAATATTAGTAAAAGAATACGACTACAAAAAGATATTTCGCAAAATGGAAGTGTAGCTTAAATATATTTCATATTAGTTTTGGACTTGACGAAAACATGAAATAAGGATAGTAGGGGGAGTAGGGAGGGGGGAGGGAAATGAACTATGGAAATATAAAAATAGAATATCTAATGGGGTAATAAGTGGAATAGGGGGCAGGAGGGAGGGATTACAAAATATGGAATATATAGAAATGTGAACATGAAAGAAATACAGTTATTTTATATTTTATGGAAAAAGTTTGTAAG
Source organism: Ctenosaura bakeri (assembly GCA_948474755.1). Lineage (NCBI taxonomy): Eukaryota > Metazoa > Chordata > Lepidosauria > Squamata > Iguanidae > Ctenosaura > Ctenosaura bakeri. Next base: position 240,160 of record CAOLHI010002217.1, read on the forward strand.
ACTGAATATTAATGTAATGACAACTGTTTAATATATAAAATCAGTAATAATAACAATGACAACAACAACAGCAACAACAATAGAATGTGGACAGGTTAAAATATTGAAACTGGAAGTGGCTAGAATTTCACCACCAGAGTGGAGGTCCTGTGCCCCATTGTCTTGCTAAACTATCACTCCCAGAGGTTTGCAGGAACAGAAAATTGCATTTATGGATCAGATTTTTTTTCAACCTGGGGAGGGTTTGGGGGGTTTCTGGGAAGCAGGTATCTCTAATATGTCTTATGAGGAGTACATATGGAAGGGCCTGCACTTTGCCTACCCATACAATAAAAACAGGCTTTCCATGCCATTATAGTTCTTATTTCTGTATATGGTTGTGAAAGCTCTACTGTGAAGTAAGCTGACAGGAAGAAAATCAACTCATTTGAAATGTGATGCTGGAGAAGAGTTCTATGCATACTGTGGACTGCTAAAAAGACAAATAAAAGGGTCCCAGGGCAAATCAAGCCTGAATTCTAACTATATTTGTAAACTCTAAACCATGTGAAAATATGCATGCTTGGGAACTAAATGCAAAAGCCCCCTAAAACATACTGGTGTGGGCAAACTGCTAACATACTTGATTTTTGTATTTAAAATAATGCAAAGAAGTGGGCCTTTTTCATTTAGAAGAAAGATGATTGACAGCAAGAGGAACCAATCATGAAGTGAGGTATGGGATACAGAAGTCAGTAATGATACCTTAATATGGATGGACAAACCATGTAAATGACTCTGTTAGAGTGAAGATGCAGCAAGGATGTGTTGGAGAGCATAAGCAATCAGCTACCTTCATGAGAATGGTTGGAGCAGATTTTGAATGGAATAATTCAGCTTAATGGAGTAGTGTTACAAGGCTCCTGGTCCTGAAAGCATGTACATGTACAAGTACATGTGAAGAAGAATTGGGGATCTTGTAGACCATAAACTAAACATGACTCAGCACTGTAATTCAGTGACCAAAAACACCAATGCAGTTCTTGCCTGCATAAATAAGAATATGGTATCCAGATCATGGAGAATAGAAGTCCCACTTTGCTCTGCTTTGATCAAACCTTATCTGAAATACCTTGTCCAGTTCTGGGCACCATAATTGAAAAAGGATATTGGCAAGCAGGAAGGCACCCAGAAAAGGTCAATCAAGATGATCAGATCTGGAAACGAAGAGTTGGGCATGTTTAGCTTGAAGAAAAGGAGACTGAGAGGTGACATGACAGCCATCTTTAAACATCTGATGGGGTATCATGTAGAAGATGAAGTGAGCTTGTTTTCTGCTGCTCCAGAGGCTAGAATATGAACCAAAGCATTCAAATTCCAAGAAAAGAGATTCTGTCTAAACTTTAGGAAGAACAGCCTAAATCCTATTGTTAGTCTTCACTGAGTAAACCCACTGAATCAGTGAGATTTACCTTTTTGTTGACTTGCCATTCAGTAACTGGTTGAGCTGCTCTCTTCTAATTGGGAGTAACCAACAGGATTCCAGCCAACTTCCTTACTGTAAGAACTGTTCAACAGTGGATTAGACTGGTTCAGGGGTGGTAGACTTTTCTCTAGAGATCTTTAAACAGAGGTTGGATGGGCAACTTTGAGAAATGCTTTAGTTGTGTGGTAGGAAGTTGGACTAGATGTCCTTTGTGGTCTCTTGCATCCATAGGATTCTATTATTTATTATTTAGCATTCTACATGTGGAAAGCTATGACTTGTTCTGAGGGCTAAAAGCAAGAATAGGACTCTGTAGAGCTGAGGAAATGGGGGTCAAGGAGGAAGAGTTAACTAATATTTTTTATGCCTTTTACCAAATTGTAAGACATTCAAGTATAGTAAGCATATATATTTTGGGGGAGGGATTTGGGGGTAATAGAGCAGCCTTCCTCAAGGTGATGCTCTCCAGATACGTTGGACTGTACTTCCCATTATTTTTAGTTGTGGGGGTTGTGGTCCAGCACATCTGGAGAGAACTGTGTTCCAGAATGATGCAGTGGAGAGTATAGGGGATGGTAATTCTTGTCTGCGACAAAATTCCTGTGATTGTTTCTGGAAGAGCAGTTTCTGGCCATCCTAATGTTCCCCTTTCCACTTTTTTTTTTTAAATTTGCTTATGATCGTTGCTTCTTGCTGGCTCACACTCGCATAATCAGACAGACCTAGCAATCTGAAAATCCCTTGCAATGTAGATTTCTAGTGAGTTTTTTTTAAAAAATTCTGGATTACTTGCGCTCTGGGGCGCCCATGGAATGTTAATGTCAAATTCTGTTACCACTGAATGCAAAATACTTATTAAATGTTTCTGAACCCAGAATTGGCCTTTTGGCTTGCTCTCAAGACATATTCATAATCTCTTGATGTTATCTGAGGTTGCTGCTGGATTTGGTATTTCTTTTAACCCGTTATTGCATGATTATGTGCTTTTGCTCCTCTAGAAAGAACGTTTGACAGGATACTTTTTTTTGGTGCAAGGATATAAGAAAAGTGCCTTTTGTGTTTCTCAAGAGACTTGGGGCTCTTTCACATTACACAGTTAGAGGTCTTTGATTCCACTTTACCTGTTGTGGTCCCATCCTATGGACTCCTGGGATTTACAGTATAGGGAGGGGTGTTTGGTATCCTTAGCTAGAGAGCTAGTGTACCTTACCAAACTATAAGCCCTAGAATTCTATCACATATTACCGTAATCAGTTGAAGTGCTATAACTATGTAGTGTGAAAGGGTCCCTGGCTCTAAAGATTTAAAATGAGGATAGGGGAACAAATGACCAGGCATTGTTGGACTTCAAGTCTCATTGTTCTTCACTAATTATTATACTGGCTAGGGTAGATGAGAGCTGTGGCTATCCAGAAAATAATGATTTACATGTTCCCCATCCCTGATTTATTTTTACTAAATTTGCAGTTGGGACTTACAATTTTCAAAGCAAGAGGCGCTACTGCAGGCCCACTAGACTCAGGGTGAAGTAGATGCATGTGCAAATTTAGAGGGAGAAATGCTTTTTGGAACAACTTTTAGAATTCCTCAGGCAAAGTTGGTTGGAGGATTCTGGGAGATATAGTAAAAAAAAACAAAAACAAAAACCCACAACTTTTTCTAGATTCTGTCCATCACATAGAATGGGAGAGACTTTACCATATGTCTTGCTCACTTTTCTCCCCCAGTTTTTTTTAAATATCACGTTTGTTCCATCTTGAATATGAAGAAATTTAGGTAAATACTTATAAAAAAAGGAACTGAAATGAAATCCTCACCCATTCCTAATCACATGAGCATACTTGAAGTCTGATTTCTACTTGTACACACCTTTATCCAAACATAGTTCTGGCAACCCACCCAGAATTTCAGCTTTAGAAAATGTCTGGCGACAGCTATTCCAATGGCCAAGGAAACTCCCAGGTTGGTTTTTTTTCTGAATGGTTGTCAACCATACATGTTACAGTATGTCATACCTTCCAACATATCTTGAGTGAAAACTGGGACACATATGGACAAGCAACATCAGAGTGTGGTCAAGATGGCAAAAATTATGAATGAGGAAGAACACATAACCTAGAAGAGGCTGCAGCAGTTTCCATTTGCTTGAGCCTACTGGGAAGGGCAAGATTTTTCCCCTGCTGTTCTCTTCCACTCTGCTGCTGAATGGAGTGCAAGCTACTTTGAACTCAATTTGCAGTAACTGAAGTAAGCTGAGGACATAAGGCAAAGCAGGAGGAGGGAAGAGAAACTGGGAAAAGTTAAAAGCAGTTGAAACAGGGTGACAGCAGAATATTAGTTGGAACTGTCCCTGCCAAATCAGGACAGTTGGAGAGTATGGTATCTATGTCTTAGGTTTTGTTCCATAACCCAGAATATACAATTAATTGTTGCACAAAGCACATAAGATCTTTGGTGCAGCTCCCCTGTTCTAAGGGGCGAGCTGAGCTCAGAAAAATTACATTTTTGGATGACAACTTGCCATGCTGGCTGGTGGAGGAGTTGTTCAAAAAAGTGACATTTTCAGCCAGGCTTCAGGGATGGGAAATATGAGATAAACAACATGACAGGAGGAAAATGCGTTTCTCTATCAAACTAAAAACATGGGATATGTGTATCGTATGATCTCTCTTCCAGCTCATGTGCTCCCTTGTCCCTGTTGAATAAGTTCTAAATTGAAATGAAATGTTCCCATAATTCTGCCTATTCCACCAGCCTTGAATAAGCTTTGATATTAAGTCATGCATATAAAATGATTAGCTGAAAGGAACACGACTAAAGAAACAAAAACAGACACAAATAAGATGCTTTTGTTTCATTTTTGCTCCTTACTAATCAGCATATAATGTGATAACCTTAGTCTCTGTTGTTCTTGTGATATTTTCCATGAGCCCTGCCTTTGTATAGGATCTTATCGTAGGTTTTCTGATAAGTGCTCCAGGTATAGAAACAGCAGCTCTGAATTTCAGATACTGTGAAATCTGCCTACCTGCCCAGGATCACTTGGAAAACTTTTCATGCAACCAGTTGGCCCTTTTAGACCAGAAACAGGAGGATATACAGTTGCCTCTCCACATTGGTGGCTTTGACTTTCATGGATTTGATTATTTTCAAGTTTCTCTAACCCCTGCCCTCCCCCATGTCAGGTGCTTCTTTTCTGAGAGAACCTTCTCTCTTGGTGGCTCCAATCAAGCCACACAGCCCTTTAAAAAGCCACCTTTGGTCCTCTTCCTCGTCCACCAGCCACTGCCTGGCCAGCTAAGGATGGCTGATGGACCAATTTCTCAGCATGACAAACCCTCTCCCGATACTCCCTACACACTCAAGGAAGGAGATGGGCAAGAGAGAGGAAGTGTATGGCCACTATGCTAACCCATCCCTTTCTGTTTCCTTTCCCTGACCTGACTTGGACCCTGGGTGCCTGTCCCCCCACCATGCCTTGGCCTCCTTCCTACAGACACAAACAGATATTTTGACATTTGATATTTTCTACTTCTGTGGGGGTCCTTTGCCCCTAACCATAGCGAATGTGGAGGGCTTGACTGTTCTAACAATTCTTGAATGAAACCAGAGCCACCATCAGACCACCTGAGAAGTAAAATCCAGTGGGCTTTGCCATTCTCTCAATGCTACCTAGTGGCCTTTTCACCAGATTGAGTATAACATTAAAAATCATGCCAGGATTTTCTTGTTTTCCTCTTCCCTCCCTGTCCCTTTTTCCTTTTGTGTTGTGTATTTCTTTTTGCATTTTAAGCCTGAGGGACTGTCTTGTCTTTTTTAATTGCCAGGAGCTTTCTAGTCATATAGCAATACATAAAAATTACTTGAAACTAACCAAGCTGGCTAGCGCTGAAGGAAGCTGCAGGTCAACTGCATCTGGAAAACCACCTATTCCCCACCCATTTTACATGGCATGCCTTCTGTGCAGGGCTAAAACATCAGGTACTCCATGAGCTCAGTGGCTGAGTTTAGCTAAGGCGTTATTTCTGAGCAGTAGGTCAAACACACCCATGTAATTTGTAGTATAAGGATCATAACTGTAGCCTACCTTTCAGAGTTGTTGTGAGGACTGCTAGAATAGTGTTCAGCTCTTTTTTGGAGAGGGTTATTCAGCTCATTGCAGATTAAGAATTGCCCCATGAAAAGTGTACTTTTTAAGTTTTGAAATATTTAAATGCATCTGGAGAATTGCCCTATAATGATTTATTACAAATTCCTAAATGAGAGGAAGGAATTCATGAATGCGTGCAGATTCATGAATTCCTGTTCATGAATTCCTATTTCCCCAACCCCCCCGCCCAATTTAAGAACTGATGATCAGTAAACTGTCCAAGAGAATTTTTTTTTTAAAAAAGTCTTATCAGTCTAGTCTACAGGATGATGTGTTAATGTATTTCCTTTCCTCTTAGCTGGTTGTTTTGCATGATTGTGTCCTTGCCAAAAGCCTGGCCGCCTAGAAGGATAGGATTGGGTTCCAGTTTGTTTACGTTGTTTCAAAGTCGTTTGCTGCTGGAACTTTTCCTTTTGAATGTGACACCAGTTTTCTTAAAGGAGTTTATACAGAAGTAATCATCAGTCTGCATGACTTGACCTGTAATATTTTTCCTTTAAAATATGCCACTAAAGTGGTAGAGAATATTTTCTGTTTGACTTCACTTGGATTATGTTTAGATACTACTTTTCGTATACTGGCTAGCATTTTAAAAATTGGCATGCAGAGATTAGAAATGATGCCATTTCCTCTGGAGGAACTTCTGTGTTTTGAACTGTCTGGAAATGAATGAGGGTTTGAGCAAGGAACATTTCCATGGATGTGTGCAACCCCCAGTGGATTGCATTCAAATCAGTAACTTAACTAATTTTCAACTTTAATCTCCTGCATGGCAGGGGGTTGGACTGGATGGCCCTTGTGTCTCTTCCAACTCTATGATTCTGTGAATTGTTTAACACATTATGTAAGATAGGTGCACTTTCATACCGTCTTTCTTCAAATCCAGTACTGTAGAAACCATTTAATCCATACTTTCCTAGCCTAACATCCTAAAAATATGTTGGACAACAACTACCATTATCCCCAGTCAGCATAGGCAGTGGACTTTACAATCAAGCACAAGTACATGCAATTGCTTCTGTATATGTCCACCCCCTTGATGTTACCTTTGGCTTCCAAACCTTCATTTTTAATTGTGACCATGCCTTTCTAATTTGTATCTCATACTATGATTGAAGCTTTAACCTGCTTTTATACAGTCATATAATCCTAGATTTGGAAGGGACTGCAAAGGCTGTCTTAGTCCAGCACCCTTCTGCTATGTAGGAAAACATAGTGCATAACATAAAAACCTGTATTATATAAACGTAAAACACAACAAAAGTTTTAACAACGACAATACAATTCCAGCTTCACATATATGTCAGTGGGATCTGAGCTGGTGGTAACTTACCAGGGTCCTTAGCAAAGGAAGGGAAAATAAAGCTGCTCATCTCATCACTCTGTATACCCAGCTGTGGTGCAGCCACTCCAGCAACACAGTTCTGGTCACTACCTGTCACAAATAGAATCTACTCACAAATAATTCAGTGCACGCCACAAACTTGCACGCAAACCTTGTTCTCACCTGAAATGTTGGGACTTGGAGTAACATTGTGTGGACAATCACAACTCCAAAATACAATTTCCACTATTTTTGATAAAGACTTCCTGGACTCATTGAAAGCTAACTATGACAAAGATTCCTGGTTGAAAAATCCCTCTACCTCAATAACTTGGTCTGATGGCATTGCATTTGTAGATGACAAAATCTACATTTCCCCCAACCCCTCACTGCAGATTTGAGATCCTAAAAGAACACCACAACCTCAAGTCTGCTGGACATTTTGGATTTTTGAAAACCTTGCACTCAATACGGAGGCAATTTTATTGGCCTTCGCTGCATGGAGATGTTGAGAAGTACGTTAAGGCATGCCCCACCTATATCACATGTAAATCAAGAACAATGAAATCTCCCAGATTGTTACAATACCTTCCTACTCCTTCCACACTATGGGAAACCATCTCCTGGGACTTCATCATTGGGGTCTCTAACAGCAGCGGTTGTCATGCTGTCTGGGTCATCACGGGCCACGTCTAAGCGATGTCACTTCATTCACTTAAAGAAAGTCCCTACAGCTGAAAAACTTGCTCAGCTGTTCATTACTCACATCTGGTAGCTGCATGGAACACCTTCTTGTATAATCTGTGCTAGAGATCCAGTTTTCACCTCCAAATTTTGAAAGTGCTTCTTAAAATGTAGTGCTGAAAGTGCTTCCTAAAATCCCAATCAATCTAATTGGTTTCCCTGCTTCCCTTTGCTGACTTCCCAATTTCCCTTTGCTAACAAGGATATGGTAAAACTGGAAGAGGTGCAAAATAGGGCAACCAGAGGGTAGAACATTGACTTCTGCTTGCCATAGGAGGAGAAAAGCAAGTGAATAGAGACATGAGATGGGAATTTAAGACTTTCTGGATCACGGTCATCTCTTAAGAATGCTTTTAGCTGTGGCTTCCTGCATTGCAGAATGGGATTGGACTAGATGGCCTTTCTGTCCCTTCCAACTCTAGGATTCTGTGGCTATAAGATCAAGTTCTAAAGTCAGTACAAGATCTAAAGTCAGACTATCTTGGTATTGTTTGAAACAGAAGTGACTCTTCAGGGTCTCACATGGCTTCCTGCTGTTTTGCTTGTTTCTGCCTCTTATCTAGAGTGGCTTGATCAACAAGAGCAACTGCTCAAGTCTGATAGGTTTCCTGACCTCCTTTCTCATGTGAAATATTTTCTCTAGAGGGCAGAAAGTGAAGAGGGCACTGGGGCAAAATCCCAGGTCTTGCTGAACTGCAGTCTTGGTGTTTAATTCAAATGCAAGTCTTGAGCCTGTTTCACACTATTTATTTATTTCTTTGATTTATATCCAACCTTTCTCCCAAATTAGAACTCAAAGTGGCTTACAATATGCACTAAAGCAATAGAGCTAAAACAGTATGTGGTACAAGTTTTTAAAACTTTAAAACATAAATCCAATTAAAACATTACTTTTAAGACTGTTTTTTTTAAAAAACTCACAAAGCACATATTAACATATTTTGAAAAACAGTACACCCATGTCACATTCTTCTATCCCAACTAGTTAAAGGCTAGAGTGGTATTTTTGGTAAAGATATCAACCCACAGAAGCAACCTTTTTGGAGTATGCACATTTCTGAAGATGGTACAGTTTCACTCCTGTGTCAAGAGCTGTATACACCAAACAGCTAAGTCAGTATGTGCACCCTTGGGCCAGTACTGCAGAAACCAGCAAGGATGTGGTCTGTTATTCAGGCAAGCACCACTTGGTGTGGTTAATTGTTGCATGTTATTTATAAATGATGTGATATTTCAGGCTTCCTTTTATCTCGGTTCTTTGCAACAGAATAGAGAGTGAAGAGCAAATGCATAAAATGGTTTTGCCGGAGTATGAAAAACACTGGTCACATGGATGACTGCAGTCTTTCATAAGGATAGTTGGCTTTTTCCTCCAAGGAGTAAAGAGGATTCTTGAAGAGAAAAGTATTATAGCAGTGTGGTTTGTTGTTATTTGTTTTCAGTTTGTCATCAGTATGTGGTGACCCTATGAATGAAAGAGCTCAGTCAGCCCTGGTCATCAACAGCTCAGATCTTGCAAAGTCAGGGCCATGGCTTCCTCAACTGAATCAATCCACCTGTAATGCAGTCTTCCTCTTTTCCCAGCATTACTTCCACTTTACCTGACATTATTGTCTTTTCTAGTGAGTCACCTTGTCTCACAGTATGCCCAAAGTATGATGAAGAGAAGGTTAAGAGGGGTCATGATAGCCATGTTTAAATAATTGAAGAGATGCCATGTAGAGGAAGGAGAGGGCTTGTTTTCTGCTGCTCCAGAGACCAGGACAAGGAGCAATGGATTCAAGCTGCAGGAAAGGAAATTCCACCTGAACCTCAGGAAGAACTTCCTGACCATCAGGGCTGTCTGGCAGTGGAATATGCTGCCTCAGAGTGTAGTGGAGTCTCCTTCCTTGGAGGTTTTTAAGCAGAGGCTTGATGGTCATCTGTCGGGAGTGCTTTGAGGGTGTTCCTGCATGACAGGGGGTTGGACTGGATGGCCCCTGTGGTCTCTTCCAATTCTACATTTCTATGATTCTATGATGTCCTCTCTTTAGTCTTTGTCAAGCGCAGGCTAACTTGCTGTCCCAAGCAGTATTATCAGCAGCTTTTATTCTGGAATTAGCAAGCAACACCACAACTTTCAGAAGTTGCTAAGACTGGAGTATGTTGGAGGGTAACAGGTTTTATAGACTACACATTGAGACTCAAATTACCATGACTGGTGAAGGTTGTGAATGTCACATCACTCCACCAGAATCCGAAATTTCCCAGGTCTTCCTGATGTTTACATAACTTCCATCCTGTGTTCTTATCTTGTCTGTTTTACCTTTCAATAAGTTTCACATTCCACCCTTTTGATCCTGCCTCCTTATGCGGGATGCAATAGGGCACCGACTATTACCAGATCACCTCCACAAGCAGCCTTGAGACATTTGAACCCATACCGGACACAAACTGCAGACAGCAATTGTTGATTGATACGGTGTTGCAAACAGCAATTAGCAATGAAGCACTAACAATCTGTAATCCTTTTCATCTAAACTAAACATTTCCTCCCTGTTAACATGACAGGAGCTGAGCCTCCTGGCAGTCATCTTGTTTAGCCATTGTGAAACCTAGGTTTATTTTATTATCTCAATCCTACCAAGGTAGGTTTGCCATTTCCACACTATTCTGTTACAGTGTTGTTATTGCACTTTCAACATTCTATGGAATCCTGGGGTTTGCAGTTTAGGGAGGGGGCTGCAAACCCCAGGATTCCATAGCATGTTGAAAATGGAATAATAGCACTATAACAGTCTAGTGTGGAAATGGCTTGAGAGACAGTGAGGGCAGTATGGATCATTCCCTTCTACAAGCAGCAGTATTGCTAGTGACTCAAAGTCTGTGCAACAGCTCAAGGGAAATCCTCAGTTCATATCTCAACTGTCCTGCCAGAGATTCATCAAAGGGCATTAAAGAAGTTGCTGTCTTTTTCTATGCACCATTCTTCCCATCTGGAAGATGGAGATAACACTTCAGAGAAGTTACTTCTTGGACCCCTGGTGCCCATGCTAGTTTGAGGATTCTTAGAATTGTGATCTAAACGGTAAGTTTTTCAAACTCAGCACTACAAGGTCATTTTACAGCAGGGATGGGCAGCTGTGGAGAGGCCACGGCCTATTTTGTAGTTTTACCAAATCTCAAGTTGGCCACATCCCTGTAATTTCAGTGAAACTGAAAGTGACTTCTATTCATTCTGGTTCTGTGTTTTTATACTTTCAGGCTCTTTTAGGGTACATGGGGAACAAAACATTGGGAAGAAGGTACTTGTGCTTCTTGGAGTCTTCTGGAGGTGTAATTTCCCTTTTTTAGGATTTTGTGCTATTTGGATTGTTGGGGAGATGGGCATGGTAAGGAACACACCAACCTATAGACTCTGGGTACCCACCTTTGTTGTGTAGATTGCAACAAAATGTATGTAGACCTCTTAAGACACTTTGGAAGAAATGTTATTAATGCTAAGTATTGAAATAACATAGTGTAGTAGTTTGGAGGCCAGGTTTCGATTCCCCCTCAGCCAGTGGGCACATCACACACTTCCAACCCCAAAAGATGCCACGATAGTTTTACCTTAGGGTCTCCATAAGACGGAAACAACTTGAAGACACACATAGCAACACTGAAATCCTCCATCAGCCATGAAGATAAGGTGACTTTAGGCCATTCTCATCTGAACATAGTACAAATCCTGCACGCATCACATTGAATTCCCAGCTGAAGATGAATGTGATGTAAATGTAACAATATTTTAAAGGTTTGACAATGTTATGCCTATTTCTTCATTTCAATGTCTCTCTCTTTTAAGTACCAAATCTCATATATTTTCTCTAACACCCCAACAATGCTGGTGAACATCAAATTAATTAACTTGTAAATCAGTTCTGATTTGAAGAAGTCTTCCAGAACTGACATGTTTATAGCACCTTGTGATAAAGTTATTCATCTGGCTTCCCACGCTTGGCTGAGAATTCTAGAACTTAATGTTTTTGTCCTGCTTTTTGTCTTATAGGTGATGTTCACATTGCACTAGAGCATGCCGTTAATCCAGTGAACCGTCAAAGTGATGAAACAGTGCTCCCCAGTAACATGCATGTGATGTGAAAAACCCTGGAATGCAAAGTCCTGTCAAGAGATGCTTGGCTAAAGAAGATCACCTCCTTGCTGGAACAAGAAAACATAATTCAGGGATTTTTTAAAAATATTTTTTATTTTGCTGCATCGTAATTCAGATGTGTAACTGCACACATTTTTGGTGAAGACTTCTAGTTTTCTTCTGCCTTTTCAAAACAAAATTAGCAAGATGATTGACTTGAGCTTTCTGACTGATGAGGAGCAGGAAGCGATCCTGAAAGTGCTCCAGAGAGATGCAGATCTGAAGAGAATTGAAGAGGAGAGGGTCAGGTGAGATTCAGAAATTAACTGACACTGCAGGGAACTGTGATGTGGTTTTATATATTTAAGATCTTTAACGCTGTTTCTTTAACAAAGAAGCTATGACTTCTTGGAGCTAGACATTAATTATTATAATAGTGTATCTTGTTAGCGGTATCAATGATATTTATTTATTGGCTTTGCAAAATTGAAAAACTGCCCAAAATGACCTTAAAAGAGACAGTATTTTGGAATTAATGTATAAGCATTATTATTTATGCAGGTATTTTTATATACAATTAAAGTTAAAAGGAAGCTGTTGTGAGGCAGCATGGTGTAGTGGTGTGAGTTTTGGACCAGGACACTTGGAGACCAGGGTTTGAATCCTCACTTGGTCGTGGAACATACCAGGTGATTTGGGGCAAGTCACATTCTCTCAGCCTCAAAGGAATGCAAATTTTCCGAGAAAACCCCATGATAAGATTTCCTAGGGCTCACCATAAGTCAGAAATGACTTGAAGGCACACAACAATAACAACAACAACAACAACCCCTTCATTACCCCTATAAGGCTATAGCCTATGTCCATTACTTGTGTTTTTTCCAGGCTCTGTGAAGACAGACCTGCCTAACCTTTGCCTCCTTCCAGATTTGATGTGTGTATTGGCATTAATAAAGAGGTGTTTCTTTTGCATTCAGGAGTTGTTTTTGTAAAATCTCTGTTTTGATATCTGTGACACTCTTTAATGATCGTATCTGCTGTTGGATCACAATCAGCGTGGAGGAAGCAATTATCATTTCCCCAGCTATTCTTTAATGGCATAGCAGAAGACTGTTGTTCATGTTAAATACATAATATACTGCATTCAGAACCATAGAGAGTACCTGGAGAAATAGTTCAAAAACCTATGAACTGGAATGATGATGTGAGGAGTATAAATACTATGTGGAATGATCTCCACTTTTGTTTGATTTGTATTCCACCTTTCTGCCAGTTGGGATGCAAAGCATTTTACGAAAATGCTTTTGGCTTTGTGGGAAAACTCTTGCTGAGGTCCCTTGTATACTTACTGTTCTTTGATTTTGATGTTGCATGCCTTCAAGTTGTTTCTGACTTAAGGTGATCCTAACATGAACCTATCATGGGGTTTTCTTGGCAAGATTTGTTCAACAGAGGTTTGCCTTTGCCTTCCTCTGAGGCTGAGAGAATGTGACTTGCCCAAGGTCACCTAGTGGGTTTCCACAGCTGAATTGGGATTTGAACCCTGGTTTCCAGAGTACTAGTCCAACATTCAAATCACTATACTGCTGTGGCTCTGTTCTTTGCCTCTTTCTGTTTTTTTTTTTAGATGTTGACATGAGATATTCCTTTGCAGGCTGACCTAAAATATTTTAGTATCTGAGGCAGAACAGCAAATAGCTCCCCACTGTAGTCAGAATGCATAATACCAAAGGCTACAATAACAGGATCTCTTGGAGAGCACCCCAAATTTCTGCCAACATTTCACAGATGAAAACTGGGACATGTATGGCCAAGCAATTTCAAAGTGTGCTCAAGATGGCAAAGTTATTGATGAGGAACAACACACAGGCCAGGAGGGGCTGCTTCAGCTTGCTTGGGCCTGAGTCTACAGAGGAGAGCAAGATTCCACCCTCTCTTTTTCCTCTTCCCTTGATGAATTAACTGAATGCAAATGACTTTTGCACTTTGAACTCAGTTTGCAACAATTGAAGTAAGGGGGAAAGTGGGAGGAAGCGAGAGAGAAACTGGGACATTTTAAAAGGAATTGAAAAAGTGGGTTGGCAGAGGATTAATTCAATCTGTCGCTACCAAATTGGGACAATTGAAGGCTATGTCATTCATAGGATCACCTAGGTTGAAGCCAACTGGACAATGCACAAAAACAACAAAAACATTTTTATTCCATCATTTCCCCAGATTAAAACAGTGCAAAAAACAAGTATAGATAAAAACATACACAGGATTAACATTGTTCAAGTGCAATTGAGCTTGCTATAGTAAAACATTAAGGAATTAAAAACAGGTAAGAGGAACAGAAACGTGCTAGCCAAAGTGAACCATCTCTCAGACAAACATGGCGGTAAAAATACAACAGCAATGAACAATTTGCTGACCTTTCATGACACCCCAGAATTTGCTGACTCACTCTGCCTAATGGCAGGGCTATCTGTACTTTCTTGCTTGGAATTTTGTCTGTGTACCTCAACTGTCTGCTTTCCAGTTTTCCTTCCTGTGTAATTAGTCACAGCAATATGCCCTAACCACACTTCAGCTTTTGCAGAATGTTCCCAAATAATCCTTCTCAGTGAAAATAGCACAGTGTCCCATCTCTGCAGTGGCTGGTTTATGGATTGAGCTTGCCAATGTCCATTGGATGTGGATTCAACTTACAGGCTTTGGAACGTTTATTGTTAGGCTGTTCTAAGTAATTACGGTGTAGGAATCCTCAACACATAGAAACACACAATAAAAATAATCTGGCGCCTTGGAACTTTGACCACCAAGGCCAATGGCACCATGTAGTCTGTAAGAATCAAATGTTGTGGTTCTGTTTACATTAGAAGGGAAACCACCTGTGGTATCCTAAGCCTTCTGTTATGACAGAAGCCTCTAGAATAGCAAGCAGTTCTTTTCGTGGGGAAATAACTCCCTGTTTTTAATTTGCTTTTTGGGTTGCACAACCTGAGAAGAAGTATGATCTCATGATAGAACTAGCATTCTCGCACATAACCCTGATTTGTGAGTCTGATGGCAAATGTTGACAATCTAATCAGTTGATTCTGGTAATACCATTTGTTCTTATTGTGTGCCTTCAGGTTGTTTCCAACTTCATGGCAACCCAAGATGGACCTATCCCAGGGTTTTCTTGGCAAGATTGGTTTGCCTTTGCCTTACTATGAGGCTGAGAGAGTGTGACTTGCCCAGTGTCACCTGGTGGGTTTCCATGGCTGAGCAGGGATCTGAACCCTGGTCTCCAGAGTCATAGTCCAACATTCAAACCACTAAACTACACTGGACCTCTATAATAGGGGTTAAATATTCTCCCATACTGTGCTGAGAATGTTTCCTGCACTGTCCTGTTTCTTCATCCTTTGGCTCATCCTGCTCTGAAGCAGCAGAAAAGTCTCCCTTCCTCTGTTCAGTGTGGGAAGATATGAATGGAAAACTCCTTAGACCTCAATTCCTACTTGAAGATACTTTGACCACAATGATCAAATTCAGAAGCTTCACTGTTGGCAAACTTTGCAAGGCCTTTGTGATCAAATTACACCAGAAATGAAAGAGGCTTCCCTTCTCAGAATTGGATGTTGGCTTTCAAAAATTCTACTGGGCTTCAGTCCAGTGGTTCAGCCCAGAGACTGGAAATTTTGGTTTTTCCTTTCTTGAACTGTATAGAGCCTAGGTGGTCATTATACAAGACAGAGTGGGCAAAATGTGGCTCGTGGGACTTTAGCACATCTGTCTTAACCTTTTAAAAATGAAATCTAAATTTATTTTTAAAAAGGGAAAAGTTAGTGTAGTGAGGCTATTGTAAACAGTAAATACAAACTACACAGTGGATTTTAAAGAAAATTGTTAAAAGTTTTAAAATAATATATTAGTTATTTCTAGTCTTATTGGTCTTTCTAGTATTCTGTGGGAGTATTCAAAAATATATACTGTTGTCCCACCACTTTTGCAAAAGTTTGGGGCACAGAACCCTCACAAAAGTGGAAAAACCATGAATAACTCCCCCTGTTCCCCATTCCATTCTTTTCCAGGGCTCACTGCTTCCCATTCCCATGCAAAAGGGAAGGGATTTGGGGGGGGGGGTAGGAGAAGGCAGCTGTGCATTTTGCCTTGGTGCTGAGAAGTTGTGTGAGCCTTCCTCTCCTCCCCCATTCCTTTCTGTTTTGCCTCAGCACAAACAGGTTCTCCACATCAGGGCAAAATGCATAGGAATGGCAGGGGGAGCTCTAGAGGAAGGCTTGCTTTCCCCACCCCTCTTTTCCTTCTGTTTTGCATGGGAAGGGAAAGGAAGGAGCTCCAGAGGCAGGAAACCAGGGCTTGCACGAGCTTTCCCCCATCCCACATTTCCTTCCATTTTGCCTTGGCGCGATTTTCTTGCACTGGGACAAGATGCATGGGAATGGGAGGAGGAGGATTTGGGGGAGGCACACATGCTCGTGAATGATCAAATTCACAAACATCAAATCTTTGAATGTGGAGAGAGAATGTACTCTGTTGCTATCTCTCTCCAGAGGCAACTCACACAATGGCCAGTTTATTGTGGTACCCGAGAGAGAGAGAGAGAGAGCGCATGATATAGTGCATTGGGCTAGGATCCTGATTCAGGTCTCTACCAATTCGTGAAACTTAGGCCATTTCCACACTAGACTGTTATAGTGCTATTATTCCACTTTCAACATCCTATGGAATCCCGGGGTTTGCAAAGGCCCCTCCCCAAACTGCAAACCCCAGGATTCCATAGGATATTGAAAGTGGAATAATAGTGCTATAACAATCTAGTGCGGAAATGGCCTCACTTAGTATCCGTGGGCCAATCATTCTCTCTCAGTCTGGATTGTTTTGAGCACTGAAGGAAGAGGATAGCATTAACTAACTGCAACTAACAAAAAAGGAATACCATGGGGGAGTTGGGAATCTGTGGCCCACCAGATACTATTTGAGTCCAGTTCCTATTATTCCCTACCAGTATGGTCCATGATCATAAATCAGAATATAGTAACATCTGGAGGATATATATCCCTGTTGCAATGCAAGTCATAGAATCATAGAGTTGGAAGAGATCTCAAGGGCCATCCAGTCCAACTCCATTCTGCCATGCAGGAATACACAACCAAACCACCCAATGGATGGCCAGCAAAGAACTCGTGCCATAGCACCATTGCTTATTTTGCTTTCTTTTTGATTATTTAACAGGATTGGATTACAATGATATTGGAGGGCAAAAGTACAAGTAGGCTCTTGTCTCTTCAGCTTATCAGACACTGTGGTGATGTATCAGGTGATTTGCTGAGAAGGGCTGCCAAAATTAAAGTTTGTTTTTCAGGCAGAAGAATTAGTGATGGAGAATTACTGTGGTTCAGTGGCAATACAGTGTGTGAGTCAGGAGACCTCAGTTCTGTTGTTTGTTGGAACTGTCCCTGACATGCACCGTGGCTTTAAATCCCTTCTTATCCTCTGCTACTGAAGTGAACCTAAGTAATAATAAAGGGTCTTAAAACATAGTTGCTTTTGATAGTAGGAGCAAATATGAATGTTAAACCTGGATCTATCACCCTGATAACAGAAAGGAAATGTGCATGGGAGCATTGAACCCCTTTTATCTATTACTTCCCTGAAGAGCCTTTCTATATCTGTATCAGAGCTTGCAAAAGTTACTTTTTTAGGCCACAGCTCTCAGAATCCAGAAGCCTGCATAGCTTTTGGGTTCTGTGAGTTGTGGCACAAGAAAGTAATATTTCCAGCCTCAGCTCTAAGTGTTCTTGTCTGATGGGATTATTTCCAGCACTGCAATCTGGCTATGAAGGAAATCTGACTCCAACCCACAGACTGCTCACTGCCTTTGTGTCTGCGCATACCTCCACTTTTTCTGAAATCACACCCCCCAATCCTGTTCTTTTGTATGACTGGATTAGATATGGATTTCAGTGCACAAATCTTTTGCAGTCATGTATAATAAAAAGACCACATTTCTACCTTCTTTTTCAGCAAAGTTTCTCTATAGTTGGGGTGGGACTTTGGACCATGTGCAGGTCTCAGTCACGGGGGTCCAGGTGTGGTCCTTGGAACCTCCACTGACCCATCCAAACTTTCAGCATCCTCCCAAATACTTGCCACTGCCCCCCCCCATTATTGGCCCAAATAAAGAGATTTTAAAATAACGTTATGTGCTATTTTTGATGTTCGTCTGAAACAGCAAAACTCCCAAATAGTCCAAAAGGCCACCACACATGATGTAACATCACTTCCGGTTGCCAAAATGGAGGTTGAAACTACACACCACCCAAACTAACAGTCAAAAAATTGGCCAATGTGGCCTTCAGATCTCTAGAGCCTTCATCTGCATTAACAACAGTCTCCAGCAAACTTGCGATCATTGGTCAAAGTTCTACCTCATGCTTGTGTAGTGTAAACATAGTTACTTGCTGGCTGCATATTAATCCTTCTGTTGAATACAGACAGATTGAAACCAATAGCTTATCTCCATGTCATGTGCCTTCATATTGTCCCATGCAGAAAGTTGGAAAGTACAAGAATTCATAATTTTCCAAGTTATATCATTAGGGGAGGTACTTGTCAAATGATGTAAGTGCATCTACATGGTTGGGTGTGCTTTATATGTAGAGTAAATATTTATCTTTAAACTGTTAGTTCTCCTTCAAGCATCAATTTGTTTAAAGGGCTGTTATCTGGTGGTAATAATGACTGTGTAAACAGGTCCTGATAGTCACAGAATCTGCACCTCCCAGGTGTAATGCCATTCAGGCTTAGTTCATGTAAATGAGGTTCTAAAATGTGTGCTGGACCTGGACCATTTCAGACTGCAGAAATACGTATGTGTGTGAGAGAGAGAAAAGAATTGAATCAATCCACAAGTACTTTAGAAAATATCCCAGAGTGTTGAAGATCTTAAGAGTACAGTTGGCCCTCTGCATTTACAGGTTTGACTTTCACAGATTGAATTATTTGTGAATTTCTCCAACTCCTGCCCCCACCACCTCTGGTACTTTTCCAGGAGAACCTTCCCTTTTGGCAGCTCCGATCAGGCTGTGTAGCCCTTAAAAAACCCTCCTCTGGTCCTCCTCATCCACCATCATCAGCTACCTGGCCAGCTAAGGATAGCTCACAACCCAATTTCTCAGCTCCACAAACCTTATCCTGATGCCTCCCTCAAGGAAGAAGATGGACAAGGGAGAGGAAGTATAGGGCCACTATGCCATCCCACTCCCTTTTCTCTCTCCTTTCTCCGATCTGTTTGGACATTGAATTTCTGTTCTTCATGCCTTGGCCCCCTTTCCATAGACACGTACACAAATTCATATTTGCAATTTTCCTGCTTTTGCAGGGGTTGTGCACCCCAACCTTAGCAAATGTGGAGGGCTGACTGAATTATTAATCTTTGAAACTAATAAGCATCCAGAGTTCAAAAAAACATTGGTTTAATGCTCTAATCATTGAGCTGCTGCCTCCTAAACTTGCAATTTCTGAACTGTCTTCAAAAGTAGTCCCTGTAGAGGACTGTAGCAGTCCAGCCTGGGTGTAAGCTTTTGTGTCAATATTTCTTGCTCTTATATGCCATCATTTGTGACAGCCCTTATGTGACTTCACCTTATGGCGACTATATTGCTGAAAGACCTCTAAGAGAATCTGTTATTAAGAGCCCATCACAACAAACAATTAATGCTGCATCCTCTGTTTAACATGAAAGAATTTTTTTTAAAGAAGAACAACTGCAGATGTGTTTAATATTTCCAGTCATTTGGATCTACATGACTCAACCTGGGACACGCCATCTCTCAGTGAACTGGAAGAACCCAGAGCTAAGGGAAGTAAATCAGTCATTTCAGACTGATAATAACCTGAATCAGTACCCTTTTCTATGAAAAAGCAGTTCTCAACTTGTCATAGCAGCTGTCAAGAAAAATTAAAGGCTTTGAGCCTCCCCAGGCTTGAAGATGTACAAATTGAGAAATCAAAATTGTGGAAGTGGGATGGGGCAGAATTCCTGAATTAGTTTTGGGGAGAAATCCAGAATTCTGTGGTGTATCTCAAATGCTTCAGCTCATACACTGGATTCTCATCATCTAAGGACATAAGAATACAGGAAACTGACTCCTGTTGAGTCAGACCATTGATCCATTTGGCCCATGGGTGTTTCAGGCAGGAGTCTTTCTTTCCCACCCTTACTGGGAGATGCCAAGGACTGAATCAGAATGTTTTGCACACAAATCAAGTGTTTGAGTTAGCAGCCTGTTCCCCTCCTTAGGTGTATAACTGTGGCAGAGACAGTGTAAAGTTAAGGAAGAAATGCAAAAGCAGGGTTACAGCTAAATATTAAGAAAACAAAAATCATTACAGATGTTTACATGACTTTAAAGTGGGTAATAACATTTTTGATTTATGGCAACCCTAAGGCAGACTTATCACAGGATTTTCTTGGCAAGATCTGTTCAGTGGAGGTTTGCCTTTGCCTTCCTTTGAGGCTGAGAGAATGTGACTTGACCAAGGTCATCCAGTGGGTTTCCATGGCCAAGCAGAGATTTGAACTATCATCTCCAGAGCAGTAGCCCAGTACTGAAACCACTACATCATGCTCAGGCAAAAACAAAGTGCTGTGGCCTCTTGTAGCTTCTGTGTTATTTCTTCCATCTTGACTACACTCTGATGTTGCTTGGCCACATCTCTCGTGGTTTTCATGTGTGAAATGTTGGAGGATATGATTGTGGTAAATAGGTTATTGAACAGCTAGACCTTTGGTTTGTATAATATAGGGTTTGGTTTATATAGGGACTCTTCAGGACGATCACCTCTTTCGTTCTGATGGTGTGAACAAGCCGTTGATCTAAATCAAGGCGGAAGAGTTTGTCACCCTGTACAAGCTGCCTGAAACTTTTTTTTGTAGATGAACATGGACATAGTTTTCTTGTGTAACAGTGGGCCCTTTTGAAAAAGCATACTTTTTTTATTGCAAGTTGTCTGAAATAAAGGAATTGCAGGTTAGCAACTGATATTCATGTTATCCAAGAAAAGAAGGAAACATAAAAATGAGAAATCTCCAGTCACTTCTGGATCATCAACAATGTGCTGATATGGTTCCTTGGGGGCAGGGGTTCTTTGGCTGGGCAGGCTGGCCCTTTCTTCTGGTGTAGTTGCCCACCCCATTTAGACCTTTCTTCAGACAGGATGAGCCATGCAGAAGTAGTTGAGCTGTGTGCACTGGATCACTTGGTTATTTACAACAATTCTGACCTACTGTTGACATCTGAATTTGGCCAAAATTGTATCCTTGTGTCCTCCATAAAGCAGGCATTGAATAAAGATAAATAATTGAATGAATAGGATGACCCAGGAGGCAGAACTAAATTGTTTGAAATCTTTTTTTGCATGGAATGGTATTCCACAGTATTTAATATCCTTTGTGTTCCTGAGATGGCCCAGACTGCAATGATGAGAGAGGACAAAGTTGTGCATTATATTGTAGCTGGAATTCTAGTTCTCTTATGACCAGTCACATTTATTCAAGTGGTCTTGCACAATTTCAGGTGAGGAGGGTGAGTTGTTTTGAGAGACTATTTTTAAAAGGTTTTTAAAAGGCTTGTTACATGAAGTGAGAAACAACAAGGTTTAGTGGTAGAGTGTTGGACCTGGGACTCCATGGGACCAGGGCTCAGATCCCCACTTGGCCACAGAAACCCACTGGGTGGTTTTTGTTACCCTAAGAGGGTGGGGACATTGGGATCCACCTGCAATGCCAGCGTCTCCTTAGATTTTGGGGAAATTATAGCTCAAAGGAGGCCTGCAAGAGGAGGGTAATGACAGGATCTTTTCACCCATGTGTACCAGTACTAACTGTAGAGAGGACTCCAGTTAAAGTTAAACCAAGTATTTTATTTGAATTGACAAACATATCAGAAATAAGGCAGTCTTAAGAACTATACAAGACTATCAGAAAGTGAATTGAGAAAGGCTAGGTAGAGAGAGATGAAGGTGGAAAGGGTGATAGTTACCAGTCTTGAAGAAAGAGGTCATAGCAAGGGGGCTCAGAAGGAGTCTGAGGGTAGCATGGAGCACATTATGTTCCACATACTACAACTGACTGAGGTTGAACCTAAGGTTTTTATACCCTATAAAACACCCTGGAGAGGTGCATTGACAAGCCATAATGGCTTTTCCACAGGATTGACAGAGGGGTCCAGAATGGTCTGATCGCTTTAACTCTGGAGTGACAAAACTTTGATGGTAGTCATGACAACCTCTTAATGTTCAGTCAGGAAGGGTGTATAGGAAAGATCTCTGTAGGGTAAGATTGAAAGATGCTCTTTGATTGCTCGCCAGTCTGGGCAGTCCGTCTTTCATTATGGTCAAAAATGCCAGGACTCAGAAGCAGTGAAGAGATTAGTACAAACCCATCAGCATTGGGGTTTTCTGCATAATTCTATCTGAACTTTCATGACCCTTAATGTGTCTCTGGTCAGTGTGACCCCAACCATGTTATCTCGTCATTCATAAGTCCAGTTTATGATCGCATATCTCATAGGAGGTTCAGTAAGGTATAGTAAGATCTTGGGCAAATCATACTCTCTCAACCTTAAAGAAAGGCAATGCAAGACTTCCTCTGAATAGCCCTTGCCATGAAATCCTTGTGATAGGGTTGGCAGCAGAAAAATGTAGCAAAGCATGCTGATGGTACTATCCCCCCTACCCAGTTTCTGCTTAGGTCCAGTTGTTCCCTCCACTCCCTCACCTGCTATGGGGAAAACTGCAAGTCCTTCCACTCTAGACAGGAAGCAGGTAGAAGTGATCTATGGGACTTAAGAAGAAATGAAGCAGGACAGGGGGCATAGTGGTTTCCTTCCCATTGCAAGAGGAATGTCAAAAGCATCTGGATTCACTGTGAAAATAAACAGTGTCATCCTGATTTTAAAAAGAACATTCTTATTAAGAGTTTGTTTTTCCTCCCTATCTCTTTCTCACACTCACATATCCTTCAGAAACATGTGGATTACAAACTATAACAAAATGGATTACGAATTGTAACAAACAAAAAACAAAAAGGGAAAAAAGAGGACGAAAGTTTTCAGCAATGTTCAGTGGGCCAAGGTAGTGGGAATTTGAGCAGATGATATAGAAATGGTGTATTCCCTCCCTCTCCAATACTGAAATGTAGTCTTCCTACTATTTTCTTCCACTCTTGATTCATTTTGTAGAGCAGCTTCCATTAGCCTAGGGCATTCTAGATGTATTGGACTGTAGTTCCCATAAACCCTGGCCACTGGCTGTTCTGGCTGGAGCTGATGAGAATCATAGTCTGAAACATCTGGAGGGCACCAGATACATACTCTTGGTTTGTGTGCTTCTGTTGCTTGTATGCTTTCCTCTTCCTGGTTTTCTTTTGAAAGAGTCTTCAAATTTGGGTAAAAGCTACTGAGAAGAAAACCTCTTGGGATAGCATTCTCCAACCTGGTGCCCTTAGAAGCTATTGTACTCCCATTCTCATCTTTCCTAGATAGCAGGGATATCAGCTATGGTGGCTGAAGACTGTTAGAGTTGTAGGCCTACATATATGGATGGGCTTAAGATTGTGGGAAGCTACTCTTTGTTTTTGAGTGTGCTTCTCGTCTGGTTTAACAGTTTTTCTAACTGTATGCTCAGGGTTACTTTCCTGCAAGACAGTATAATAATCTCTGAAATCTCCTTTACCAGGAACTTACCTGAAAAAGTTAAAGATGAAAATCAAGTGAAGAACATGAGTGGACAGTGGTTTTATGAAGCCAAATCCAAGAGGCACCGAGAGAAAATTCATGGAGCGGATATCATCCGAGCATCAATGAGGAGGAAGCCCTTGACAACAGGTATGCAGTACTGACTTTTATAAAAGGCTTTTGAAGCAAAGAAACTGTCATGCCCTACCTTGGAAACCCCGGCAGTGAGGAGGAGGATTCTGAATCTGAGGCAAAAATTTTCCCAGAGGCAGGAGTTTCCCCAGAAGCTTGCTCAGGAGAAGATAACAAGCAACAGCAGGGGCCTGAGCAAAGGGAACAAATATCAGAGGATGAGACAACACAGACGCTTACCGTGCAAGAGAGACGATGTCAGAGAGAGGGGTTGTGCTGCTCAGTGCATTTAAGTAACAAACGAGCCCTAATGAAGGAATACTTGTGGCGACAGCATCAGTAGATAAAAGGCTTTCAGCTGGCCCTTTCCTTTCAGGGTCAGCAATCTGTTGTGTCCAGGGAAGAGCAGATTATTAATCACCAAATGACAGAGCAGGGTTTACTCATAAGGCAAGAGTGGGAAAATGTCCAAACAGAGTTTAGGTTCCAAAGCAAACAAATCCAAAGGGCAGTCGTTGTCAAACAGGCAGAGGTTCAAAGTCATCTAGGTACAAGAGAACACAGCACAGGGCTTCCATGATCACAGTATTCATCTGTGAAATGTTGCAAAGCATGGTTCAGATCCAGTGGATGTAACCTGGGCGTCTGTGTGTTCCATTATAATTCATACTTTTCAGTTTGTTTAGCCCAAGGGTGTGGACAGGAATTTATGAATTTAAGTCTGTGACATGTGTGGAATTCTTGTCCTTCTTGCCTTATAAAAGAAGCTGCGAGGGGAAATGTCTGCATGAGTGGTAATGGTGAATGCCTCTTTACAGTAAGGTGTGATTTCATCTTGTCTGAAAGAGATGGTGCTGGTATCTATGCTTTAAAGAAAGTCTCCTGAATCCCTGTTATTGTGTGCCTTCAAGTTGTTTCTGAGTTTTAGGGATCCTAAGCGGAACCTCTCATGTTTTTTTCTGGGGCTTCGAGTGTGTGATCCTCCCAGAGTCACTCAGTGGGTTTCTATGGCCAAGTGGAGAATCTAACCTTGGTCTTCAGGGTCACAGTCCAACACTCAAACTACTGTACTGCACTGGCTCTTTTTGAATCTTACTGTACAGCAAAACTTCCAACCAGTGTCCAGTGTCCTGTTTTGGGGCACAGTCCTAGATTGTATACTAGCATTTCAGTTTGATAATGTACGTTGTTGTTGTTGTTGTTGTTGTTGTTGTTGTTGTTGTTGTAAACTTTCAAGTCATTTCTGACTTAGCGGTGACCCTAATGTGACCTTATCACAGGGTTCTCTTGACAAAATTCATTCAGAGGAGTTTGAGTTTGCCTTCCTCTGAGGCTGAGAGAGTGTGACTTGCCCAAGGTCACCAAGTAGGTTTCCGTGGGTGAGCAGGCATTCAAACTCTGGTCTCCAGAGTTGTAATGTAATGCTCAAATCACTATACCATACGGGTATAGTGATTCTAAGCAGCATGGTGATCTAGGCAGATTACCTAGCTCCATTTCAAACCTGGCTACAGGCCTGGTTATTGGACAGAGATTTATGTTTTAATTGTTGATAGTTCTCACTTTTAATTTTAGGCATTCACAGACATCATGCAAGATATAATCTTTTTCCTGCTTTCTGTCTGTGTTATATTTTAGCTGAGCTGAGTCAAAGCAGGTCAGACAAGAAAAAGAGCAGCTGGGTGAACAATGTGAACAAAGAAGTTCCCACGCCATCAGAACCCTTGGGTGCTACAGAAGAGGAATCAAAATTTAGCCAGAGGTTTGACACCTAAAGGAACTTGTGGATAATTTTTGTTGTAATAAAATATTGCTAAGATGTACATTGATGCATTCTGTTTAATTCTTGATTATATTTATACATTAGTTTCAGCATATAACTAGCATTATCTGCCTAAATACCTTGAAGGGACCAGGTATCATTTGGTCTTGGAAGCTGAGCAAGGTCAGGCCTGGTTAGTACTTGGACAGGGGACCAGCAAGGAATACTAGGTACTGTTGGCTGTATTTGAGAGGAGGGTGATGGCAAATCACTTTTGTGTATTTTGTACCAAAGAAGACCTTGTGAAATTCATAGTGTCAACATAAGTGAACAGGTGACATGAAGGTGTACACACACAGGCAGAAAGCTAGCGTACTCTCACAAGGGCACCAGGCAGACCATATAAATGAGGATGAGTAGTCCTTCTGTAGGCTCAGTCTCCTTGAAGCTGTCCATAGGCCTCATGATTTTTGGCTCCTGGAACCACTGGCTTTAAGAGGGAATCTAGTTATTGTACAAAGGGGAGATTTCTCTGCCTGTAAGGAGGGATCTGATTCCTCTGTGCTTTACATGAGGCCTGGGGATGGGGTGAACCCCTTGCAACTTACGTAAATGGTTATTGGTATGATACACTGTGTGATGTCATGGTTTGTGTTAGGCTAGTTTTAATGAGATCAGGGGTGTCGTTAGAGAATGTGGGGGAGCATAATGAGATGATTTACCTCCCTAAACAAAATTTTTCTTTGGCCCCCAAAGTGCAAGCATTTCAGTAGCTTGAAACTTCTGCTGAGCATTAAGAAATACTATTTAGGCATTAGGGCTGCAAGAGTGAAAACTGGGGAAGGCTTCTGTATCTTTAATGCTTGTGCAAAAGAGGGAATTTCAACAGGGGTTATTTGCTACCTGGTTGCATGATACAGAACACTTGCTGAAATTCCCTCTTTTACATAGCCATTAAAGATACAGGAGCCAAATCTACTTTTCAGTCTGACAAAGAAAAGGGGCAGGCAAAGTCATAAAGGGAGGGTAAATACAGCAAGTGTGGACAATTTTCAGCATCTCACTTGCTGGAATTCTAGAAATCTGAGGGCTGAAGGGATATTTCATTGGGTGCACAGACTTGAGGCCCAATCCTCCTTTGCTCCCTCTCCCTGCTAAAGTCCTGGATGAGACCCAGATTCCAGTTCTAATGAAATTGTGAAGCTTTACTGGGTGACCCTGGGCCAGTTAGTCACTCTGTTTCTACTGAAATCTACCTTATGGGGCTGTGGTGAGGATAAAAATCAAGGACAACTATGTGTGCCACTTTGAAAGTTGTTTTTGTTGTTGTTATTGTGTGCCTTCAAGTCATTTCCAATTTATGGTGACCCTAAGGTGAACCTATCCCAGGGTTTTCTGGTGCTGAGAGTGTGTGACACACCGAAGATCACTCAGTGGGTTTCCATGGCTGAACAGGAAATTGAACTCTGGTACTGGGGTTGTATTCCAAGGCTCAAACCACTATACCCACTGGTTCTCCTACAAAGTAGTTCCAAGAGACAATGAGGCTGGAGGAATCTGTAACATCTTCAAGATTCGTGCATGTAGTGGAACCAGAGTTTGCATGGTAGAAGTGCTGGTGCTTTTTTTTATTAGCCAGGACAGTGATGTTACCTCTCACCATTTTTCTAGCTTCC
Organism: Ctenosaura bakeri; assembly: GCA_948474755.1. NCBI lineage: Eukaryota > Metazoa > Chordata > Lepidosauria > Squamata > Iguanidae > Ctenosaura > Ctenosaura bakeri. The sequence continues at coordinate 267,256 of CAOLHI010002217.1, forward strand.
TTTCCACACTCTAAGCTTAACTGCAGTCCTCAGAAAAGCTGAGATGGTTGGGTTAGATTTTGAAACTCTCTGTCTTTCAGAAAGAGTGTTGCATCAATACTGCATTTTTAATCTAATCATGGGTACCAGCATCATGCACATAAAAGCATCTTTTATAGTTTTCTTGGTGACTGAGGTTGCTAGTGATCTCTTAAAGTTATTTGTTCCAGTGTTATGGTAATAGTATTATATGGGACTGAATATGTAGCATCTGATGATATCTTATAGGTTGGCATGCTGAAGCCATTTTTTGTTCTTTCTTAAAAGAGCAAATGTTAGCTATAGGGGAGATGGAGACACACACACACACACCCATACTACAGATGTTATAGTTTGAAAAGAATGTGCACTACATTCTAAAGTACATAAAGGAGAATCACCCTTGTTTAAAGTGAGGGAAAGGTTGCATTTCCTGAACTGTGATCTTCCTTAAAGCAGTATTTACTTGACCTTTTGGGGAAAGAGAGAGAATGGTCTGCATTTAAGCTAGGAGGAACCTTTGTGCAGTTTAAGCTAGAACTCAGTGTAATTTTTGAAAAAAGAATTAAGGAGGGCATCTATCCTCTAGTTTCTTTTCTTTGAGGCTTTCATGGTAACTACCTTCAGCTCAGAGCCTGGCGATATTTCTTTTTTGGACAACACATCTCAGAATCCTTTGGGCTTCTATCCATGCTGGCTGGGGGAATTCTGTAAGTTGAAGTTTGGAACAGTAAGTTTTACAAGCTCTGCTCCAGCTGAAATGCTAAAGTTGTGTATCCATGCATCTGGTTTACATGTGACTGGTCGGCTGACTCTAGCTCTTCAGCCAAGTTCACTTCCTGGCTATAGAAACACCTTATGACATCTTAAAAGAGATTAACAGGGCAATTCACATTATAGATAGCATAGCAGCAGTCAGGCATGGAAATCTCAAAAACATGTATGCAAGGTGGCTGTTCCCATCATTCAACAGTGCTGATATTTCTCTTGAATCCATTGCTGCTTTCTAAGCTGCATTTCTAGCCATAGAGATATCACTTACTGATACAAATACAAAAAGAAGACAAAAGGTGAAAAATTCAATTGAAGAAACTAGGTCTCCCCAACGAAGAGCTATTTACAGAATGCTTTGATAGATTTAATTCCTGCAGTGAATGAAATTTCACTTTTTCTGATCTGGGATGCTTTCCTTTTTATGTTCTAAAACAGTGACACTGGGGCTCAGAGTCAGTGATGGACTTTTTATTGATCTGAGTTTGGAACATTACAACAATTCAAGTGCTTAGAGTTGCTTGCTGGTAATCCTTGATAATCTGCTTTAGGTATGCTACAGAGACTATATAAGTAACAGACTTCCTTGTTTTTCTTTTACAGTCCCAAAGTATTAATTGAAAGTTCTAATACATTACATAAGCCCCAAGAAGATACAAGAAAGGCAGCTGTTTCCCCATCTAAGGTGGGTTCATTGTTAGTGTCTTCTGAAATCAAATTCTGTTTTTTATGTATTGCAGAAGAGAATAGAAATCAGCATTTTCTTACCATACGTGTTCATTATTGACATCCACAAAGTCTTCAAAGGGTACAATATGTAGGACAGAACTACATGTTACACAGAAACCACAGGGTCCTAAGTGTAAGACAGAAGTTTTGCAAATTTGAAAGCAGTGGGGAAGAACAATTAGTGGACATTTTCAGGGCAGTGAAGTAAATGTACCTAAGCACTCAGATTGTAATTTGTCTGTCTAGGAGTATTACTAGTAGAGTGTGCTTCTTAGCTAACACTCGCCTTGTTCGCACATACATGTACAACATTGGATTATTAACTCTCAACTGAATGTGATAATTATCGCCAATACAGAACCTTGTGTTGAGAGTTGGCGGTGAATGCTAGGAGAGTTCTGTTTGTACTGGTTAATCATGATGGCTCATTCATCAGTTCTTGTCACTGTTTGATATACAGTCAAGAAAAATGAGGCATATACATGTATGAATCAGTCATTTGCTATCAAATTAAGAACTGCAAAAGGGACTAAGGTCCCTTTCACACTGTACAATTATAGCATTATAATTCCACTTTAACTACCGTGGCAACATCCTGCAGAATTCTGGACTTTGTAGTTTGGTGAGGGAGTGGAGCTCCCTGGCTGAGAATTCTAAACACCCGTCTTTACACTGCAAATCCTAGGATTCCATAGGATGGTTGCCCTGGCAGTTAAAGTGGAGTTGCAGCGTTATAATTGTGTACTGTGAAAAGGCCTAAGACTGCACACTAAATGATTTTGCATGCTGTTGACAACTGCAGTAAATATCTGGTGGTTCACCTTTTTTAAAAAAAAGATTTTCTCTGTTTTCAGATGTCAAATTTTTACTGTGAACTACTGTTAAAAACATAATATAGATAGATAAAATACAGAATGGTTCTAGATGTGTTATGTATCCAGTCCTCAGATGGGTATCTCCAGGCACATACGTATAGATTTTATTTCTCTCCCCTGCCTGCAAAAAAAAAAAAAAAAAAGAAAGAAAGAAAAGAAAGATTTTGTCTGACTAGGGCAATGAACAATCTTACCACCTTGCTGGATCAGTATTTATGCAATGATTTCTTTTGCAATTTTTTTTACTCCTTTTTTTTGAAGATTACTTTAAGATGTATATAGGATAGAAGGGCAAAACTTTTTTTTAAAAATGAAATCTGAGCAACAGACATATATTGCAGTGTGGAACTTCTGTTTAGACCGGAGAGGCTGGATACATGGTCTCACATAGTTTGCTATTTATTAGAGGGAAAATGTCTTGCGGATACACCCACAATGCAGTAACTGTTGAATGGCCAGCTATTACTTAGGCCATTTCTGCACTAGACTGTTATAGCGCTATTATTCCACTTGCAACATCCTGTGGAATCCTGGGGTTTGCAGTTTCCAACCCCAGGATTCCATAGGATGTTGCAAGTGGAATAATAGCGCTATAACAGTCTAGTGAGGAAATGACCTTAGTTTGAGTATGAACATACTCAGTCACAAGTAGTTGCCAGTATTAAGTTGCATTTTTTTGTAACAAGACAGTATGAAGTTACATTTCGAAAATAATGAGCCTCATGGGAGCGGCATCACTTTTGAGTTTGGGAACAGGTTTACAAAGTAAAATTTCCCAGTTATTTTCTAGTTCATTTTTGTTGTTCTGCACCTTCAAGTCATTTCCAACTTATGGAGATTTGAAGATGAACCTACCCTAAGATGAACCTGTTAGAATCATAGAATCATAGAGTTGGAAGAGACCACAGGGGCCATCCAGTCCAACCCCCTGCCATGCAGGAACACACATCAAAGCACTCCTGATAAATGGCCATCCAGCCTCTGCTTAAAAAACCTCCAAAGAAGGAGACTCCACCACACTCCACTGAGGCAGCATATTCCACTGCCAGACAGCTCTGACCATCAGGAATTTCTTCCTGAGGTTCAGGTGGAATCTCCTTTCCTGCAGCTTGAATCCATTGCTCCTTGTCCTAGTCTCTGGAGTGGTAGAGAACAAGCCTGCTCCCTCCTCAACATGACATCCCTTCAAATATTTAAACATGGCTGTCATGTCCCCTCTTAACCTTCTCTTCTGCAGACTAAACTTACCCAGCTCCCTAAGGTGTTCTTCATAGGGCATGGCTTCCAGACACTTTGCCATTTTGGTTGCCCCCCTCTGGACATGTTCCAGCTTGTCAACATCCTTCTTGAATTGAGGTGCCCAGAACTGGACACGGTATTCCAAATGAGGCCTAACCAATGCAGAATAGAGTGGTACCATTACCTCCCTCGATCTAGACACCATACTGCTATTGATACAACCAAGAATCGTGTTGGCTTTCTTGGCTGCCGTGTCACACTGCTGACTCATGTTCAGCCTGTGATCTACCAAGACTCCTAGATCCCTTTCACACATACCGTTATCCATCCATGTGTCCCTAATCCTATATTTGTGCATTCCATTTTTTCTGCCTAAGTATAGGGCCTTACATTTCTCTCTGTTGAATGCATATTATACATGTTTTCTTGGCAAGATTTGTTCAGAATGGGATTGACTTTACCTTCCTTTGAGACCACGAGAGTGTGACTTGCCCAAGGTCAGCCAGTGGGTTTCCATGGCTAAGTGGGAATTTGAACCCTGGTTTCCAGAGCTGTAGTCCAACACTCAAATCATTAGATCATAGTGTGTCTGTCTAGTTAATTTTAGGAACATTTTAAAAGGTCTTTTGAGTGGAATTTTCCAATTTGTTTGCCATTATCTTATCATTCTGAAGGGTTTCTTGGTAAGTAACAGAAAGCAACTTAACAGATAGCCTTTTTTTCTGCAGTGTTAACTAGGATTAATTACTTTTGATGAACGCACAGCAGATGAATGTTAATGAGCAACTTTGCCCAGGTTCTGATTTTTCTAAACTGCCTATGCCTTGCATGCTTAATATTTGCTGAGGTTTTGCACATGTCTAATTGCCTCTGTGTGAGCTTCCAAATCTTTTTTGGCCTACAGTTCCCATCAACTCTAGCCAGCATAGTCAGTGGTGAGGGATTATGGGAACCATTGTCCAAAACCATCTGGTAAACCACTGCAACACATCTGTGCCATAAATGATGGCTCTCACTCTGGTTTTATGTATTGTACATTTTCTTGCTCATGTGGTTTTTTTGACATTATAATGTTAAACTGAATATTTAATTTGTTTCAGGAAAGGAAAAATCCATTTAATGACTCAGTACTTCTGGAAGATAATGGAAAAAGTGGGCAACATGACAATGAAATGACTGGTTTATCAGAAGGATCAGACAAAGGTGACATTTCTTTTTTTAAAAAAAAAACTTATTTGTGCTCTTCTATGAAGTTACTTAAAAGTTGAAATAAATGTGAGAAAACCTTTTGATTGCCACTTCTGGTGTCGTGTTAACGATTCCATATTCCAAAGGAGTTTTCCAGACATATTGCACTGCATTTTTTGCATTTTCATGGATTGACGTCCACCCTTTCCACTGGCAAGGTTAAAACTGGCTAAGGAATAATGCAAAATTGCAACAAAAGTACAAGCCTGCCTGTGTTTTGAGATCTGCTGGGGAGGGCCTTCTCTCTGTCCCATCACCTTCATAAGTATACCTGGTGGAAATATGAGAGAAGACCTTCTTGGTGGTTCTCCCAGGCTCTGGAGCACCTTCCCAGAGAGATTAGACTGGTATCCTCTTTCCTGTCTTTCCACAGGCAGGTGAAAACCTTTTACTTCTAGCAGGCCTTTGAGAATTTTTTTTAGGGGAAATGAGCCTTGTCTGACTGGTTTATCAGAGAAATGGGCCTTCTGTGATTGCTTTATCATTTTTATTTGGTTCTTTTATGGTTTACATTTTTAAATGGTTTTAATATTTTAATAGTCTAATTTCTTTCTAACCTTTGTATGCCATAACTTTTTAACTATGTCTTATTGTCTGTAAGCGGCCCTGAGTCCCAAACAGGGAGAAAGGTTGGATATCAGTAAATATAAACATAATTATAATCACAAAGTGCAAAATTGGAAGAAGACATGATTCTAACTTACATGATATGTGTAAGATGTGTATAATGAATCTTCTTACTCAATACTAGAATCAGATTTGCTGTGGGGAGTCTGCTATAACAGTTATGTTAAGTTTCTGATACAAGAACTGAATACATTAGTCTGCACATGAGGTGCTTGCCTTGTATTTCATGTGCTTATTTTAAATCAATTGTAATAAAATAGAATCGTGTAATGACAAGGCATAATTCATTGCAAATACAGACATTTGCCATGCTGGTTGGGGGATTCTGGGAGTTGTAGTCTCAAAGGTAATTTTGGTAAGCGAGCATTGAATCCTCCTTCTTTTGCTGAAAATTGATCATTATCTTTTTGGTGCTAGTAGCAATGGTGCCAAAGCTCAGTTAAGTCTGTAAATTCAGACTGTCAAATTAATCCAAAACTGCTTAGTTTGTAAATTTATCAGATTTGTGAGTTTTTGTATGAGAAGGGGAAAGGAAGAAATCCCAATTCTTATCCACTAAAAGCCACTGTCAATTTTCTCATGTTTTTGACTGGCTGTTGCTTTTTGCTAGACTGATGGATCTGCAGAAAGCAGAAGGCAAGGTATGTTGTAGGGGTAGAGGAATGTGGGATGACTCTGTCCTACTGACACTTCTGTCTAGGGTTTTCAAGTCATGACTATCTCAGGTCCTAAGATTTCAGGGGCAAAACCTGAGACCAAGCAGTGACACTTCATGATGTTACAAGGGGCAACTGCTAATGATAACCTTAACCATGATATACAGTATACCCTCTGCTGGCACAGATGTGAGGTCACGCGAAGCCTTGTGACCCATTATCATCAATGGACATAAGGGGTGCATGCCTGTATTGGCATGGGTGTGTGCATGTTGTGTCCATTGACAATATTAGGATGGAGCATTCACGGTTTTTGGTTTATGCAGGGGTTCCTGGGACGGAACCCTGCATATATAGAGGGCACATTGTTTTAAGCATCAAGCACAGACATGTAGAGTTGCCAGAGTGAAAATCTGTCCTGCCCTGGATAAGTCACAGTCTACAGACTCCACTCTGGAGTAGACAGTAGTGTTTATTTATAGCAGAACAAGCAACACAGCACATTTCTTTCAAAGTCGCTGAGACTGCAGCATACATGGAGTTTACACGTTTTATACCTTTTCATACAAATTTAGGCTCACAAAGCTGTGATTGGAGAAGGCTCATAATTTTATCATCACTCCACATCTTTTGACATTTCCCAGACTTGCAGTTGTTTATCCATCTTTCATCCTTGGGGAGGAAGCCCCCTTATCTCCAGCCACTTTGAGTTTCCAAAACACCTCTTAGTACTTTCATTTTCGCCTCCTCTGATCTTCTCCCCTTTCACTTGGATACATTGTGGCAAGAAGCAATAAAACAATTAGCCTGTTGCCTACCTCTACCCTTCCCATCTTTTTGTGAGGCATGCTTGTTTTTTTCTCCCTCTTCATTGGGAAGATACAAACCTTAAATCCTAAAGTAAATCTTGTAAAACAGAAGATTGCAACTGTAGTCAGTATACAGACCTTTGTTCCCAGTTCAGAGTCTAGACTGGGATAGGCAATCTCCATGGGATGTGTGTGTGGGAGGATACATTTTCTATCCCTGAGGGATATTGGATGACAAACCACTATTCCCTCCTTTTTTATTTTTTACTTTTTGTGGAAATTTTTCAAAAACTCAAATGCTTTCTGCATGCCCTGTAGGCCAGATGTGGGGGCTAAAAACATGCTGAAATATGACCTCACATACTGCCTAAAAGGTATGGGGGCTTTTTGCCCCCTATGAGCTGTTTTAGGCCCAAGAGAGAGCTTTTTATAACCAAGAAGTAAAATGGAAGTCAATGTCCCGTTCACTTCCTAGTTTACAAGAGGCCTCACATACAGCCTCCTATGGGGGCATTTTTTTAAAAAATAAATAAAATAAAATATGTCCTCAAGTTGAGGAAGATGCTGGTGGCCTATTAGGGGGCTAAAAATGATCCTGGTGGGCTTCACTTGGTGCAAATCATCTTCCTTTTCATTCAGGGCATCTTCAGGAGATTAATCTGATTTTTTTTCTGGATTATTTCCAGAACAGATAAATTGGGAAGAGGGGAATCTCCTCATCCATATGACTAACAGTTTAAAGGACAATTCATATATTATTGTAGAACTGCCTTGAACATAAATGGGTCTGTCTCATAATTTTTTAAAAAAGAAGAAACACAAGCCATGCGTATTGCACTTAGATTGTGAAAGATTTGCCTCTGCTTCACAGATTTATCCCTTTCTTGGTCTGAGGCTTAATCTAACCATGCAGCAGAGTGAGGGGGGTTCTATGGTAGCTGACATACACTCTACCACTTCAAGTTGTGTGTGGGAAAAGTAATGTTTTTCAAAATACTCGCTTGAATTAAAACATCCTGAGAAGTACAAAACTAACATAGCATAGCATTTGTTGGGGAGAATCTTTCCCTCTGTTTGAGTTGTTTGATTTTTGGTAATAGGTAAGGCGCTCTTAAAAAAAAAAAAAAAGAAAGAGCCAGTGTGGTGTAGTGGTTTAAATATTTGACTAGGACTCCAGGAGGCCAGGGTTCAAATCCCCACTCTGCTATGGAAACCCACTGGGTGACCTTGGAAAAGTCACACTCTCTTGGCCTCAGAAGAAGGGAAAGGCAAACCTCCTCTGAGTAAATCTGGCGGAGTAAACCCTGTGATAGGTTCGCCATAAGTCGGAAACAACTTGAAGGCACACAGCAACATGGGATTCTTTACATGGAAGTTGCAACAAGAAAAGTACACAGAGGCACACATACAGGCCTGCAGCATAAAGTGTTAGTCTTCATTGTGCTAAATGGTTGACAGGCTAACAGGAAAGCTTTGAAGCTCTCTGTTTTCTTGCATTGCATCTCCTAACAAATAAGCTTATGTCATTTCTTCTCCAGGGAATATAATACTTGTATTTAGTTGCATGTTGGCTTGTTTGTCTCTACCAATTTGTTTTACTTGTAGTAAGCGTTTACCTTTTTCGTTATGTGCATGTCTTGTCTTGCAGACACACACTTGCCTTCAGTAGAAAACCAACCCAGGGCAAACTTAACAAACCACAGCAGGGTAGAAGGGCCAGAGCAGGCTCCCATGGGACTGGGTGAGTTGCAGATACAGGCAGGAAAGCCTCCAGTGCCAAAAGCCAGGAAGAACATCCACAAGACATCAGATGTCAGCTTGATGAATGAAGATTCCTTTTCCAAAGCATCAAGAAGGATCAAGCAGGCGAACCGCCAGGGGACACCACCCAGAGGAATCTTGAAACGCAGCTCAAGTTCAAGCTCCACAGATTCTGAAGTGCTCCGTCTGAATCAAACCTTGGATTCTTCCAGTAAAAGTGGATTGCCACCTTCATCTATCCTCGAAGGTGTTGCAGAGAAGGATGCTACTCCCGCTGGAGAATCAGAAGAATTCTCACAAAACTCACTTGAAAGACTAAAGCAAGTCAGGTTCTCCTCCAGCGTAAGTAGGAAAGAACATCCACAAAGTCTTGAGTTGCAAGAGGGAAAAGAATCTGGGGAATTCACGTTGCTAGACTCTGACTATGTCAAGACCAATGACAGTCCTGTGGGTGGCTTAGATGCAGTCCAGAATGGGAAATCTGTGCCAGAAGAGGCTCCCCGGACCCATTTTCCAGCTCTAAATGGTAACATTGAAGATAAAGGAGTATCCCAAGAAGAGGAAACCGCTTCAAGCTCTTACAGTGCTAACAGTTCAGACCTGCCCTTAGATTCCTCACAGCCTGTGCAGAGCCCCATAGTGGAGCCTATACTTCCAAGTGAATCATCTAGCAAGATCCTTTCCAATGCTGGGGAAGAACAAACTGCTGAAACGCAAGTTAAAACTAAATATCGGAGCCCTGAGCCAGACGCCGTCTCCAAAAGCACAACTGGTAAGAAGTACAGGTTAGCCCCATGTGTTAACAACCAGTGAAAGTCTTGGGTTTGAATAGCCTTGTCTGCCAGTCTTGCATTTGGAACTATGCTATTGCTTCACCATTTTAACCCTGATTATTTCAAATACTAACCATTTGCCACTGCTGTTTCTTTTTAACTCATTGCCACCACTTCTTCAGATACTTGCTGATTATTTTGTTGTTTAGGGTGCACTCCATTGATTCTTTTGATGAACTGACTTGAATCAAATCACATTGGGGACAAGCAGGTTATTAAATCTTTACTGGGGCAAAATATCATATGATGGGTAAGTAACATTATCTAAGCAAAAGTCTGAGATCTAATCTTGCCCTTTTTGTTGTTTGGAAGTACATGCCAAGATTGAAGAACTGGAATGTGACAGCTGAATTCTTTCTTGCTCCAATTCCTTCACTTTTCCCCCCTCTGTCTGGTGAAAACTATGGTTTGCTTTAATTTCCATACTGGGTAAAACTATGGTTTGCTGCTAAATTTGAACTGGAAGCTTTCTTCAAGCAAAGATTTGTCTCTTTCATCTGGACCAGAGGACTGAAGGGGCACAAAGCTGCATCTTGGGACTCTATCTCTTTGCAGTCTTTTATATTAGGAATTTTAAGTCTTAGTCTGAAATGTGAACAAGCATTTTTCATTTTGCCATCATATTTGTTTTTAATGGTAATGTACACTAGATGAAGGATTTGAAAGTCGATTCATCCAGCTCATGTAAAGCATTGCATCCCTATACCTAAAATGACAGCGATGTGCACACAGACGCGCTGAAGCATCCACATGCACATCATCACCATTGAATATAATTGAACATGAGCATTAGCAAATTCTGGTATTTGCAGGGAGTCCTGGAATGGAACTCTTGCATACATGGAGGACTGACTGTACTAAGTAAAGCTAATCTGTTATATATATGTCCCATACAATGTTGCCATAGATCATTTTAGAACCTTCCCAAACCCCCTTCTTTTTTTAAATGTTAGAATTGTACCAAAACGAGGCATGCCTCCAACACATTGTATTTGGAGAAAATCCATTTTTCATCCCAGATCAGAAGCTTTATTTATTTATTTTTAAACAAGAGATACTAATTTCACACAGCTGACACAGCCCCAGAGAAATGGCCTCCATACCTCTGGCACTTATTACTTCTAACCTAGAAGGATTTAGTGGTGGGGAAGTAGTTTAACATTTCACCTCATCTCTAAATTGTATCATAATGCTTCATTCTTGATGGACAAGTTGTTGTTATTTTTAATATCCAACCTTTGTCCCAATAATGGGACTCAAGGTGGCTTACAACATATTTAAAAACAACACTGGTTACCATATTACCCACAAACTTCAGTAAAAATATAAATAGAAAAATTATTTAAAAGACAGTTAATTTATAAATTTAAAAAAACCTTTAAAATGTATTGAAAGACTATATAAACCAAGAAACAACACATCATTAAAAGCCCATCTCATTCCATTTCTGAAAGCCAGATGGCACAAAAATATTTTAATTTGCTGGTGGAAGGAAACCAAGGACAGAGCCATACTGGCCTCCCCAGGGTGGGAGTCTGAGAGCAGCCACCAAGAAGGCCTCCCTTTTTCCTACCAAAGGGGATTGAGAAGGTGGTAGAACAAAGAGAAGGACTTCTCTACAAGATCTCAGAGCTCATACAGTCCTTCAGATAGTCTGGATCCCAGCAGTAGAGGGCTTTATAGCTTATCACCAGTACTTTGAATTGTGCTTGAAAATGGATTGGTCGCCAGTGGAGCTGTTGCAACAAGGGAGCTCTATGTCCCCTTGTTGTCAGTAGGTGAGCATTCTCACCTCAAAGCATTAGAATCTCTTTCTGCTGGCTGTTTGCCGTAATAAATAAAATGAATGAATGAATGAATGGACTCTCTTGAAAAATATCACAATTTGTACTTAGCTTGCTGTATGGTAGTGGAGGCAGGCAAATCTAAAAAAAGTATGAGAACACAGAAAGGAAAGGAAAGAATTCAAAGAAGAGTCTTCTGATTAGATGAAAAAAAGTAACAGTGTAGTGTGTAGACAATTTAACAGAGGGAAACATTCCTCACTTAAATAGATCACTGCAGAGGCAATGATTTGCAGCTCAACAATTCAACTCCACCTATGTAATTGCCAGTTTGTCTTTGTAGTATAGAACAATCATTACTTTTTCTTGTTTCTTAGTAATTTGAAAGCTTGCATTTCATACGGGGCTGCATGCTTTAATTAACCGATTTAAAATGTTTTAAAGCAGTCACTTCCCTTTACAATTAACCCTTTTAAAAAAAAAGAAAATTAGTATTTCAGAGGACAGGCAACCTCTTAGAGCAAGGTGGGCAATGCCCTCTGGTGGGGCTCCTCTTCCTCCATTTTCAGTTGAAATGTAGCCAGATAGTGATCAAATGTCAATTTTCTTTCTTACCTTCTTGTGACATTTTCGGCAAAGATTGTTTTTCTTCTATAGTAGAGTGATATAGGGCATGTGGGATGTTTTGAGGCATGCTACCTTTCCAAGTAGCATTTTGGAGGCATTTCATGAACAATTTTTTCACCTCTCAAAAATAAATAAATAAATTGGGGAGGGGGGAAGCTCTGGGGCTTTGGGGCCCATAAAAAGGGGCTGGGGCTGAACTTTTCCATCTCCTTTCTTAGACACATTCTCTATTTCATTTCTCTCCCAGGGAGATGCCTTTATGAAGATGGCTACTGCTGTAACAAATAAATGAACCATCAAAATTTTAGATTTTAAAATGGAGCATATCTTTTCCCTTAAAATGTATTGATGATAGGCAAATTTGTGTATGTTCAGTTGATTAAAATTCACTTGATAGACTAATATTCCTTTAATTGGGTGGCAGACCAAGTTTCACAGCAAAAATTGGCTCTGTTTCTTCTAGGCCAGCAGTTGCCTTTGGCTACAAAAGAAGAGCCTCAGGCACCAAAGGTTGGCTCCGCGGACCTTGAACAAGGTAAGCCTGCACTTGTTGAGGGTCAGAGTGCTAACACCACTTCTAAACCTGACAAACATGCTGCTGAGATCTTGAAGGCAGCTGATGAGTCCATATCCAAAGTATTAGACTGGTTTAAAAGAAGTTCCAGTACTGCTGGTAAAGAAACTGATTTGCTAAACCCTCAAGAAAAGAAACTTGCAGAGGAGATGGACATGCCTACCTCAAGCAGGTTACCTGTAACTAGAGAAGATGACATATCAAGTACCATTGTGTTAAATCAAGATTCTTCTGCACATGAAACAAAAGAGCCAACAAAAACAGACTATGAATTCCACAAAATTATAAACCAACCAGACCAATCATCATTTGCCAAGAGTGAAAGTCCAAGTGACCAACACCAGGGCATTCATACCAGTGTGGGAACACATCTCCAGACCATTGATCAGGGTGTGAACAAGACCAGTGGAACTGCTGTGGGAGGTGAACACAAAACAGAAGTGGAAAACACTTCACACACACAACCGGAGGCATTTCAAGATAAAAAAATGAAGCTGAGTTACAAGATTGATGATTATTCTGTAAAAACAGTGAAAGGGAAAAGCAGTACCCATGCATACACTGATGGGGAGAGAGATGTTAAGTCCCTTTTAGAAGAACATCACCCTGGAGAGCCTGAAAGAAAGCAATCTGGATTTCTAGAGGGAGAAAACATGCATCATGCCAATAGAGGGAATCTCTCTGTTGTGCAGGAACAAGAATTCAAACAACCATCTCTGACTGAAGATAAAAAAAGAGTCAAGGACATCAGGGCTTTTTGGGAGGGAGAGAAAATTACCCCAAAGGCTACAAATAAGGAAGATCTAATAAATAAAGGCAGAACAGTGAGTAACACGGAACTGAATGATAAAAAGGAATCCAGCAGAACAAAACCAATGGGTGAATCTTCAGGCTATGCTACAGGTGAATCAGACAATGAACAAAGCAAATACAGTATAGTTACCTTCAGAAAAGTTGAATTAAGTGATGATGACTCTGAACCTAACCTTAAGCTGAATTCAGGAAAAATGAAACCAAGCCTAATGGATAACTCCAAAGGAAGCCATCTAGTTGATAGATCTGCCAAAACACCTCCGAGTGAACAGAAGGATAATGAATTTACAGAACAGATGGGTGGAGAGAATTTGCAGCTGAGACATAATGAAGTGCCCTTTTCTAAAAGTGATGGAGGTTTACAGTCTGGTGCCCTACCTCAGAAGCCTCATTTTAAAATTCATTCTTTAAAGGGAAAAATAGATGAAGAGTCCAAGGCCCAGATGCTCAACCCTTCACAGTTTCAAAGCCTAAGAAGTTTTTGGGATGTAGGAACTAAACCAGTGAACAAGACAAATGAGGAGAAAGTGAAGACAGTTCTCCCCAAGAGTAGAAATAGTAGTACAGGAAGTTATCAGAAAGAGTCAGAGGAGTTAAAAGTAGTTAGAGCAGAAAATAGCCAGACAGTTTGGGAAAGTGAACCACAAAAATTAATCCTCAGAGAAGAAAGATTGGAGAAACCAAATGTGAAGGTTTCACTCAAAAATGTATTAGAAACAAGCAGAGTGTTCTCAAAAGAAGCAGGACAGCCAGATCTGTCTCGATCAGTAGGTTATATGCCAAAAGAAGGCTCAGAATTTGTGTTAACAGAGGCTGGCTACTCAAAGAGAAGAGCTATGCTTCCAGTGAATGAGTATATAGAGAAGACAGTTGCTCTGTCACAAATATCAGATGGTTCACTTAATAGTAGTTTGCAGAAACTGTTGACAGAAGCATCTTGTGACTCCTTGCTGGTTTACCCATCAGCTGGTGAGAAGAAGGTTCCACATATGGAATTAGCAGCAAGTCAGGCTCCACAACACAATCAGGTGGTTCCTGCAAACACAGATAAAAAAGCTGAAGTTACAGCAAGTGAAGTTGTAGAGACTGTGAACCGAACTTTGGTCCCATCAAAAGCTGATGATGATACCTTCAACATGAGTTTGGAAAGGTTGCTAAAGGAAGTCTCAGATGTGAAAACTTCTTCCAGTCATCCTGTAATGGTGGATGTTTCTGAACAAGCTGTTTCTCTATCAAAGAAGAGTCCTTTCTTTAATAAGGTGATGGAACTCAGCCATGAGTCTTATCCTGATGCTCGAAACAACAGTGGGTTAGGACCACAGGGAATGGAAGGAGTTATGCAGAACCATGTCTTGCAAAAAGACCAATCTGTTGAGTTTAAAATGAGCACAGGGAATTTGCCTACAGCAGTAGCAGAATCCAGCTCAGTACCTGGGAGAGCTCCTAACATGGAGGAAGGTCAAATTCATCAAGATGATATTCCTTCTCAGGAAGAAGTCTTGCAGATTCCATCTCCCAAACTAATAGTACCTGATGCTTTTCTTGCTACTCAGAACAGAGAAAACACTCCTACAGAAGAGGTTTCTGAGACCGTGACAGGAATTAATGTTCCATCAACCAGAAAATGCAGCGATTTGAATGCCAAACTAGCCTCCCTTCTTAAAGAATCACCAGAAATGCCTTGCATTTCAGCTGCTACTGAAAGTATTTTAAAAACACAATTTGACCATATTCCTGAAGAAGGCCAGCAAAGGTCTCATAATAAAGTGGCTGAAAGAACTGTTCCTGCTTCACCCCAAATGGCCAGCCCTCCACGAGACTCCACCATTGAGGCAACTGAGAAAAGCACAGATGCACCTGAAGATGGCGGCAACAATTTGGTTGTAGTGCCTGGTGAACCAGCCAAAGAGACTACTTTTGTGTTGCCATTAACAAACGAGAAAAATGTAGGAGCTGAAAGGTATGCAGTTTCTATTGGGAATCAACCTGAGGATGTGGCAGAGACAGTGGTGAAGAGTAGTAAATCAAATTTATATGATCCTGAAGCATTTAAAGCCAACTTAAGCAAACTGATTAAAGAGGATTCGGAAGACAGAGAAGTCCCCTCATCAGCTCATGCCCCATTATCAACCGCTCAGAGTGTGCAATCAATTTTTGGAAGAGATGGACCATATCGTCAAGAAATAATTGAAACAGTAGAAAAGGCTACTGCTCCCTCCAACTCCAGACAGGCAGAACTTAAAATGGACTTCCAAAAATTGCTCAAGGAAGATTCTGAAATCATTCCTGGCAACCAGAGAAATATAGATAGTAACGCTGGAGTGCAGATAGAAAGGGAATCTAATCAGAATGTAGATTTGGTTTGCCAACAGCAGGTGAGTCAAGAAGTTGATGAATCTGTAAACAAAACTGTTGTTCCATCCAAGCTGAAGCAAAGAGAAATTCATTCTGGCTTACAGAAACTGCTTGCAGAAGTTGCAGAGATGCCACCTGCCCAGCTGGGATGTTTAGATGCCAAAATAAAGGAGAGCATACAGGTTAGTCCTGGTTTAGAAAGTATGGGGGACCTTCCCCAAGAAGCAGATGAAACTGTAATAAAATCTATTGCACCAGGAAAAGATGATGCTATATTCAAATCCATCTTAGAAAAATTACTTAGGGACAGCTCTGATGTCACTTCCCAGTCTTCCATGGAAGTTCCTGATGACTCAACATCTCAGTTAGAAAAGCAAAGCTCATCTGTAAAAATGCCAACACCCATTACAAGTGGGTCAAGTGACTATCGCACTGAGGTTAAAATACCACTCAAGGGAAAATTTTTCAAACAAGATAATCAAACTGTAGAGGAAGCAAAGGTTTCTGGCATTCCTCAAAGTAAGGTGGTTTTTCAGAAAACTGTCCATGTTAATCTTCCATCCACTGGAGCCCAACTTCTGGAAGAAGGGGAAGGTTCTCTCACCCATTCCAGGGCAGATAAGAGAGAGAAGAAATACGAAAGAGAGAGAGAAGAAAGGGTTTCCGGGACAAGTACTTCCTTAGACGATGGGAATGAAGTAGTGACAGTAACACCTGGATCCCAAAGGTCAAGCACCCCACTTTTACAAAAGGAAAATTCTCCCAAAATAAGTAAAGTGGAGCTTTTTCTTGCTCACCCAAATGCAGATGATAATGAAGAAGAAGAAGATGATGATGATGAAGATGCCAGGAGTTTTGGATCAGATCTTTCAGATGAGAACAGCAGTTCCTTTGTGGGAATCCAAAGAAGTGGAACGCGTGAGCAGTTTTGAATTCTTCTACTGTTCTGGATATTTGTATGCGTTTTATAAAACAAATTCAGAAAATCATATGAATGGAACATTAGTCTCCAAAGCCAAATATTTGGGTAACATTTCTCTTAAGGCAAAATTTCCCAGATGTTCAATATGAGGAGCACTTTCTCTCTGAAGGGTGGGAAATGGTACTGTACAATCAAAGTAGATATATGTCCCACATAGAAGCTTCGTGTTTTTTTTTAAATATACTTTAGTGCTCCTCACGGTACACTACAGTGTTCTTGCATACAATTATAGGGGCGTGAAGAAATTGCTTTTTGGGACCACAACTCCCAGAATTTCCCAATCAGTATGAGATTCTTGGAGTTGTCCAAAATAAGTACGTTTTCCAAGTTCTGACAACTTGGGACTCACCATTTCAAAAAAGCAGCAGTCCTAGGGATCCCGAAGGATTCTGCCATTTCCCAGGGAAACAAAGCATCAAATTTCAAATAGCTAATTAGATTCCTCTATCTCTAAATGGACCAATGCCCCTTAAAGCTCTAGTTGGTGATAGATAACAGTGTCATTGGAACTTGCTTCTATTGTTGTTCAGTTGTCTTCAGTTTAAAAAGCAGAACTCTTGTTCTTTAGGAACAGGAATTGCTAGAGTGAAGCACAACAAATGAAAGCTCCAATTTGGGGCATGGTTCTTCCACACATGCATTTTTTCTCTCTCTCTGTTACCCTGTTTACTGAGGGTCCTGGGAGGGACACCTTTATGCTCTCTCAATTAACTAAGTTTTGGGAAATTAGCTGGAGCACAAGTTAGCAATGCGAGAGGCAGGGCAATGCAGCGGAATCTTTTACCCAGTGTCTACGGGGTCAGGCCAAGCCAAGGAGCACACCGGAGTTTAAGAATAATTGAGATTTTTATTAAATACAGACAAACAGTGTATGCAACACACTCACACAGATAACTATAGAAAATAAAGGTGGGAAAGGTATAGAGGGATTTTGAGAGGGATTGTTGAATTGGGTGATACAACACCTGCCCTGAAGCCCGGATAGGTCACTGCGAAGATCCAAAGTAGTGCAGTCTCAGCCAATATGACTGAGGGGAAGGCTCGCCAAGCAGAGCAGCGGCAAGATGGGATGGAACTCAGGAGCGATCCGAGGAAGGTCTCGGAATCGGGGGTTTTTATAGGGAGAAATGTAACTGCAGGCTATTCCATATTTGGGGAAAACAATGAGTTTCGGGCGCGAGACAAAGCTTTGGAAAGGTGAAAATTTAACATGGTTGAGTTAAGTCCAAATTGACAAAGAGGTAGACAGTATGCAAATGCTCAGTGCTTGACATTTGAGTATTGAGCTTGCCAAGCTGCCTGCTTGGGGCAGGGAGTTCGTTGTAAGCAGCGTGCATACATAATAAGGGTGTTTGCAGAGAGGTCTCCTAAAGCGGCGATCTGGCTATTTCTGGCCTGCCTGTATTATGTTGGGATATTGCAGCGTTTAGTGGCTGAGCGTAGTTCTGTGCTTGTCTGGGGGCCTCACAAACACGTGGAGAGGAGTGGTGGAAGAGAGCCAAATTATTGATATCAAAATGATATCTAACATCCCCAAATCCGGGCTAGCAAATGCAGTAACATCTCTCTAGGTGCTTTATTATGGATTTGCTTTTAAAGCGATTCAGTTTACACTGTTGTGTACATAAAGATCCAGGTGTGCTGTTCTCAGAGAACTGATTTTTTTTTGTCCCTTTAGGAAAGACAACTTTTTTCCTGAGAGTGGAATAGCATCTTATAAGAAACATGCAGTTGACAAGAGTGCTCTCTAGAAATGGCAGGCCATGGTTGGGTTAGCATTTCCATTACTGCTTGTACAGTTCATGCCATGTCCTGATGTTGTTGGCCTATATCTAGGAGTGGGAATCTTGTAGCCATCTTGATATTCTTGGACTGCAATTCTTAGCAGCCATAACCAACATAGCCAATACTGAAAATGCTTGAAGTTGTAATCCAGCAACATCTGGAGGTCTGTATGATCCCACAGCTGCCTAAATCCCATGCTAATCCCATTGACTCAATTGCTGAATGTTGAGTCAACATTTATGTACATCTCATTGATTCAGTGGGTCTACTCTAAAGTCAGGTCCAGAAGTTAGATTATGTCATTGTGCCTTCTGGTTTTTCTCTCTTTTGCTAATGGCAGAGAATGATTGTAGGTGGGGAAATGTGCAGTGACAATAGCATCAGGACATGGTGTAAGTTGTATGAGATGTTATGGAGGAGACAGAATATGGTCATTTTGGTGGCACATACATGTTTCTTGTAGTAGTTAGGTAGAGGTATTTTTTTTAAAAAACTGTATACATGAGGGGAAAAATTAGGCTATACTTACTTGAGAGGTATGTCTGTGTGTTGTGCAGTGTTCATGTGTTTTGTCTTGAAACAGGTTTGGAAGAAGAACTAAACCCTGTTATGGAGGCTTTGAAAAGGAGTTCAAATAGGCAAATTCCTTCCAAAAGTCTAGAGGACATTCCATCAGCCACATCAAGTGAGCAAAATAGTTTGCTTGACATCTTCCATGTCCTTCAAGGTTTATCTTAAAAAATCCTCTTTCCATCTGTCCATCATGGTCAAGAAGTATGGTCTGCCATTGCCTATAGCAGAATGAAGCTCGTAATAACTTTTTAGAAAAACATATGCATCTAATACTTATACATTTATAGTTTGAAGAAACCATGTAAAGCCACTGGTTGGCTCTTGGTCCAATCTCATAACTGGCAATTTGGCAGAGAGTTCTGGGATGGGCTGTCGACTCTCATGTTGCTTTTAGTATATTGAAAGCAAAAGGCTTGCTTTATGCCTCCACTCTAGCATCCCAGGTTTTGCCACCTGTATTTTATTTCCCTTACTCAGTCAAGCAAACGGCATGACAATAGTGGTATAATTTAGTGTAAACCGTGCCTAGGGCAAGTGTGGAAGTTGTGCCCCTATCTTCTTCCCCCTGTCCCCACCCCTACATGCACAGCTTTTTTGCGTCTCCCTGGCATTGGCGCCTGAGACGAGTGCCCTACTTGCCCCACCCTAAATATGTCTCTGCATGACAACAATGCCTTTGTAAAGTGATGACTTTATTGACCCTTTGGTAATGTTGGTTTCGAGATGCTAACAGAAAAGATGAGAGGAGTAGATGGTGGGCAGTATCATCTCCTGGCCAGCTATCAGTAGCAAGCTATCAGAAGGCAGATGTTGGTTGTTTCCCCAGAATGCTGAAGTGTGTCTGAAAGACAAATCCCTGTCCATATATGTTTTTTCTCCTTTTTGCCTCTGGTAAATAGGTTGTTGTTCTGTTCCTTGAAGTCATTCTGACATATGGAGACCCTAAGGTGAACCTTCACAGGGTTTTGTGGGGCCAAGAATGTGTGATGCACCCAAGATTACCCAATGGGTTTCCATGGCTCAAGGGGCAATCAAACCGAGATCTCCAGGCTTGTAGTCCAACACTTAAACCACTATACACTGTTGGCTTGACAAAGGGTTATTAGTCCCAATTAGAATATACCCATTAATTTAGCAGACCTTCTTAAGTCAGCACTTACCTAAGTGGATCAATTCTAATTCGACTAAAAACTGAATTTAACCCAATGGGGTGACATTTTTTGCAGATTTTTGGCCACTTTTCTACTTCCTATTTTTTAAAAAACAATAATTTAAAAGTAGCATATTAGTAGCACACTTCTCATAAATCGAACTACAGATAGTATTTCTGTTGAGCCAATGTAGTATAGTGGTTTGAGTATTGAACTAGGATTCTGGGAGATCAAATCCCTGCTCAGCCATGGAAACCTACTGGGTACCTTTGGGCATGTCACACTCTCTCAAACTCAGAGGAAGGCTAGAGCAACTCTGTCTGAACAAATTCTGCCAAGAAAACCCCAAGATAGGGTTGCTGTAGGGTTGCCATAAGTCAGAATGATTGAAGGCACATAACAACAAATGTATTATTAACTTTTTTCAGTGAAAAATAATGCTGAAGCTAACACTTGAACTTTTAAAAGTAATGCTCTGAACTCAGGATGTTAAAAGGCTCTATTCTGTCAAATGGTTTAGAAAGAGTCTTTTGCTGAATGACACCTTGTAAAAGCCTGCTGTTGCTTGCATCTAACAGCTTTGATAAGCTGCCTGATAAACACTATTAGACACAAAAATATGACCGCTTTTTAAGGGCAAATTTCTTTATGCAAGATCGTTTCATAGTGAAGGTGTCTTCTTTGCATTTGAACTTGGTATTCCTTCCAAGTTCCATCTTTTCCCATTTTTAGAGCCTTCTGTTGTGAGCCCACAGTGATCTTCTGAGCAGCTGAAATGTCTAACTATGTCACCGTTTCCCCCTGTACAGATGAAGGAAAAGTAAACCTTCCAAAGGAAGACTTAATGCTTAGTGCTGAAGATGGTAACTATTTTATTTGTGGTTGCATGAATGTAACCTTGTGCTTTAGTAGTGTGTGTGAATTCTTTGCAGTGATGTGCTTTTCCATTCTCCTTCTAGGATAGCCAGTTTTTTAGAAGGGTACATATGGCATGACTTTGGATAATCTTCATATTGGTTATAATCAATCACAAGTTGCCATGCTTGAACCCAGCTGATGTCAGTAGGACACAGTGTATGTCTAAATGTATGCAAAATATTATAGCTGCTTTAGTTAAGATAACAGCATTTCACCATCATCAAATTTAAATGGACTTCACTTACATAGTAGCATTCTTGAGTTTGTGGAACATTGACCATGGTTAATTGACCAACTGGCCAACTCTGTTATGGTTAAACCTTAGGTTTTTGATAGAGTAGTTGTTTTACCCCAGCCATTCTACTGCCTTTAGCCATGGTAGAAAATTGGTCATTCTAGCTGCATGGTCATAAATGAATTGACTTGTTTGCTGGAAGAAGTTATATTATTACTGTAATGATACAGACAATGAACAGTAGACTATCTGGACAGTGAAAAAGGCTTATAGGAAGAGAATCAATCCATTTGGAATGTGGTTCTGGTATTCTGTGGGTACCGTGGACTACCAAAAAGAAAAATAGGCCCAAGAGCAAATCAAGCCCTAATTTGAAACCTTTGGAACCCAAGATAACCAGACTGAGGCTGTCATACTTTGAACATGTCATAAGAAGGCATGACTCATTAGTAAAGACAATAATGCTGGGTAAGGTAGAAAGCAGTAAGAAAAGAGGAAGACCACATTACAGGCAGATAGACTCAAGGAAGCCACGACTGCCCTGAGTTTGGAAGACATGATAAAAAGATTAACAACAGGGTGACCTGAAGATCTCTCATTCATAAGGTTGCTATAAGTTGAAGCTGACTTGAAGGCAATTAACAACTACAACAGATACAGACCAGCCAGCTTGTAAATGGAAGTAGTGATGTCCCCCACCGAATGGGTTTGGCTCATTCTCACTCTTACAGATGTTACTGAGAGTCAAATTAAGTTCTCTGTAGCACTGAGCAATCTTTCTTACCTATGGTCATCCATTAAAATCTGTGTAATCTAAGAGGATTATAGAGTTGCTTGACATAGTTACGAAAAGATTGTGAAGAAGGCTGCAGGGAATACTTGGAATGTGACAGGCAAAGTATATGTTTTGTCTGTAATTAAAACCTACCCAGTATTTGCACTGCTGGGAGTGACAGTGTGTTTTTTAATGTTCCAATTCTGACCAGACCAGAAAGTAGATCGGCCACATGAGACTAATGAACACACCCGAGGAAGTGAGTAATAAGGCCCTTCCTGCTTCTAGTAGCTAAAAGTTTTTGTGGCTTCACACTTCTTTATGTATGTGATATTGACTAACCAATAATATGCTTGGAGTCTGTTCTTGTTCCTGCAGTTTGTATCTAGTAAAACTGCTACTAACTTGGCACCGCTGACAGCTCACAGATATTAAAATGTGAAGTGTGATTCCATTTGCTATTTATAGCCATAGACATTGTGCACAAAGGAGCATCCACAAATGTGGAACAGTTCAGAACCGTTTTCTGTGGTTCTTGCTATATCAACTTTGTTGATAGAAAACATGCCTGGAAGGCCAGGGCAGAAAGGAAGATTACAAGAAAAGGCACTTACTGTCTGATTAGTGAAATACTATATATACTCCTGTATATAAGTCTAAAAATTTAGTCAAAAAATTGGCCCCAAAAAATTAAGTTGATTTATCCATGGGCCAGTGTAAGTACTGCATCTTAACTCTTATCAAAGAAAGAAAGAACTATCTTTTTCTCTGAGTAGAGTGCTGAAAGGTAAGAGCTTAGTCTGCCGTTAGTCTGAGAGTGTAAATGAAGCACCAACCCCTTCTGCTCTCTCTGCTGTGGCATGGCTTCTGGCCTTTTTGAAAATGGCACTTCCCCTCAAAGGAGTGCTGAGAGAGTTGACGGAGCTGGTGGTTCTTTTAAGTTCTTCCTGGATGGATTAAGCTCTTGCCTTTTGCCACTCTACCTAGAGAAGGGAATGGTTCCCTTTTTGATAAGAATTAATACTATACCGTAACTTTTATACAAAAAATGAACCATCCCCTTCCCTGAGTAGAGTGGTGAAAGGCCTTTTTGAGTGCCTGGGTGGGAAAATGCGGGGGTGGCCAGCCTCCTGGGGTGATGCTGGTGCTTTCCTCTCTCCATGGAATGACCTCCGGTTATCCACAGGTCACATTAAAATCCATTATTTTGGCCATGAACCTGCCCTTGACATACATGAGGTCAACTTACACATGAGTATATACAATACTCATAGTGATGGAACAGAAGGAAGCAGGGAAGGAAGAAGAAACAGAAGGGAGCAGAAGGAAATCCCCTGTTCTTAGTACTCCAGGAACAGCACTCTCAGAACCATAGAATTGTAGTGTTGGAAAGAACTCTGGGGGTCATATTGGTCAACCTCTTACAAGTGCAGTAATCCTTGGCTAAAGCATGTCTGCCATTCTGGGGTTTCCTTGACTTTGTGCAGAGACACACAGAATTATGGAAAGGACCACAAAGACCATGTTGTCCTACCCCTTGTCATGTAGGAATCCACAGCTAAAGTATTTCTGAGAGAGGGTCACCCACTCTCTGTTTATAAACCTCCGAAGAAGTAGAGTCCACTAACTTATAAGGCACCTTCATAGCATTCGTCAGAGCTTGGAAACATTATTTTTTGGGATGGGGGTACATTTGTAGAACTACCCAATCAGCTGGATGGGAGGAGATTTTGTAACATTTTGCAAGTACTTGGTGTTCCTCTTGGTAGATTGGATTGGTTCAGCTGGTGTCAGAAACTTTGTCTTCAGAACAACTGTAACTGAGTGTTCCTCCCCACTGGTGTTTCTCCCTACCGGTGAAAAACCAACAATGGACTTTTCTTCCAATGAATTCTCCTGCCTTTCCCCCTTCCTTATTGCCCTTAATGTTTTTGTCTAAAACATACTCTGTAAAGACTGTAATAGTTTTTTGGAGGTACTATATCTACCATAGGCACTAAATAAGTAATATTCTAGCACTGTAATTGAATTGGCCCCTGTATGTAGAATCTCCCCTTGGAGAGTACTAGAACTGATGTTTGAAAAGCTGTGTCTGGAGTCTAGTATGTGGGGAACCAACATGACACATTGGATGTTGTTTTGATCCTAGATAAGAGAGATTTGGATACTTGATAACGCACCTTTCAGGGGGACTATATACATTGGGCAGAACAAACCCAGGTTTCCTTTAGAGTCATTAGCAATCTAGCTAAAGACAGCCACTTCTGAATTGCATTTCCTCTCTGTGCTTGTGAGTAGTGTTTAATGGGGAAATTACAGTGGCCTCTCTACTTTCATGTTCAGGGTGCAGAACTCTCTCAAAAGTGAGGAAAAAAAACACGAATTACTCCCCCAATCCCCCTCCCATTCCTTTCTGGGGCTCCCCCCTCCCATTCCCTTTCCTTTTGTGCACTGGGGCAAGGGAATGGAAAGGGGAAGCTCTGGAGGAGAGAAGAAAGGCTTGGGCAAGCCTTTTCTTCCATTCCCTTCCCTTTTTCCTTGGCATTCAGTTCTCAGCGCCAGGGTCAGAGGCAAGGGAATGGGTTAGGCGAGCTCCAGAGAGGAGAAGGAAGACGCATGTGTGCCTCCCCCCATCTCCCTCTCTTTTGTCTGGGCGCTTGCCTTCTTTCTCTGTGCCCAGCAAAACACAAGGGAATGGGAGGATGAGAATGGGGGAGAGGCATGCAGGTGCCTCTGATCCTGATAACAGACTGTATACCTGTATCAGAAGCAGAAAGGTACACATGCCTCAGTGTGGGGGAGAAATGAAAATTCGCACTTTATACATACCTGGAGGCATGGAAGGATCCTCTGCTGCAGCTTTCTTGTAGCATGTGTTGCTTCTCATAGCAAGTGTGTCATGCATGTCGTGCATGTAAATGTGTTTTTGAAGCATTTTATGACTCATGCTGTTCCTGTACTAGAATCTAATTACTTTGCTAAATATGACTTTGCTGCTCTTCAGTTTCCACAGTGCCTTCTTTCCCTGATAACCATTTCTCGCATCCAGAAAAAGTCAAACAGATGAGTAAATCGGTTCCAGCATTTCTGCAGGATGAGGCAAGTTTTTTTTTTAATCTTTCTTAAAAAGTCTACTGTAGATTTGCTTTAAGAGAGTACTTACTTGCTGAAAAGGAAAGCCGTAAAGTATGGACCTAAGCTAAATGAACCTATATGGGAATGTAATCCAGGGGGAATGGTGTGGAGGAGAGAGTCTTGGGGACTTCTACTGGTGAAGCACTATGTGTTGAATTATGTCTGGTAGGAAGATTATACATGTAAAGCACCGTGTCTTAGTTTCCCACCTGGTGAATTTCTGGTTCATCCCAGCCTATAAATTAGCAGGTATTTAGATGATAGCAAAAGAAGCAATGGCTTGATCTGGCCAAATCAGAATGAAACCACGTTTCTGTGAAAACTTACCCAAAAAATAAAAAAGAAATTAAAAATGATGCTACTAGGCTTCTTGTGTTGCTGTCTCCTTTGCATAAGAAGATGTAATACTAGAGATCAAAGGAGCTGCGTATTTTTGGAAATGCTTTGGAAGACTCTATTTGCCAACCTTTGGAGCAGATTCTAATATCTGAAGTGGAGGTTGGAATGGCTGTTAAACCTTTTATGTATGTGCATCGAGGCTGTTAGAGCATTGCTGGCATGTGGTATCATTCTCATGATATGCTGCTCCTGCTTGGGTATATTCAGTAGGCCTCTGGTGCAGCTGTGAGGGCTGTTAACTATCAAGTACCAAGGTGTCCTAATACAGATTCTGAACAGAACTTGGACAAGTTACTGTTTTGGACTACAGCTCCCAGAATTCATCAATTAGCAGTGGCCACCAGTGGCTGAGAGATTCTGGGCATTGCAGTCCCAAAAGTAACTTAATTCTAAGTTCTAGTCCTGAATGAAACTAAGTTCTAACATTCCCCTGCCCAGCATCAGTATCAACCATTAAGATGCCACTGCAGCAATTTACTGAGAATCTTGTGGCTTTTATTTTTGTGAAAGTGTCTTAGAAGCTAAGCAGAATCAGCCCTGGTTAGTACTTGGATGGGAGATTGCCCATGAATACCAGCTGTTATGGGCTACATTGCAGAGGAAGGAACTGGCAAAATCACCTCTGAGTACTCCTTGCCAAAGAAAACCCTATAAAATTCATGAGGTTGGCATAAGTCGGTACAGGTGATTTGTAGGCACATACACACACACAATGATTGAACTGCCTCAGGCAGATCATGGAAGATTTTAACAAGAGGACAGTTGGGAACCTGCTTGGTCATGAGTAGGACCCACAGTTGTTTGGCAATGAGCCCACTTTTTCTTCCTATGTAAGTATGTTCCTGCACAGATTTTGTAATGGATGCATGGCAAAAAAATATGAGTTTGAGTAGGAAGTCAAGCAACAAGATGTCTCCTTTTACTGTATTTTCAAGATAATCCTGAATCTATCTCCCCACATCCCAACCTTCACCCTGAATCTATACAGCCTGTTTCTTGCCAGATTAATTTCCTAATGAGAGTTAAATTTACTTCAGCCTTAAATGATAAAGAAAGCATGGTAGGAAAATACTATGATTGTCATATATTCCTGGTGCAGATGAAGTAGAACAGATCCTCCTTTGTTCTTTCAATTCTGGCCTCTGTAGCTCTCCTTTATTTTGCATTAAGCATCTTTTACAACAACTGCAGTTGCTCTAGAAGCATTTCAAAGCCTTCTCCCTGTCTTGACTCAAATTAGCCTCCTAATATAAACCTGAATCAAAGAGTTAATGGAATCAAAACTCTGAATTGGTTACCCAGTCATTTCTTGATCAAATAATCAATGCAAAGACAACATATGCATCCCAATTGGCAATGACAGACAGCAAGGGACATGCATCAAGCCTACTGAATGTAAGTGTTGGCAATGGCCACACAGATTAGAAGATCTTTCTTAGCAGTATAATATACTATATTAAGCTAAATAAAGGAAATCATGGCAAAGGCCTATCCAGACTTTCCTGGATGCTGGTAAGGATGCTGTAGCATAGCTCATTGCTAGAGAGCTGCAAGGTGGATATATACAAGGTGGATTTATGATGTCGTAATGCACTGAATCTGCTCAGGATTCTGGGCATCTGAACTTCGAAGGAGGTATCCATGACGCTGAACCACATCATAAATCAGATTCAGCTCTTTGCATAACTCTTTAAAAGTTCAAATTAAAACCCAGAATGGGTTAGCCACACCACTGTCATTGGAGCCACCAGCCTCTCCTTTCCTTCATAGGAAGCTATTTGTAGTGTGTAAGTAGATACAGCCCTTCCTTTATCATTAAACATATCAAATCAGATTGTACCTGTCTGGCTGCCCAAGGAGATAACCACATCTAGTGCTAGTTTACTTTCCAGAAGTAAGTCTTGGATGCAAGTGCTAACTAAACTGGGAACATACAGGTGTGTCTTAGTCATGTAATCAGTCCACAGTATGATTTTCAAAAGGTGGTTAGATTGTGTCATTGGGAGATTCTCCCATAGGTGTTAGGTTAACACAGGCATATGTTAAGTCAGAAGGGTACATGCACTGCAGATGCCCACATCCAGCCTGAAATAGACTTTGCACTCCAAGTTAGGTATGTAGCTACAAGGAGGATAAAATGAGAGCATTGACCTTCCCCAAAACAATTGCTGCACCCTCAGATTTCTAGAATTGCCATAACTTAACATTTGAATTGAGCATTTAGAAATACTGTGTGGGCATCCAAAGAAAAGGGGCAAGCAAAATGACCATGGGAGTGAAAACAGGGCAAATAGAAGAGTTCTAGGTGTGGACAGTTTTTGGTGTCACATTCTCTGCAATGCTAAAGATTTGGGATCTGAAGGAAAATTCCATGGGAGGGGCAGAATTCTTACTTGGTGGGGCAAAGCCCTTATTTTGCCCCTTCTCCTTGTAGGTACATCCCTGCTCTAAGCTGGTGGCCCAGAACGCACAACACAATTGTGCCAGGAAAGCAGGGGCACCCTAGATTATTAAGTACAAGCCTGACTGATTTGGGGTTTCCAATAGCTCTCAGTTGCGGGGCAAGAGATGAGCAAATGTTGGCATTTTCCTTCATGATGTGTTCATCTTGCCATTTGAACTTGGGCTCATCTGCTGTTCTGGTTTGTTTTTCTCCCGACGAACCAGAGATAGCATCCACAAACAAACATAAAATGTACCATGGATTTTGTCTCTGGTTAACTGAGAAACAGAGTGGCAGCTGCATCAGCATTGATGTGACACAGTAGACAAAGCAGAGTGAAGATCAGAGGTTTTAGCCACTTCTGCTGCAAGTGGGAGCAATGGGACATCATGCACCACAGTTAACTAGGGTTCTCATGAATCTGTGGTATAATCATGTCATGAATAGACACAAAGGAATCCAGTGGCAACCTCTGAGACTCACTGGAAAGAAGAAATACCTAGCATAAGTTTTTGTGGATGCAGCCCCCTTCGTCAGATGCATCTGATGAAATGAACTGAGACAATGCTAGAAATTTCAAAAGTTTAAGCTAGAAATTTCTTCTTCCTATTTAGTCTCAAAGCTGCCACTGGATTCCTTCGTCTCTATTTATGTGTGAACAGAGTAACACAGCTGTCTCTTTTAATTATGTCATATGAGTGATCCTAGTTTATATAAAATAACTTTGGAACTCTGGGGTTTCAGTGGTAGCTTTTTTATTTCCTAATCTTATATTTTTTCCCTTTGGACATTTTGACATCTTAAGATAAAAATATTTACAAGGTATAAAATACATATAAAAACAGATATCAGTCTTATATTTTTTATTATTTAATATATATGTATGTCTATAGAGAGAGAGTTCCTAGCTTTTCAAACAAAAAGAAAAAGAAAGCTGTTGCTATAAAATTCAGAGTTCCAAAGGCATTTTATGTTACCTTGGAGTCAGTATGAGTATGAGGCAGTCACATGGCATGGTTAAATCATAAATATAAAATATTTCTATAGGCTTAGGTGTGGAACCAAAGAAAAATACAAAGTTTAGAGTATGTAGGATAGGTGGAACTGAGGCAGCTGAGCCATTTGTTCAAAGAGTTAATGAATGGTGTTGTTGCCAGCGTATGCATTGAACATGGACCTGTTGTTCTACTAAATTTCTCTGTGTCTTTTTCTTTCTTTTTTAAGTGCCACTGAATTCCTGCATGCAAAATAGGTGTTCAGCCTAAAGCTTTCATTAACCATTGGTCCTACAGTACGGCATCCCAGAACTGCAGGCCTTGGCAGGTCGTCTCACTGGAAGTGTGCCGCATGGCAGTTTCTCTCATCGCTTTCTAGCCCACCCATCCGCCCTGCACAGACTTTTACTTTTTTCTCTCTCTTTGTGTAATATCTTGTAGAGTGATGACAGAGAGACAGACACAGCATCAGACAGCAGTTACCCATTGGGCAGAATCAAGAAGAGCCCCAGTTCGCTAACCAATCTTAGTGGCTCTTCTGGCTTGGCGTCCTTGTCTTCTGTATGTAAATGAAAGCCTCTGTTAATAACACTGCTCTTACTAATGTTCTTGTGTCTGTAACCTCTGCAGTAATATCAGAGCCTCCGTTTGGTACTGTAATACTTGATGACATCTCAGATGCTTGTTGACTAATGATAACACTCAGATATATATCTATGTATATACTTAAATGCCTTAATTCTTAGGTGAATTAACTTGAAGAGGGGGCACAATGAATAATGTTTACTCATTATTCTCAAAATGTTACTTGAGAAGGGCTTTTGGTAATTTTTTGAAAATTTTTGAAAAACAACTTCAGAAAACATCTTTCGGTCTTGGGGGTCCAGCCCAGAACATAATGCTGCAGTACCTGGTTGCCACAGTCCTGCCAGCAAACCACAAAAACTGATTTCTTCATATTAAATCAAAACAGAAGGCATGTGGAATGTGCTTATTTTCCCAGCAAATTTAGTAGCATTCCAGGAAGACTCTTAGGAGCCCAAAGAAAAAGGTCCACAGAATTGATTCCCCTGGCAACCAGTTGCATGTACAGCCCATGCAGCTTGTTTAACAAAGACATTTAGAGCTCATGGGAGGCTTCCAAGAGGAACATTGTTAGCCTCACAGAGGAGATGTGTACTGCTGGTATTATGCTTTAAAAGAAAGAAGAGGTTAAGTTTTGCCCCTGATGGTTTGGACATAGGGGTGCAAAAGAACCTTCATGGTCACTTTGAGTACATTTTTGGAAGAAAAATTAATGTCCAAAATACCATATTATTAATGCATTATGTTATTTGTGGATAGCAAATAGCACAAACACATAATGTGTCATCCTTAAAAATTAACATCAAACAAATAACATTAGAATTTTGAGACAAAGTTTCAAATTTTGTTAACTGTGTTAAAATATTGTGCTGAACAGTAGTTAGAAAGGTTTAACTATGGCTTGGTATAATACCTGAAATAATCCATTTTTCAAACCAATTGGAAGTCATGGTTTGTGGAAGAAACCTTATATTCACAAACCACATGTTGCTTTGCCTCTGGAGGCTATGGCAACATGATGGCAGGGTAAATAGCTGAACCTCTTGAATTTCTATATTCTAGTGTTATA
This sequence comes from Ctenosaura bakeri, assembly GCA_948474755.1. Classification (NCBI taxonomy): domain Eukaryota; kingdom Metazoa; phylum Chordata; class Lepidosauria; order Squamata; family Iguanidae; genus Ctenosaura; species Ctenosaura bakeri. Next base: position 298,020 of record CAOLHI010002217.1, read on the forward strand.
TTCTTTTTCTGTCTGGGCTTCAGATATACAAGACACAATAATGATAGGGTGAAATCCTGGGGCTTTATTTAACAAAAAAGAGAGTTCCAATCTGATCTCAGCCATGAACTTGCCAAGCATATTTAACTGAATTCCTGTAATACTCAGTTGTTTTTTTAAATCTCTAAAATGGGAGTACATGTGATCCCTTTCATAGAGTTGACGAGGACAGATAAGATGACAGTGTAAGGCAATTTATACTCTGACAGCACTAAACATTGTGATGGATATGAATGCTACCAATAACTTTATACCTTAAGAGCACAAGTTTCCAAGTAGGTTTTGTTTGCAGATAGAAAAGCAGAGGAGGAAGTCTCTTAATAGATTCCAGAGAGAATTAGGCAAAAATAATTTCTGTTGGGCCCACTGTATGAAATCATTCTTTGCATGGCTTCTATTAATGATTTCATCCTTTTATTTGAAAATAAGCATGCATAATTTAATTGTGAATTATATCTTCATTGGATGACATCTAGACATCTAAATCATTTTTTACAGTTTCCAGCTGTGCAGAGGTAACTTTTTATCCTATACTTAGATTTATTTCCATCTCATGTTAAAGAAAAAAATCTCATAACACAAGAAATCATTTTAAAGTTGCTTTTGCTTTGCTTTGTGGCATCTGTAGGTGAGCACCAGTGTGATGAGTATCTACAGTGGAGATTTTGGCAATGTGGATGTGAAAGGTAATATCCAGTTTGCCATTGATTATGTGGATCAGCTGAAGGAGTTCCATATTTTTATTGCTCAGTGCAAGGATTTGGCAGTTGCAGAAGTTAAGAAGCAACGTTCAGATCCGTAAGTATAGATGGAAGGCTTTCATTGCAAAAAGCTGTTCTCTTTTGTATACAATGTGGAAATTCCCTTTCAACCAAAATTCACTGATGTGTTTCCAGACTGACCAAAGGATTCCTGATGCCACATAGTATTTTCATGGGATCTACCAGAACTTGGAAAAATTATTTTTTGAACTGCAACTCCCAAAATCCCCCAACTAGCCTGGCCAATGACAAGGTTGGGTTGTGGTCCTGAATCCTATTCTTAATCCCAAGTAGACTAGTAGTAGTAGTAATAGTAGTAGTTGCTGCTGCTGCTGCTGCTGTTGCTTACTATGATGATGATGATGATGATGAAATTTCTTGCCCAACTCTCCCCAAGGCTCGAGGCAGGGTATGACATAAATTAAAATACAATTAAAAATACATTATAGGTTAAAATATACTAACACATGTAAAAATATTTAAAATACAAATGTTATAAAAATACATCATAATTATAAATAGACTGGATAGGCCTGCTGGACAAGATGGGTCTTTAGTACTTTTTTGAATTCAAACAGCCTATTTTGCTGTTGAATCTTTTCTGTCAGGTCATTCCACAGTCTAGGGGTGGCAGATGAGGAGGTTCTCTAGGTGACCATTACCAGTCTAGTCCTGGCTGGTTTAAGTAAATGGCCCTCAGAGGACCTAAATAGACCCGTTGAACCAATGGGATTTACAAAAATGTTGACATACCTTTCAACAGTTGATTCAATAGGTCTACGCTAGTTGGGACTACCAATAGAATTCAGGTTAGAGAGTTGTAGTCTTTTATTTTGCTCTTGGACTTCATTGGATATATCAGTTTTTGTATTAGAACATTGCATTACCTGACTGGCTGTTAAACATTTTTTTACAGGTATGTGAAGAGTTACTTGCTACCAGAGAAGTACAAACTGGGCAAAAGAAAGACATCTGTGAAGAAGAAAACATTGAATCCTGTCTATAATGAGATATTACGGGTAACTTGCATCATTCCCTCTCTTTCTGATGTTTGGGATATGCTTTTGCTTATACAGCCAAAATAACAATACTTGTGCAGAAGAGGGAGGTTTCTGCAGGTTTGCAGGAATCCCAAACTTTGCAGAAGTTTTTGTTTAAAAAAAACCTGTTGAGAAAAAAGATTCCCAAATGTGTGGGTGGAGGGAAAGGAACAGACCATTGAGGATTTAGCATGTTTAGTGGCAGAAGCTGCTGCTGTTGCTGTATTCAGTTACTGTATTCAGTTTTCCCCAATAATATGATTTAAAGTGCACTATTAAAAGCGCATCACAGTCAGTTTCTAAAAACTTCCTGGAACTTGCTGGTAGAAGGAAAGAAAAGAGGAACCATCCTAACTTCTGTAGGAAAGTTTGGGAGCAGCCACCCTCTCACTCTTCATAAGCAGTAACGTTGTGAGTTCTAGATGCTGGGTGCAAACACCTGTAATTCAGTGGGAGATAATTATCGCTATTTTGCTCTGCTTCTGGGCTTTTGGAGGACTGGACACTGGACAAGCCCTTGCTTCTTGGCCTGTTCCAACAAGGCATTTGTTCTACAACATGCTGGAAAAGCTAACCTAATCTTCTCTTTTCTCCTGAGCTGCTTGGAATAGAAGTTTCAGCTACAGAGCTTAAGATTTCTTTGGAGAATGACACTTAAGCTGAGTTAAAGCAAATTTTACATATGTACTGTAGACAACCTCCTTAAATACCAGTTTGTTTTATCTGCAGTATAAAGTTGACAAGGATGTTTTGGCAACCCAGAGACTAAACATCTCCGTTTGGCACAATGATACTTTTGGGCGCAATAGTTTCTTGGGTGAAGTGGAGCTGGACTTGAGAAACTGGGACTGGAATGAGAAGCAGAACAAGCAGATGAACTGGTACCCGCTTAAACCAAGGGTGAGTTTATAGCTTTTGCTGGATAATGTCCATCTTTTTCTTAACGCTTTTCTTCTCTACTGAGTCCTTTGATGTTATTGGCCCTTTCCGCATGTGGGGGGGGGATGCCCGAAAATGGAGCTTACCGGCTTTGTTTTCCAGCTGGCCGAGTCCGTCGCCACGAGGAGCAGCGCATATTCGCTGCTTCACAGTCCTCTGGCGTCCCAAATGGTGGTTTCCGGTTGGTGGAAGCTCTCCACCAACTGGAGGAGCTCTCCAGCCAGAAGCCTGCCCCCAGCAGATCTGCTAAAAAACACACCACGTGATCAGTTCCAGTCGCTCCAGAGTGGACTGAGATCTGGAACTACAAAAAGTAGTCCGCCCCAGTCCACTCTACGGTGCAGAAGACCTCCGTTGGAGGTCGCTCTGCACTGTTTTAATAGCCCGGTGAGGAAAAGGCCATTGCTTCACAAAGGATTTATAAGGAGACTATCATCAACTCTGAATCTTGCTCTGAATCGTTAAGTGATTCCTAAGTCCTGTGCTAGGGCATATTGGCTTTCGTGTTACAAATTGTTGTCAAAACTGAAACTTAAAATTGTGCTCATTGAGGAAAATGTCTGTTTCAGCATCTGGAATTTTCATGAGTGCTATGACATCTAGCCAATTGATTAAAAAAACTTTTAAAAGTGGTTCATTAGATAGCAGAGTTGTTTGTTTTTTAACTGTGTTTTAATGCATGAACTTACATGGTTCCCTGGCACTGTTTTAGCAGTTAGCAATAACAATAACATTTCTGTACTGCTTATCAGCACTAAGCAGTCCCTAAGTGGTTTACAGTCTTGTAAGAGAATTGCCCCCAACAAGCTCATTTTACCAACCTGCAGAAGAATGGAAGGCTGAGCCAACCAGGAGCCCTGCAGGATCGAACTCACAATGTTGTGACTGCAGTACCCACATTTAACCACTGTGCCACCAGGGCTCCTAACATTATGCCTCCTCTTTCACATGGTGGAAAAGATTGACCAACTGGCTTTAAAGCAGATAGATGCGTTTTCCCTTCAAAGCTATAGTTTTTATTCAAATACAGAGTTAATGCAGATTTAGTAGACTGAGGCAGCAGTCCCTTGCCCATAAGTGTAAGCTCCATTGACCTTGTTGATGTTGTTGTTTTGTGCCCTCAAGTTGTTTCCAACTTAATGGCAATCCTAAGTGGGCCCTGTCATGATGTTTTCTGGGGCTGAGTGTATGTGATGCACCCAGTGGGTTTCCATGGTGGAGTGGGGAATCAAACCCTGGACTCCAGGGTCATAGTCCAATGCTCAAACCACTACACCACACTGGGATTTATTTGTTAGCAGACATGTATAGGTTTGTGCTTGAGTTTGTGTAATGGGACAACTTTTTAGCTGATGCAGCTCAAGATATTTTAGTTAGGTGTGTTGGGAGTTAAGAGTTTCCCAGGGTGTTAGCCCTTGGGGGAGATTCTGTGAAAGCTAATGCTATTAGGAATTAGCTTTCTTTTAGCAGAGTTGCAGAAAAAGCATGTCCCAATCTCTGTATGGCTTCTCTGAAAGGAGACTTACTTGGAAAGCAGAACAAGGCAGGCAGTTTCAGGTTCCAATCTTAAAAGATTTACTAATAAACTTTACAATTGCATATATATTGGAGAAACTAGATCCTAACTAACTAACAAAAGATTTAGGGAAGATAGTAGCTTCATTTTTAACTTACCGACTTCTTGGTGGAGAGGCTAGCATAGCAGAGAGAGGATACTAGAAGCATCAGCCTCTTTAGAACGACTGTTCATGGTAGGTAAAAACCTCTCATTTTCCAACAAGGTGATTACCCTAGTTTGTGCCTGGTTATGGAATGCTCTTTATAGAATTAAATAGTTGCATTGACCAGGCTTTCTGTAGCCAGTGATTGTGTGTTTTGTTTTATTTTGTGTTCATAAATTGTCAGACTCCACTAACTGCTCTTGAGCTAGAGAACAGAGGGGAGATAAAGATTGCCCTCCAGTACATTCCACAGCCTGCTGGGGGTGAGTATTCCTATTATATGCTTCTCAGATTTGCTTTCCATCCTCTTTTTCCTAATATTCTTATTTTATTCATTCAAAACAAAATAAAGTAAAGATCACATGTTTCTTTGAACAGTACAATGTCACGTACTTTGGATTTATTGGGGTACATGTCTCTTTTGAAGGTAAAAAGACTCCAACCACTGGAGAAGTCCACATTTGGGTGAAGGAATGCAACGACCTCCCAATTCTCAGGGGCAATAGACTCAACTCCTTTGTTAAGTGGTAAGCACTGTGGTTAGAGAGAACTCAGGCCTAATCTGAAAACCTCGGTCTCCTTGGGAACAAGAGCCTCTGACGTATTGCTTGGAAGTGGTTATGAGAAGATCCTTTATACCTCATTTTCCTGTGCAAAAATTTGAGGGTGGCTGGGTGTGCCTACGTAACTAATTCCTAATGACCAGTGGTCCTAAATCACTCAGTTTTAATATTGCTAATCAGAGTTATACCACTGCATATCCTTTAGCATCTATTGAATACATATCCATGCAGATAGATTTCCAAATTGGTTTGTAAGTATGCAGAGACTTCTATTTTATAGTTTACTATATTATTTTTTATGGATTTTATTTTAGTTGCAAGTTAATGTGAGGTATATATGAACAATGCAAGATGTGTACCTCTTCTGTTTGTGTCTTGTGTATCATTATTAATTTATATATTTGTCCCTCATTCTCTGGTTTTTAAATAGCCTCTAATGATCATCAAACTATTTTCCTAGCTGAAATGCACTGGGGCATTCTTTTTGGAATAAAATCTTTTTAACCACATCCTGAGATTCTATCTCTACTTGATATCAGGTTCCACTGGATGTTTCCAGTATCTTATCATATGTACCCAAGGCTTGGAAATACAACTTCTTGAACTACAGCTCCTAGAATCTCCCAGCCAGCATAACCACTATGCTGGCTGAGAGTTGCAGGATTCTGGAATTTGTAGTCCAAAAAGAAAGGTTTCCAAGCTCTGTTTTTACTTGACCTGACACTCTCTAAAATGTAAGAGGCTGAAGTTGCCTTAATACAATATTTCTCAGGCTTTTCTTCATGTTTTCCAGCCTGCATTGACATGGTACCTTCTATCTGGAACAGAGTACCAGATTTATAGTGCTGGGGCAGGACACCCCAGGCTTTTGTGAGCAGTGCTGCCTGCCCTCTGTGTATTGTCTAGAGAACTTTGCAATAGTATTTTAGTGGTTCTCCCTTTTTCATCCAGTTTCCTTTTTCTTGGTAGTAGAGGCAATGTGATCCAGTCTGCATGTCATGTGGAATGGTTTGTTGATCCCTAATTTGTTGTGATCTGTGAACTCACATCTTTTAACAAGCCATGGCTTGTTCGCCAGCCATAAACCACATTCTGAAACCATGGCATGTTGTTCGCTTATGGACTATGGGGAGCGAGTTCCCTGCTCAGCTGAGGATACTCACTGGGTGACCTTGGGTGAGTCACATACTCTCAGCCCCAGAAAACCCTGTGATATTAGGGTTGCCATTAATCAGACACGGCTTGAAGGCACACAGCAACAACAGCATGGACTATGGCTTGTTTAAGCCATGGCTTATCATGACATCTGAACTCACAACCATGGTTTGACTTGGGCTTATTTTTCCAGTTGTTTCCTCCTGGAAAGAGTAGATGACAAAAATGGGATGGGAAAGAAACAAATGGGAAATTGGGAAGACAAACCATAGTTTGTCAGGGTCTTGGTTGTGCAGTTCATGGATCAAGTAACAAATCATGGTGAACACACACCAGTTATCATGATGTGTAAGTTTGCCTGGCATTTATTAAAAGTATTGTCGTTGAAAACAGCTTTGTGACTTTTGTCTTCTCCTGTCTATGCATCTCCTCAGAGTAATTTTTCTCTGCTTTTGTCCAAAGTACCGTTCTTCCGGATACAAGTAAAAAAAGCCGTCAGAAAACAAGAGCTGTTCCAAAGACAACAAATCCAGTGTTCAACCACACAATGGTCTATGACGGCTTCAGGCCTGAAGACCTGAAAGAAGCTTGTGTAGAACTCACTGTCTGGGATCACAACAAACTAAGCAATCACTTCCTTGGAGGCCTCAGAATAGGACTTGGAACAGGTAATTGCAGCTGAGTGGACCTCCTTAAGGTTACCCCTAGTCTCTGCATAAATGGGTGTTATGTAAATTGGTACCTTATTTTGGAAACAATCAGGAAGACTTAATGGGTCTGAAATAAGTCCTCTTAAATCATCTTTTTTTCAAACCATCTGCAGTTACAGCGAGTGCAGAGAAATACAAAATGGGTGCTACAAGTACTTGGCCATTGTCTTATCTCAGAAATATTTCCAGAATGGTGTGGGAGTTGGATTCGTTACACCAGAGCAGCAGAATAAACACAATTGCATGCAGGATACTGTAATAAAGTAAATTGTATAACATTCTGCAGATGATCTAGACTTGTGTCCAGAGGCATTAAGGAAGGAGAGGGAATCATGTGGGTTTCCAGACTTCATTGGACTGTGAGTCCCAGAAGCTCTATTCAACTTAGCTAATGGTGAAGAATGCTGGATGTTGCGTTCCAACTTTTAGAAAGGGCTGTGATTCCTTAATAAGTGACAGATAAAATGTTCCTTTAAATACATTCTTCTTAGGTAAGAGCTATGGTACACCTGTAGACTGGATGGACTCTACATTAGATGAAGTCAGCTTATGGGAGAGGATGATCGACACGCCAAACACCTGGGTAGAAGACACGCTGCCACTCAGGATGCTCACAATGGCAAAATAGGATGATGTTTTGGATGGTCACTACCAGTTTGTGTGACTTGCTGGAGTCTGAATGATGAAAAGAGCCAGGTAGAGATAAAAGAGAGAAACTTAGAGCAAATGTCTTATTTTGTAACTTCAGCAGAGGGTCTCCTTATTGGCAGCAGAATTTTATACTGTTTTGCTCAGTGGTACCTTGATAATACACATTAACCTCTGCCTGCTTGCAGGTACTGTTTAACTTATGCTATTAAAGCTTTATTAAAGATGAAATTTAGTATTTAAAATGCTATGTACAGTTCCTTCCTTTGACTGTCTTGAATAATGCATGAAATAAATTAATGATTTCACTAAACTAAATTTCAACACACTCTTCTCTTTCAGTACCTCTCAGTTCCTCATGTGTGAAAGAACCTGGCAAAGGGGCACTGTTTTATAGTCCTGATTATGTGTACCAATTGCCTTGAAGAATTTTAATGCTCACATTGGGGAAATCCATAGTAACTGCAAACCTGTGGAATTGCCCATGCTAATAGATACAATGCTCTGAATCCTATCAGTAGTCTCAGCTAGAGTAGACCCACTGAATAGTTGTGATCTACCTATTTAGTGAGTCACCACTGAACAGCTGATTCAAGGAAAATACTCTTGTTGACATTAGCCAAGAGGATTCAAGCCAATGTTATGTGGCCATATTGGTTTTTTATATTTTAGGCGGGGTTAGACATTATAGCAGATATAACAGCCTTTCTGCATCTTATTTTCTCTCTTTTTGAACTGAAACTTTATTCAGACATTTAGTTTTAAAACTGTGTAGAAGGAACTAAGGAATTGTTCTCTGCTTCTGAGTGTGGTTCTCAACTATAGAAAACACATTAGGCTGAATGCATTTAACACAGCTCCATTTGACTTTGAACATTGCCTTACTGAGGTTTTGATCTCATGGTACAACAGCAACCAAGTCAGTTGATTGTACTTTCACAACAGAACATTCTTGTTGACCTGGGAAGGTGGAGATTGGAAGTGGGAGGGCCAGGGCATATGTCTCTGGTTTCCTCTATAGCAGGGATGAGCAATGTGGGAGGCTAAGGTGCCACATTAGCACCATAGGAAACCTTGGTGGGCTGTACTTACCAAGTACAAAAAAAAAATTCTTACCCCCAAATACCCCCTAGTGTCTTCTAGGGGTTGTTGAGGGCATTTTCTTTATATTTTCATACTCTCCTCGCCCCAGACCAGGAGAGGCCTTTTTCCAAAACAGGAAATGACTTCAAGTCACTTCTAGATCATTTTCATATTTTTAAAAAATGGTGTTTTCTGGGGCT